>CAIGQQ010037414.1:0-38139 GCA_903798035.1 Danio albolineatus | reverse complement strand
AGAGAGAGAGAGAGAGAGAGAGAGAGAGAGAGAGAGAGAGAGAGAGATCGCTCAGTCGCTCAGTAAATGAAAGCAGTGTCAGTCAGTACGCTCAACATTCATCTGCATGGCTGCCACAGAAGTAAACACATATCCAGTAAGTTATATACATGCTCTTCTATTTACTGCACATTACTATGGGTATTAACGACACGGATATTAATTATTCATGAATTTAAATCTTTAAACATTTGCATAATTTGCATATAGCCCATGTTTATGTAGTCGCAGTGGAGAAAATAGGATTCAACAATTAGCTTTTAAGTAATGCAACACAACCCTACATAAAATACGACATTCATTTATAGTACAATTTGAGCTATAGCTAGCCTACTAGCAACTGTGTTTTACTTTATTACTGAACACTTCGGCATATTGTAGTACTACAGTGAACTGATAAACTAATAGCGTAGTATATGTAGTTTTTACTACAGTAAACTGTGTTGTATTGCAGTATAATATATTATATATATTTATATAAAACTATAAGATTGGGTAATTTGTTTATATTACTATAGCTAGTTGTCGTGTTGTCATAGCAACTATAAAATCGCCACAAATACGTTAGCATCGTAGGCTACGGTCCAAAAACGCTATAATAATTACTATAAATTACTATAGTAGCATTTCTTTTTACACATGGATTGTTTCAAAACCTTATACTTTATTTTTTATAGTGTACTATTAGTGTGTGTAAATCCACTGTCAAAGTCATTTCAAGCTGATTAGCTCTAGTAAGCAGATCAGCTTGGGCTCTTCAGTCGTCTGTTGTGTTGGTGTTAGTGTAGGACTAAACTAATATTACGTTGTTTGAGGTGTCTATATTTATAAATGCAGCACTGAGAGGATGTTTGTCGGGGTGATGGCAGTGGAAAGCTTGAGTCTGTGTATAAAGAGCTCTTTGTATCCGGCGTGTGTGTTGAAAATAAAGGCTGTGAAACACTTCCTTGTGTTTGTAGAGACTGAGAGCTGTGAATACCTCAGCATGCTGCTTTTCTCTGTCATACACGCTCAGAGCTGCATACTAATATACTCGATTACACTCATTAAAATGCTTACTTAAGTGTTTTTGCCATGTTTCTAATCCAAATGTCTAAAAATAACTTAAAATTAACAAGCATTTTTTAGACGAGTAAAAAATTGTCGTTTTTAGAAATTATAAGTCGAAATTAAGTGATTTTTTACCTTAAAACAAGCAAAATAATTGGTAACACTTTAAAATAATGTTCCATTTGTTAATGTATTGAACAAACAATTAGTATTAATACATTTATTATGGTATTTGTTCAACTTTGTTATTGTTATTTAAGTTAAATAAGGTTAGTTCATGTTAACTCACTGAGAATTAACTTATGTTTAACAAGCACAACTTTTAGATTAAACTTTTAGTAGATTTTAATAATGCATTAGTTAATATTAAACTATGAACGATAAACGCTTTACATTATTTATATTAAGTTATTGGGCGCCACGGTGGCCTAGTGGTTAGCACGTTCGCCTCACAGCAAGAAGGTCGCTGGTTCGATCCCCGGCTGGGCCAGTTGGCATTTCTGTGTGGAGTTTGCATGTTCTCCCCGTGGTTGCGTGGGTTTCCTCCGGGTGCTCCGGTTTCCCCCACAGTCCAAAGACATGCAGTACAGGTGAATTGGGTAAGCTAAATTGTCCGTAGTGTATGTGTGTGAATGAGAATGTATGGATGTGTTTCCCAGAGATGGGTTGTGGCTGGAAGGGCATCCGCTGCGTAAAACAAATGCTGGATAAGTTGGCGGTTCATTCCGCTGTGGCGACCCCGGATTAATAAAGGGACTAAGCCGAAAAGAAAATGAATGAATGAATGATATTAAGTTATTGTTGATAGAGGCGGATTATTCCGTTGTGGCAACCCCGGATTAATAAAGGGACTAAGCCGACAAGAAAATGAATGAATGAATGAATAATGTTGATAGAGACATTAACTAATGGATCATTATTCGAAAGTGTTACAGAATAATTTGACAATGGGGTGTCCAAAATAGTATTGTTTTTGCCTATAATTTAACTAAGATCATGTTGGCGCCAATAGCCTAGTGGTTAAGTGTGCCAACATATAGCACCATAGTACTCACGGTGACCCGAGTTCGATTCGAGTCCTTTGCCGACCCTTCCCCTCTCTCCGCTCCCAATACTTTACTGTCTGTAACCTTCACTGTCCTTTCAAAGTAAAGGTGAAAAAAAAACTAAAAAATAAATAAGATTATTTCGTTTACCACATTTGTCAGAGAAGAAATATAATATGAAATATTGTGAAAAAAATGTGAAAATAATTGTAATATGTTGATTTCAGCTTAATTTCTTGTCATTATTAATGTTGCTTGGTATTTAGTGGAAGTTTATTATTCCTGCATGACCCTTTAATGAATGGACTGTTCAAAAGGACAGGATTTGTTTGAAATGTATTTATTTTGTAATACTATAAATGTCACTAATGTTACTTTTGATCAGTTCATTTCATTTAAAAAAGACTGTTTAAGCTACTTATTTCAAATGAGTTGAAACAGCACAATTATAGTTTGTGTTTTTTTTGGACAACTTAAAAGTTTTATGTTCAGTCAGCTTAAATTTGTAAAATGATAAAGTTAACTTAATCGATTTCTGTTGGGACAGCATGAAGAAATTGTGTGAAAAAAATATATAAAATTCACAGACCTCAGCCCAGGCTCATTCTGATTACATACCCCTATATACATTTCTAGAGAGAGTGCCAAATAAGTCGCAGGAGGTATTTTTTATTTTTATTTTTTTGCAATTTTTGTTTTCGCAAATCCAGAGACCACTGTGTATGCTTTTTGAGATCTCAAATTTCTCTCATGAGTGCCATTTGTGATTGCTGTTCTTGCGTAAATCCACCAGAGGTCGCTGTCAACTGACTGACTGACCCATCGACTGACTCACCCTCCTCCTTCCCTGAACTCAAACAATAGTGTTTTAAAAACCATCGATTGACCCGCCCACCCCCTTCCCGAAACCCAACCGATAGTTTTAAAAAGCAATCCAGAAAAATAAAAGCCCTCACCTGATTTTTACCACGTTTTCAGGTTTCACCACATTTTCACCCTGTTATTTACTTGTTTATGTTACTTTTTGGCTTCTGTTTTTTGTCTTACCCGATTTCTGGAACCGTTCTTCGTCGTACTCGAACCCCGTCGACATAGTCAAATCCTCTCTGCGTCTCAAGTCTGCTGAAGTACATGGAGAGCTACTGGGCGAACTAGTAACAGCTGTAAAGCTGTCCACACTAAAGTAAGCAGTCAGCTAAGCGCAAAAAAAAACAGCGTCATATCGCCCTGTAGCGTTCGTTTTGAAGACGAAATGCAGCCATATGTTCCTCTGACTACATAATTCGCGATCACCAGAAATATATGGGCTACGTTTTCAGAATGAGCCTGTGCTGCTTTAAATAATATTTGATTAGTTAATCTTCCAAGTAACATTAATATTAATTAATTGCTTGATTTTCACTTGTCAGCATCATTCACTGCAGAAAAAAAATGGTTCATTGGATTTACTTAATATTTTAAAGGTAAGTGGTTGCAAACAATTTATATGGGCTGAATATAAATGAACAAAATAAATGTAGCAACATCTTAATTTGTTTGTTTAAATTTAGCGAATATAAAATGTTTGCAACCGCTTACCATAAAAAAACAGTAAATCCAATCAGCCATTTTTTTCAGCGTCATTTTGTGAACCATTTTTTCAAAGAGTGTTGCAGAGTTTTTTCCCAAGCACTGTGTTTTTCAGACTGAGGAGATGCGGAGTCTGTCTCTCAGTGGTCATGTGGGTTTCGACAGTCTTCCGGATCAGCTGGTCAGTAAATCAGTCAGTCAAGGATTCAGCTTCAACATCCTCTGCGTAGGTGAGAGTGACACACTTTAATATCATGCAGATCTGACATGTACGCTAGTGGCACATATTAGTACGACACTAGTGTTTTCGCCAGCTAAAGAATAGTTTTAAGTATTTTTTCCATCTTTGTTATTAGATTTAGATGATTAAATTTGTTCTTAAACATTAATTATTAAAACTATTATCTTTACAATTTTGATTCACACATTTTTTCTATTTATTTAGGGTTGTGAATTGCATTATGGGATGTTGATCTCTGCTCTGTCGACTCTTTATGTTGAAAATTCAACTCTATAGTTTAACAAAGAGACTTTTATGAGTAGTTTGAAATCCTATATTGTTTAAGAAATACTATATAGAGAAATAAGTCTGTAAAATAACAGAAAATGTGCTGGCAGCTCATTAAAAGGTTTTTGTAGTGTAATAAACAACACCGACCCAGACGCTATAGCACTTTAAAGGTTTACAACACTGTGGGATGCTTTTTAAAAAGATTTTAACAGATTTGTGTGTGTTGAGCGTCAGTAAGACAGCGTTAGCTTCTGTCAGCTTTTATTGCAGGGAAAACTGAATAATTTTGAGCTTTTGTCAGCTAATTTCATCTTCAGGGTTTATTGTTTGGGGTGGATCAAAATCAGTGATGTAGTGTGAATCTACTAGTGGAGTGATGATGCGTCACTTTCTCATTATCAAGGCCATGCACAGACATTTTGAGGGGCAGTGGCCCAAACCAAAAATAGGGGCATTATGTGGGTGGGTTCTTCCTAGGCCCACATGGAATTCCACGCATTTTTAGCCCATCATTGATTCTGTTTATTAACTGGTGTAAATGTATATGTACATTTATAGTTATTTAGTTTTTAAAATAATTTCAGTAATATTATTGACTAATATGAAAATTATGATATGATTTATTTACAATACAGTTTGTAAAGTACTATTTTCTGTCTTTTAGTAGAGATTTTATATGAGAGGCTCGCTTTGTTTACTAAATAAAGTGGATCTAATTAGATTCGCATTGTAAACATTAGATAAAAGTAAAAAAATGTATAACCGTTTAGTTACGATACTCCCAAAATAATTCTGCATAAATCCACAGATTTTTTTAAAAAATTGCGCAGAAATAGCAAAAAATGTCCGCAGATTCCCTCTGACCCTAGTTCTTGCTAATACAAATTTTTCAGATGTTATAAAAATGTAACATTTTTATTTATAATATATCTGATTTTGATTAGACATTCAAATTCAAGAACTGTTGTCTCCACTTTCCAGAGAGCGAGCATACAAGGAGTGGATTAACGGAATCAATGGATTTTTAGCGAAGCGGTAACTGAACAGCCAGGGGTGTGAGCACGGATGCGGTGGAGGGGGTACAGGCTGATAGGGGCACCTCAGCCAATGAGGGCAGAGGGGCAGTGGCTCTAGCCACCGGGCCACCCCCCTGTGCACGGCCCTGCTCATTATTATTCATAGCGTTAACTTATAGTTTATGAAAAAGTCCCTGCTTCTTAATTATTCATGAGAGCACATGCTTTCCGAAGGCAAGCTGTGAGACTCAATGACTGGGTGAGATCACGTCCGCGCACATCACGGGGTTGTATGTGTTTGTTTTCATGATCCACAGGGTTTGTTGCATGTTTTTCCCCGTGATGCTGTCAGGGCCGATACAGCAAAGCTGTTGGTCTGCAGCAAGCAATTTGTCGGGAGAGCTGTAGGAGAATTACTAGTTGAGTTTGTTACAGTATATAGTTCGTTACTATTTACACACATCGCCTATATCCGTGCTGCTGTGCTCGTCTATGTTTAAAATCCTCCAGATTGCCAGCAGTGCTAATGGTTGGAATAGATAGAGAAAGAGACCAGGGCTGCGTCCGAAACCACCTACTACTCAGTAGTTACTGCATTTGAATTTAAACGTACTACTCGGCCGTTAGAAAAGTACATTCTATAAAGTATGAGTGTGAGAAGTATGAATGGAATTCGGACGTATTACATCTGCCATTTTGTCATGGTCACATGACCTACCTGTGTCAGTTGCGTCGCTTCACTCCCATTCATGAATTCTCTCGCGGGGCATCATGGGATAGTGCAGCGTGCATGGGATGCGCACTTCAGAATCTCGCCGGAAGTAGTAAGTCATCGGTAGGGCCACACGGAATCTGCGCGCGCAGAATTCCGCAGATTTCCGCAGATTTTTAGCCCATCATTAATTCTGTTTATTTACTGGTTTAAATGTGTGTAAATTTATATTTATTCAGTTTTCAAATTAATTTAATATTCAAAAAATATTGATAAATATGAAAATATTCATATGTTTTTTTTACAATACAGTTTGTAAAGTAATATTTTCTGTCATTTAGAAGAGATTTTATACGAGAGACTTGCTTTGTTTACCAAATAAAGTGGATCTAATTGGATTTGCATTGTAAACATTAAATAAAAGTTAAAAAGGTATTACTTTTTATTTCATACTTTAATTTTTTAGTTATGATACTCCTAAAATCATTCCGCATGAATCCGCAGATTTTTAACAAAATACTCCGCAGAAATAGCACAAAATGTCCGCAGATTCCGTCTGGCCCTGGTCATCGGGGTACTTCTCGCATACTGATTTTCGAATTCTATGAATTCGGACATACTACTGGGCTTGCATACTGTTTTTAGCGTACTGTATAGTATGGAAGTATGCGGTTTCGGACGCAGCCCTGCTGTACTGCTGTCCACTGTGTCTGCATTCAGACCCGGGGATTGAGGAGAGAAGTCCTCCTCATTTATAGTGTTTATATAAACACTATTATCTTTATAATGATGTAACAAACTGTGGTTATGTGTGTATGAAATTACCAATAACAAATGTAGCATCACAATTTGTTTCTCATTTTGTGAGTCCGCTGACAACAGTTGTTCGCTCCCCTCTTTTTCCCCTGCTCTGCCGGCCACACCTGCAGAGCTCCACGTCCATCTCAGAGCTTTTTTTTTAATTTCTGAGAGAGACTTGAACTGAAAGGTTTTTTTGGACCGTTTAAACTAATAAAAATGTTCACAAAAGTCACTTTTTGGATCTTTTCAAGCGTAAAAGTTGTAGGTAAAAGATCAAAATCCCATAATACAATTCAAAAAGCATAAATAAATAGAGAAAAATAAAAAGATGAATCTCAAAATACAGAAAACAGCTAATTTACGGATGGCTTTAAAGTGTTTATTAGGTGATGCAGCTGATTTTGGTCTTGTCTTGACAGGAGAAACTGGAATAGGCAAATCCACATTAATGAACACACTCTTCAACACGACATTTGAGAATGAAGAGGCCAGTCATTTCCACAACGGTGTGCATTTACGGCCCCGAACCTACAGCCTGCAGGAGAGCAATGTGGACCTGCAGCTCACCATTGTGGACACTGTGGGATTCGGAGACCAGGTTAATAAAGAAGAAAGGTAATTAATCAGGTTACAATATCAACGAATCAAAAAGTAAACATACTCTATGAAAACAGGTATACATAAACAGATCCAGTCTATAAAGAGGAGGTCATATACAGGCCCACATAGAATCTACACACGCAGAAATTTGCAGATTTTTAGCCCATAATTGAGCCTATTTATTTACTCGTGTAAATGTGTGTTAATTTAAATTAATTCAGTTTCTAAATTAATTTCAGTATGGTTACAGACTAATATAAAAGTTTTCATTTGATTTATTTACAATATAGTTTGTAAAGTCATATTTTCTGTCTTTTAGTAGATATATTACGTATATGAGAGACTTGCATTGTTTACCAAATAAAGTGGATCTAATTGGATTTGCATTGTAGACTTTAAATAAAAGTTAAAAGCTATTATTCTTATTGCATATATATTAAGTTTTTAGATATGATTCTGCATAAACCTGCATATTTTTTACAAAAATCCCTCAGAAATAGAAAAAATGTCTGCAGATTCTGTCTGGCCCTAGTAATATGGTATTTTAAAGTGTCCTATATAGCGTCAGAGTGTCTACAACAGGTTTAAATGCATCTAAGGTCAGAAATCATTGTCATTTTCTTATAATAAGTATTTCATATTTTAATACAGTTTATTTTGCAAAAATTTGCATCTTAATGTCTGTAAAACCTTCCCTTCCGTAAGCCAACTCTGCTCTGATTGCTCAGCTGGTCTGTTTTGATTGGTCTTTTGAATCTATAACATTAATAAATAATTCAAATAGTTTTTGTTTAAATAGCTGTTTTTACAGTACTGTGAGGAGTAGTATTAGGGTTGGAGTAGGGGTAGACATTAATAAAAAATAATAAATGGGTAATTTAATAAATAATATAAATATTTTTGGTTAACTTAACATAGAATAGCTCCTCCTGTTTAAGAAAAATCATCATTCTGCATAAATCCACAGATTTTTTACAAAATTCCCGCAGAAAAAGAAAAAAATGTCTGCAGATTCTGTCTGGCCCTAGTCATATGGTATTTTAAAGTGTCCTATAGCGTCAGAGTGTCTACAACAGGTTTAAATGCATCTAAGGTCAGAAATCATTGTCATTTTCTTATAATAAGTATTTCATATTTTAATACAGTTTATTTTGCATAAATTTGCATCTTAATGTCTGTAAAACCTTCCCTTCCGTAAGCCAACTCTGCTCTGATTGCTCAGCTGGTCTGTTTTGATTGGTCTTTTGAATCTATAACATCCGTATGTCGCAGGAGGGAGGGATTATGGGTACAGTCTAGATGCGATACAGCTGTGGATACGCACATTAATATAGCATCATTTTTGTGACACTGTATAACAATAATCACTGTTTTTACATTACTGTGATGGTTGGGTTTGGGGTTGGGGTCAGGGTAGATATTATTATTTCACTTAGTCCCTTTATTTATCTGGGGTCGCCACAGTGGAATGAACCCCCAACTAATCGAGCAAATGTTTTACACAACGGATGCCCTTCCAGCTGCAACCCATCACTGGAAAACACCCATACACACTCATTCACACACATACACTACTGACAATTTAGCCTACCCAATTCACCTATACCGCATGTCTTTGGACTTGTGGGGGAAACCAGAGCACCAGGAGGAAACCCACGCCAACACGGGGCGAACATGCAAACTCCACACAGAAACACCAACTGACCCAGCCGGGGCTCGAACCAGCGACCGAAGCCCGGGGTAGATATGAATAAAGTAGAATTTAATGGGTAATTTAATAAATAATTAAAATAGTTTTTGTTTAAATAGCTGTTTTTACAGTACTGTGAGGGGTAGTTTTAGGGTTGGAGTAGGATTAGACAATAATAAAAAATTATTAATGGTTAATTTAATAAATAATATAAATATTTTCAGTTAACTTAACATAGAATAGCTCCTCCCGTTTAAGAAAGAAACGTTTTATCACAGCTCTGCCAGTGAGAGAGTGTCAAGTGTGTAAAGGGCACATTGACAAACCTAAAGGGTCAAAATCTTCTTGTTTCTCTGCAGTTATAAGCCTATCGTGGACTACATCGATGCCCAGTTTGAAAACTTCCTCGAGGAAGAGCTTAAAATCAAACGATCCCTTTATAACTACCATGATTCCCGCATCCACATCTGCCTGTACTTCATCGCTCCCACCGGGCACTCGCTGAAGTCACTGGATTTAGTGACCATGAAGAAACTGGACAGCAAGGTACTGTTTGTCATTTAGTTGTTCTTTAAATTCGCCATAAAACAGAAGCTAAGATTGTCATTTTTCCTCTATCTTGGTGTACATCCACTTAAAACGCTCCTGAAATTAAAAAAAACTGTGGGCTGCTGCATGGTTTTGTTCTTTGTGAACCGATTGGATTTTTTTATTGGACCTTTTATCCGATAACAAAAAATGTGCATAAATTCTGATGGAAACACATTGACCAAATAAATTACAGCAAGTGCATCAAAAAAGTCATGTGATTTAGTTTGAGCAGATCATGTGATGATAAAAACGTACGTGATTGGACACATGAATGGACAAACCAGCATTGAGCACATTGTAAAACATCTGAAATGTTGTTTTGCTCATTCTAAAATCCCTCAGCCAAAGTCTGTCACCACAGTGGTTTAGTATTATTATTATTATTACCTCCAGAACTGTCTTGAGCATCTGTCTGCTCTCCCAAAGAGCGTCTCACGCCTCCTAAAGCACTGCATTGCGTACCTTAAGTTTCATCCTTATTTTCTAAGTGAAGTTTGTTTACAAGATAATTTCAAGAGAATCACGTGCTTATGATTTACCACGGCTGGCTGCACATTATCTAATCACGATCTCCCAATCATATGATTCCCCTTCTACTATAAATAACCACAGTTCCAGTCCACAGTTATCTTCGTATGGAAGAAAACCCTCCTTTCCTCCCCCTTTTCCTCCTTTTCTTAGATCGGACGGCACGGCGGCCCAGTGGTTAGCGCTGTCGCCCCACAGCAAGAACACAGCCAGTCCTGGTCCTCGCCAGGCTGGTGGGTGTTTCTGTGCGGAGTTTGTATATTCTCCCCGTGTCCGCGTGGGTTTCCCCCGGGGCCTCCGGTTTCCTCCCACCATCCAAAGATATACATAATTCATAACAGATTAAACAATACAGGCTCTGGTCTAACTCCCTTCCTTCTCGGATTGTTCCCTTAGATGCTGCAGAGGGGGAGTTTGAGATCTACCTAAGCTCAAGCTCCCCTCTCGCTCTACGAACGGGAGGGAGCCCTGGGCTCGAGGATCCCTTGAGCTCAGGGCTCTCTCCCGGGACAGCATGCCAAACAAGCTTATATTAAATCATCAGCTAAGTGTGAACTCTTGAAAGTGCATTTAGTAGAGAAAAAAAGCCCACAGTGGCTTCTCCCAACTCATCAAACTACATTGTTCTGCCTGATATTTGGCACCAGTTAATCAGGACGTGACGATTTTGTTCTCTTTGACTCATTGGATGGAAACTCTGCTTTATTCACAAATGTTTAATGCAATATTCCACTTTTGCGCATAAATCTAATTTGCATCTTCAGATGGAAACTGTAGCTGCGTCCCAAATTACACAATATACTCTTATGCACTATGTACTTATGCACTTACACACTCAACAGCATAGTATATGTGTGTAGTGTTGTCCCAAATGGCGCACTAATGGCTTTTTTACTAAGCTAAAGTTCAAACGTTCAAACCGTTTCCATGATGACGTTTGACGCTTGCCAAATGAATGAAATAAATGACCAAAATACCAAATAATACCTGCATGAGTATAACCGCATTCACCATCGGGAGGCGCTATAATCCCTCTCGTTGGAAAATTTTGCTTTCACAATCCAAAATAAATAAAGTTATCCAACATGTGCGCCCGATAGCTCCGCCCCTTCCGTTACGTGCGCAAAGCTGCGGTCGTTGAGTGCGTGAAGTGTCCATCATTACACACTTCATTTTACCGGCCGAATGAGTGTATCATCCGGGTAATTATTGTACACTTATAATTTTTAGAGTTTTCAGTGTGAACGCACTACTTTATACTACAAAATGGCGTAGAATAGTGCACAAGTATGCGATTTGGGATGCACCTAATGTCTTCTTATGATGGAGCATTTGTGATAAATATAATTAATCCAAACTTTTCCTTCCTAACCAGGTCAACATTATTCCCATCATAGCGAAGGCGGACACCGTTTCCAAAAGCGAGCTTCAGAAATTTAAGATCAAGATCATGAGTGAACTAGTCAGCAATGGAGTCCAGATCTACCAGTTCCCAACAGACGTCGAAGCGGTCGCTGAGATAAACTCTTCAATGAATGTAAGACATATGTCGTGAATATGAACAGGTTTTTCACCAGTGATCAGACTACATGCTCCTGTAACATTTGTTTTTCAGGCTCATCTGCCTTTTGCTGTGATTGGAAGCAGCGAAGAGGTTCAAATTGGGAACAAAATGGTGCGAGCCAGACAGTACCCATGGGGAGTGGTACAGGGTAAAGAGTTTTTGAAGATTATTGAAGTATGTTTTATAAGAAAATTCTAGTTCAGTTTTCGCCTTCACATTAAATTCAGCATGTTACCTGATATTTATTTGTATTCAGAAGTAAACATTGCTTTTTTCAGAGTAATATGTTGTTTTCACTTTCTCACGCTGAACGCATAGTGCAATTATAACAGACTGGGTAATCAGACCAATCATCGCAGATTAGCAACATGGAAAGGAGGGAGGGGTTTAGAAAAATCAATCGCTGAACAAATCATATGGGGGTCGTTGAGATAATTAGGTACAACTAAGTGAAGTTTTTTATAAACTAATTTTGAGATGATCATGTGCTAATGACGGCTTGCTGCTGGTCCCGCATTATCCAATTTATGATTCACCAATCAGACGATTCCTGAGCCACTATAAATACCATAAGTTCCATATCACAGCGATCTTTGTTTTGAAGAATCCCCCCTTCCACCCCTACTCCTCATTTTTTCCTACATGAACGGCACGGTGGCCCAGTTGTCACGACACCAGACAGGAAGGATCCAAATGCAAGTATTTTAATAAAGGAAAAGTAACAAAGGATACGACTCAGATATGAGCAAACAAAAACAAAGGAGAGTCACTGGCCCAAAAGGGAACATAACCCGACGAACAGACTGCAACGACACCTAAGAGACAACAGACAGGAACAAGGACAAACAACGGACTGATAGTCGATAGCAACCACAGGCTGAAATATATACCCAGCCTAATACGAATCAGCTGGAGGATAATTAAGTCAGCTGATCGGAAAGCACGCTGTCAACACAAAAGGTAAACAAACACACACCCTCGCACACGACAACACACAAGGCATGACACAAAACATACAGAAAGAACACACAAACCCATAAACCGTGACAGTACCCCCTCTCCTAGGAGCGCCTCTTGGCGCTCCCAGAAGAGCTTAGCTGGCGATTGTAATCATCGATGAGAGAATGATCCAATATGTCCCTCGCAGGAACCCAAATCCTCTCCTCTGGACCGTAACCTTCCCAGTCCACCAAGTACTGGAATCCGCGTCCCCTCCGTCTCGAGTCCAGAATGCGCTTAACCGAATAAACCGTCTCCCCATCTACGAGACGCGGCAGGGGGGGAACCGGAGTAGGCGGATTAATGGCCGTATGAAAAACGGGCTTTAATTTAGAGACATGGAACATGGGATGAATTCTCCTGTACGCTGGAGGAAGTTTGAGGCGCACTGCCACCGGACTAATGATTTTGATGACAGGAAACGGGGCAATGAATTTGGGTGCAAGTTTATTACATACGGTGCGGAGAGTAATATTTCTAGATGAAAGCCACACTGTTTGACCAACAACGTAAACGGGAGGCTTAGACCGGTGGCGATCGGCTTTAGCCTTGGTGCGTGAACCCACTTGAAGAAGGGTCTGTCTGGCCCTGTTCCAAGTGCGTTGACACCTCTGGACAAAGGCGTGGGCGGAGGGGACCGCGACTTCAGATTCCAGACTGGGAAAAAGCAGGTGGCTGGTACCCTAGATTACACTCAAATGGAGAGAGGCCTGTGGCCGACACTGGTAATGAGTTATGTGCGTACTCAACCCATGAGAGCTGCTGGCTCCAGGAGGATGGATTCTGAGACACTAAACATCGTAACATACGTTCAAGATCCTGGTTGGCTCTCTCTGTTTGACCGTTACTCTGAGGGTGGAAACCAGAAGAAAGACTAACAGTCGCCCCCAGTAAATGACAAAACTCTCTCCAAAATTTAGAGATGAACTGAGGCCCCCTGTCAGAAACCACATCTGTCGGGAGGCCATGAATACGAAAGACATGATCAATGACAGCAGCCGCTGTCTCTCTGGCTGATGGTAATTTGGGCAGAGGGATAAAGTGAGTGGCTTTCGAAAACCGGTCCACTACGGTCAAAATCACCATATTCCCGTTGGAAGGTGGGAGACCTGTTACGAAATCTAGCGCAATATGGGACCAGGGTCTCGACGGCACTGACAGCGGCTGAAGAAGTCCAGCAGGAGGACGATTGGAAGTCTTAGAAACAGCGCAAACTGAGCAAGCCAACACAAAATCCCTTATGTCACAAGCCATAACTGGCCACCAGAATCGTTGTTTGATTAAAGACAATGTACGACTCACCCCTGGATGACAGGCCAACTTGGAAGAGTGCCCCCAGCGGATGACGTCAGACCGTAATTCCTCTGGCACAAATAAACGACTAGGTGGGCATCCAGGCGGAGGCGTTACCCCTTCTAAGGCCATGCGGACCCTCGACTCGATCTCCCAGGTGACAGCAGAGACAAAAAGTCTGCATGGCACGATGGATTCAGTAGATGATGCCTGCTCGGAGTGATCAAAAATTCGAGACAGTTCTTAGAACCTGGTCGGTACGAGATGGAAAAATCGAAACGTCCGAAAAATAAAGCCCACCTAGCCTGCCTAGAGTTCAATCTTTTGGCGGATTGGATGTACTCCAGATTCTTATGATCGGTCCAAACGATAAAGGGAACCCCCGTACCCTCTAGCCAGTGACGCCACTCTTCCAACGCAAGCTTGACAGCCAGCAGCTCTCTATTACCAATATCGTAATTACGTTCTGCATTGTTTAGACGATGAGAAAAATACGCGCAAGGATGCATCTTGCCGTCCGAGGAGGAGCGCTGGGACAGGATAGCACCGACCCCCACCTCTGATGCGTCAACCTCCACCACGAACTGCCGTGATGGGTCAGGGGCAATGAGAATCGGAGCTGAAACAAAACAGCTTTTCAGACGGTCAAAAGCAACCTGCGCTGCATTGGACCACCTGAACGGAGTCCTGGTGGAGGTTAAGGCAGTCAGAGGTGCGGCGAGCTGGCTGAAGTTGCGAATGAAACGCCGGTAAAAATTGGCAAAACCAAGAAACCTCTGCAGGGCCTTGCGGGAGTCTGGGGTTGGCCAATCTACCACAGCCTGAACTTTCTCTGGATCCATGCGCATCCCCTCGACCGACACGATGTGTCCCAGAAAAGGAACAGACTGTGCATGAAATACGCATTTCTCCGCCTTGACATAAAGCCCATTCTCTAGCAACCTCTGAAGCACTCGCCTGACGTGTTGAATATGTTCCTGGAGAGAATGGGAAAATATCAGTATGTCATCCAGGTAAACATAAATGAACTGATCTATCATATCTCTCAACACATCATTTACGAGTGCTTGGAAGACTGCAGGGGCGTTAGACAGACCGAAAGGAAGGACGCAATACTCAAAGTGTCCTCTGGGGGTATTAAAAGCAGTCTTCCATTCATCCCCTTCTCGAATACGGACCAAATGGTAAGCATTACGGAGATCTAATTTCGTGAAAAAGGACGCCCCCTGCAGACGTTCGAAGGCAGAAGACATCAGCGGCAAAGGATAAGTATTCTTAACCGTGATAGCATACAGCCCTCGATAGTCTATACAAGGACGAAGGGAACCATCTTTCTTTTTCATGAAAAAAAATCCCGCCCCTGCTGGTGATGAAGAAGGACGGATGATCTTAGCTGCTAGAGAATCAGAAATATATATTTATCCATGGCCTCCCTCTCTGGAACAGAGAGTGAATAAAGTTTGCTTTTAGGCGGAGACGTACCTGGCAATAACTCTATAGCACAGTCATAGGGACGATGCGGAGGCAGAGAAGCAGCTCGAGACTTACTGAACACTCTCTTCAGGTCAAGGTACTTGCTGGGCACGTTTGACAGGTCCATGTGTTCTTCCTGAAAAACAGAACTAGACACAGAAGAACAGGCAGACAACAAACACGTAGCATGTCAGCTCTCACTCCAAGAAATTATTGATTCCTGCCTCCAGTTAATATGTGGATTGTGCATTACCAGCCAAGGGTGCCCAAGGACCACTGGAGTGACAGGAGCTTCTGTTAAAAAAAAAATGAATAATTTCAGAGTGGTTACCAGAAGTAATCAGTCTTATAGGACCAGTGGAATGAGTAATGGAAGGGAGAGAAAAACCATTGAGAGCATGAACAGATATGGGTTGAGAGAGAGAAATGACTGGAAGTTTGAGTCTTTGAACCAAAGCAGAGTCAATAAAATGTCCTTCCGCACCAGAGTCAATAAGCGCTTTAGTCATAAAATTCCCAGATGACCACTCCAATTAAATTTTCAGAAGAGTGGCCGCAAGAGAGGATTTGTCCAAAGATATCCCACCCGTCAGTAACCTCTTACCTACTAACGGGCTCTGGCTTTTACTGGACACTGAGCCGCGATGTGACCCGCATTATTGAGCATGTCTGGGGTAAGATGAAGGAGGCATTGAAGATGAATCCAAAGAATCTCTGGAACTCCTGCAAGAACGCTTTCTTTGCCATAAAGACATCAGAGACCTATTTTACATCTTGTAAAAAGGCGCATAGTATGTCCCCCATGCAAAATGAGTAAACTGTGTGTTGATGAACTGCAGCAGATGCTAAGTCACGTTGTTCTGTGTCTGTGTTTTGCTGTGCTCAGTGGAGAACGAGAGTCACTGTGACTTTGTGAAGCTGCGAGAGATGCTGATTCGAGTCAACATGCTGGATCTGAGAGAACAGACTCACGCCAGACACTACGAGCTTTACCGCCGCTGCAAACTGGAGGAGATGGGCTTTAAAGACACCGATGCAGACAGCGAACCCTTTAGGTACTGCAGAGAGCATAGAATTGTAGCGTAAAAGGACATTATTTTGTTTATTTTGCTAGAATAGATTAAGTATAAAGTACATCCAGGAGGTTATCAGAGAATAAAGATCTTTATTTTGATACAGCTGCACATGAGCCTAATTTACCTAGTTAAGCCTTTAAATGTCACTTTAAGCTGAGTACTAGTATCTTGAACAATATCTGGTCAAATATTATGTGCTGTCATCATGGCAAAGATCAAATAAATCAGTTATTAGATATGAGTTATTGAAACTATTATGTTTAGAAATGTGTTGAAGAAATCTTCTCTCCGTTAAACAGAAATTGGGGAAAAATATACAGGGGGCTCATAATTCTGACTTCAACTTGATCAGTCCTTGAATTCAGTCTGCAGGAGACATATGTGGCTAAGAGGAGAGAGTTTATTGGTGAGCTTCAGATGAAGGAGGAGCAGATGAGGCAGATGTTCGTCAATAAAGTGAAGGAGACTGAAGCGGAGCTAAAGGAGAAGGAGAGAGAGGTACGAACACTGCACAGAATAATCAATTTTGCATGATGTGGAGACATTTTATAGTATATACTGTACAGTAAGTCAAAATTATTCGCTTATTATAACTACAGTGAGTCAAATATTTGCCAAATTATGTCTAACAGAGTATTTTTCCACAGTATTTCCTATAATATTTTTTCTTCTGGAGAAAGTCTTATTTGTTTTATTTTGGCTAAAATAAAAGCAGTTTTTATAAGTCAGAATTATTAGCTCCTCTGTATATTTTATATATATTTAATATAAAATTCCTTGCTCTGTTTAACATAATTTGGGAAATATTTGAAAAAGAAAAAAATACAGGAGCGCAAATAATATTGCCTTTAACTGTATATACACTCAACGGCCACTTTATTAGGTACACCTGTCCAACTGCTTTTTAATGCAAATTTCTGATCAGCCAATCACATGGCAGCAACTCAATGCATTTAGGCATGTAAACATGGTCAAGACGATCTGCTGCAGTTCAAACCGAGCATCAGAATGGGGAAGAAAGGTGATTTAAGTGATTTTAAACGTGGCATAGTTGTTGGTGCCAGACGGGCTGGTCTGAGTATTTCAGAAACTGCTGATCTACTGGGATTTTCACGCACAACCATCTCTAGGGTTTACAGAGAATGGTCTAAAACAGAGGAAAAATCCAGTGAGCGGCAGTTTTGTGGGCGCAAATGCCTTGTTGATGCCAGAGGTCAGAGGAGAATGGCCAGACTGGTTCCAGCTGATAGAAAGGCAACAGTAACTCAAATAACCACTCGCTACCACCGAGGTCTGCAGAAGAGCATCTCTGAACACACAACACGTCCAACCTTGAGGCAGGTGGGCTACAGCAGTAGAAGACCACACCACACCACAACAGGAAACTGAGGCTACAATTCACACAGGCTCACCAACACTGGACAATAGAAGATTGGAGAAACGTTGCCTGGTCTGATGAGTCTCGATTTTTGCTGCCACATTTAGATGGTTGGGTCACAATTTGGTGTAAACAACATGAAAGCATGGATCCATCCTAACTTGTATCAACGGTTCAGGCTGCTGGTGGTGGTGTAATGGTGTGGGGGATATTTTCTTGGCACACTTTTGGCCAATTACTAATTGAGCATTGTGTCGACACCACAGCTCACCTGAGTATTGTTGCTGATCATGTCCATCCCTTTATGACCACAGTGTCCCCATCTTCTGATGGCTACTTACTTACGCGTCATGTCATAAAGCACGAATCATCTCAGACTGGTTTCTTGAACATGACAATGAGTTCACTGTCCTCAAATGGCCTCCAAAGTCACCAGAGCTCAATCCAATAGAGCACTGTTGGAATGTGGTGAAACAGGAGATTCACATCATGGATGTGCAGCCGACAAATCTGCAGCAACTGTGTGATGCTATCATGTCAATATGGAACAAAATCTCTGAGGAATATTTCCAGTAGCTTGTTGAATCTCTGCCACGAAGGATTAAGGCAGCTCTGAAGTTAAAAGGGTATCCAACACGGTACTAGTCAGGTGTACCTAATAAAGTGAGTGTATGTGCGTGTGTGTGTGAATACCTCATCACTGTAAACTTGTGTTGTTCGCCTGTATAGAATTAACAAAAATACTTAAAAACCTCCTCGTTATAAAAAGGATTGAATGCATTAAAGTGATTGATTATCCGAGTAATTAGTGTTGCACTGCAGCTGCACGAGAGGTTTGAGATGCTGAAATGCACACATCAGGAGGAGAAGCGCAGCCTGGAGGAGAAGCGCAGAGATTTCGAGGAGGAGATGAACACCTTCAACAGGAGGAAAGTGGCTGCAGAAACACTTCAGTCGCTGCAGGGCTCCACAGGCCTCAAAAAAGACAAAGAGAAGAAGACGTAAGCCTTTGTGTGCCCGTCTGTGCTCGTCTCCGTCTGTGTGAATGTGAATGAATGTGTCTGCATTCATGAGCGTCTGATGTCTGTGTTTGCTTCTCAGGGGTCTGATTTATTCAAATTTGCGTAGAAATCTTGATAAAAGTGAACACACAGCAGAGTAAATGTCATTTATTTACGGTTATGGCTCATATGATGATTTTAAGTACACATGAAATTGTAAAATTTATGGAAATATGCCTGATTTAGAGAGAGAGACACAAGACTGAGAAGCACCACACCCAGCTGAGAAAGGACAATAGAACCTACGTTTCACCCAAATTCTTCACACCCTTCGGTTCCCTTCATTTACATGTGAAGCATCTCACCCTCTTTTCCCTGAACTCACACAAAATGGTCATCTCAAAGTATGAACTGCTCTATATCCATGCAAGTGACTTTATCTATCATGTTTGATATCATTTGAAATGTCTCAGTGTGACTGGTGCAATGGTCTCATTCCCTCAGAAATAGCCATAACCAAATAATAAACTTATGACTTCAGGTATCTTTTACACCACTGCTAAAGCCGCCTTTCCACTGCACACGACAAACGACAAGCGACAGACCGGAATTCATTCATTTCCAATGAAGAGTAGTCCGGGAGCTGCGTAGAGTTCCGATCATCTCCGTATGCGGGAAATTCCGATCCGATTTGAGCTGCGGATCCGTTGAAATATTTGAACTCCTGCGACTAGACCGTATGCGACCGGCCGACCGGAAGTGATGTATTTCAGTGTTGTCCAAGCAGGTCCGTGCGCGCGAGATGAGAAATAGGGTTTTTTTCATTATTTTTTTGAATCAGAAAAAGTCTGTATTAAAAAAAAACATTTCTATTCATAAATGAGCAATAAAAATATTATTATAGACATTTTAGCGGCCTATGAGTTTCAGTATTGATTTATTCATTCATTCATTCAACCATGGTGAACACACAGAGAATAAAGGCTCTTGCTCTCCTATTTCGGACACTGCGAGAATCAGTGTCTCCCCCATGGTGCCCGACAACACTGAAAATACTGTGCGACTGCCACAAGGGGGCGTATTCCGACAGTCGTGTCCAAATGTCGTGTGCAGTGGAAAGGCGGCTTAAGGGTGTGACCGGGGGGTTCAGGAACCCTCACTAAATGTAAATGCCCTCTGTTATTCAACACACACCCCTTCTATCTCTTGGTTTTTTGACTACTTAAGGAACAGTTTCCAGCGGGTTGGGGCGCTTTTTGTAACCAAATTGGCCCGTAGCGTGAAGCTCTCTAGAGCTTCACACTATGTATATGCAGAGTCAGATAATGCATCTTCTAAATCTTGGATTTATCTTTGAGAATTTGATGTTTTGTATTGATCGTTTATGAATTGACTGAATGAATTGGCATAATACACATTTACCTGACTAATAAATTGTTATGTTTGAACGTTCTTGTTACTCTGAAATTATTTACTCAGATAAGTTAAGAATGTGCTAGACTTCATGATAGACTAAACATAACACATGTTAGATGGAAATCCTAGAAATTCCAACTTATCGTCTGATTTTAATTATGTTGTTCGTCGCAAATCACTACGGTGAGTCAGAGTAATTTCACTAAGATGAAATGTAATAGAGTTAGAATAATTTCATTAAAGATAACTACAAGGTTTTCTTTAAAAGGTACTAACGGACTATTAAATCTTGGATGGTACTGATTTTTACCTCTGGTTAAATATTTCAATCATAATTAAGTTGTACGTGATTATTTTAATCATGGAAAATTAGGGCTATAGGCTACTGATTTAACCACTGATTATCGTTTGAGTTTTAAATAAGTGTACGTAGATGATTGTAAGAATCAAATGATTACTATTTAGATAATGACATCGTCTGTCTGTCTATTAAATAGTATTAATCACTAACCGCTAATTATTAATCAGGCTAGTGAATCTATGATGCATTACTGCCGGCGTAAGGTAGCATAGATTCACAACAAATGAGTAAATAAGCGCAAAAGTACTAATGGAGCTAGATTAATTTCATTAAAACATTTCTATAAGGTTCTTTAAACTGGTACTGGCTAACTAACCGCTGATTAATATTTCAATCATAACTAAGTTGTACGTGATTATCTTAATCATGGAAACTGGAGCTATAGAATATTGGTCTAACCCCTGGTTAATGTTTCAGCATTAATTAAGTTGTACGGGATTATTTCAATCATGGAAAACCAGAACTAAAGATTACCTAGTTTAACCCCTGGTTATTGTTTGAGAATTAATTAAGTTGTACATGGGAAAATTCGGTAAGAGTTATAAGATTATTCGAATATATACCAAAATATCCCACAAACTGCTAAATTAATAAAGTAATATTCAACTATAAAATGGAGTCAGATAAAACGAGGATAAATATATTAATATTCTAAAACACCTCATACCAAAACTGGAGTCAGATACGAGTAAACTTGAGGTAAATCAACATTGTGCCCTGGAAAGATAGAACAGGCAAATGAGCCTTCATCCAGCAGTAGACACCGCCGTTGGACTATCGTCTGGACCTTACAAAATCAAAACTATATTGATTTTGTTAGCTCACATCGCTATTTTTGTGGTGAACAGTTCATCTGTGCAGGTCATTCAGAAAAACTAAATAGTTCACCTTTGAAACTCAAAAGAGTCTCGAACACCTTCATTTGTTGGATCAGCTGTGTTTGATAGGGTTGGAGCAAAAGTGTGCAGAGCTGCGGCCCTCCAGGAATTGAGTTTGAGACCTATGGTTTAAAGCAGGGGTCTCAAACTCGTGGCCCGCAGGATGATAGTTTGTGGCCCCTGCCTTAAATTGAAAGTTTAATGTCAGTGCGGCCTGCGAGTTTGATATATATGGCACTTTACGGTGTTGTGTGTGGAGCCCTGTCACAATAATCAATATATTGACTTATCGCACAATACATGGACATGACCTCAATAATTTTTGGTGATGCAATATATATCGCCCATACGTAAAAAAACAATTCTTGCAGCATTTTAGCTGATTGCACAACTTCTCTATCTCTATTGGAGGTGTCGCAGATATGAGAGATATCGCAGCCTCTGTAACTTTTTAACCTTGCATTTTTTTGTTAACATTTATTTATTATTTGTTTTGGATGTGCGTTTTCACATTCTGATGCCAATGCCTAGTCATTAAATTATTAAAATGACTAAATTAAATTAAATATTCTTAAGAACTAAAGATTATGTGTTCCTTTGAAGTGTGTACTTGCGTTATGATGCTATTATATAGCCATTTTGGCATTCTATAATGAGGGGCCTAAAATGGTCTTAAAATGACAATAATATCGTTTATCGCGATATATTTTGGTGCAATATATCGTACAGCAAAAAATAGATATCGTGACAGGCCTACTTAATGCAGGCAGAGAAACATTTCCCAATGAGCGAAGGTTACATCAGCGAGTGTTTTCTTCCATGCCTGCTGGCTGCCTTGTTTCTATTGGGCACAGCTGCTGTCCAGCGGGACATTATACGCAGATAAATGTATATAAAAATGAAAACGAATCTTCGTTACAACCGAGAAATCCATCTTTTGACAGCCTATAAACTTACAATTGCATTAAAAATGGGAAAGTCCTGCCTGAGGTACAGACATATATTTATTTGGCACAATTGTAAATCATATCAGTGTATTATTAACATGATCAGAGGTTTCTTATTTTGTAAAAAGTATTTCGTTTCAGCTTTCTTGCATTACATTTACCATAAACCAAAAATCTAATTTAACACTTATTATATCATTACACAATTCTGTTCAGCAAAAATATAATAAATAAATAAATAAATTACCTTGTGAAATTCTCAGCTAACCGAGGGCTCTGGAGGCAAAACTCTCTGGATTGATTTTTCTTGTCGGTAATTTTGACAGGATTTTCACCACACAGCGACATCTAGTGGACATTTACGGCACTACTAAACCGAGCAGAAAACACATTTGAGAAACAGACAAAAGGAAGAACGAGTTAGTGTTAGTTTACCCTAAAATAAAAAGGAAAAGATCATTTACTCACCCTCATGTTGCTCCAAACTCTGAAAAAAATCCTTCTGTTTGGGAACTCTGAACACGAATGCTGCTCATCTGAGATTTCTGACAGACTGTAATGCTCAAGAACGATAAATTATATATATATATAATCCTAATCATACACTAAAACTCTTTTTGTTGGTCTGCTGTACATCTGCCTACATCATGTCACACAACAACTTTTAGGCTTCTGTTATTTCCTGTGGTGTGGGCGTGGCCTAAATGTGAATGAACTAATGAAGCCTTGTACAGTCTATGAATAAAGAATCTGAGTGCTTTTTCTGCCTATAATTCTGTAAAAATATGTAGTAAAATCAGTGGATTTATGCAGACTGACTTTGAGAGAAGCTGAAAACTAAACATACATTAAAAAATATATAATAATGCAAATAACCCATAATGCAAACTGAACTAATGAAGTGTCTGAAAGCCCACAAAACTTATTTTTTGCTATTTCTGCTCATAATTAATTCTATATAAAAAGTAATAAAATCTGTGGATTTACGCAGATTGATTTTAAGAGAAGCAGAAAGGTAAACATAAAATAGTAAAATTATTATTAAATAAAATATGGTCTGAATGCGAACTGAACTAAAGAAGCGTCTGAAAACGTTTCTGTTTTTTTGTTATTTCTGTGCATCATTCTGTAAACAATCCAATAAAATCTGCAGATTTATTTGGATTGATTTTGACAGAAGCTGATTTAGGGCATTGCGTAAATGCGAACTGAACTAAAGAAGTGTCGGAGCATCCAAAAAACATTTGATTTAATTTAATGTTTTTGCTATTTCTGTGCATCATTCTGTAAATAATCTAATAAAATCTGCAGATTTATTTGGATTGATTTTGACAGAAGCTGATTTAGGGCATTGCGTAAATGCGAACTGAACTAAAGAAGCGTCGGAGCATCCAAAAAACGTTTTATTTAATTTAATGTTTTTGCTATTTCTGTGCATCATTCTGTAAATAATCTAATAAAATCTGCAGATTTATGTGGACTGATTTTGACAGAAGCTAAAAACTAAACATAAAATGAAAAAAATAAATAAATAAATTTAGGGCATGCCGTAAATGCGTACTGAGCTAGAAGCGTCTGAGCATCCAAAAAACACTTATTTTATTTTATTTTGTTGCTATTTCTGTGCATTATTCTGTAAACACTCTAATAAAATCTGTGGATTCATGTGGATTGATTTTGAAACAAGCTGAAAATTAAATATAAAATGAAAAAAAAAGTACATTTAGGGCATTGCGTAAATGCGAACTGAACTAAAGAAGTGTCGGAGCATCCAAAAAACATTTGATTTAATTTAATTTTTTTGCTATTTCGGTTCATAATTCTGTAAACAATCTAATTAAATCTGCAGATTTATGTGGACTGATTTTGACAGAAGCTGAAAACTATAAACATAAAATGAAAAAAATTAATAATTTAGGTGTGGCGTAAATGCGAACTGATATAAAGAAGCGTCTGAGCATCTAAATATTTTTTTTTTGCTATTTCTGTGCATCATTCTGTAAACGATCTAATAAAATCTGCAGATTTATGTGGATTGATTTTGACAGAAGCTGAAAACTAAACATAGAATTAAAAAAATAAATAAATTGAGGTGTGGCGTAAATGTGAACTGAACTAAAGCATCTGAGCGTCTAAATATATATATTTTTTTGCTATTTCTGTGCATCATTTGACAGAAGCTTAAAACTAAACATAAAATTAAAAAAATAAGTAAATTGGGGTATGGTGTAAATGCAAACTGAACTAAAGAAGCGTCTGAGCGTCCGAAAAACATTTTATTTTATTTTTATTTTTTGCTATTTCTGTGCATCATTCTGTAAATTATTTAATAAAATCTGCAGATTTTTGTGGACTGATTTTGACAGAAGCTGAAAACTATAAACATAAAATGAAAATAAATTAATAAATTTAGGTGTGGCGTTAATACAAACGGAACTAAAGAAGCATATGAGCGTCTAAATATATATTTTTTTGCTATTTCTGTGCATCATTCTGTAGACAATCTAATAAAATCTGCGGGTTTATGTGGATTGATTTTGAAAGAAGCTGAAAACTAAACATAAAATGAAAAAATAAATAAATTGAGGTGTGGGGTAAATGTGAACTGAACTAAAGAAGCATCTGAGCGTCCGAAAAACGTTTTATTTTATTTCTGTGCATCATTTGACAGAAGCTTAAAACTAAACATAAAATGAAAAAATAAGTAAATTGGGGAATGGCGTAAATGCAAACTGAACTAAAGAAGCGTCTGAGCGTCCAAAAAACGTTTTATTTTATGTTTTTGCTATTTCTGTGCATCATTCTGTAGACAATCTAATAAAATCTGCAAATTTATGTGGACTGATTTTGACAGAAGTTGAAAACTAAACATAAAATGAAAATAAATAAATAAATGTAGGTTTGGAGTAAATGCGAATTGAACTAAAGAAGCGTCTGAGCATCCAAATTTATTTATTTATTTTTGCTATTTCTGTGCATCATTTTAATCTAATAAAATCTGCAGATTTGTGTGGAATGATTTTGAGGAAAGCTGAAAACTGAACATAAAATGAAAAAAAAACTTTATTTATTTTTTTGCTATTTCTGTGCATCATTCTGTAAAAAAATCTAATAAAGTCTGCAGATTTATTTTGAGATTACCTGAAAACTAAACATAAAATGGAAAAAAATTAATCGTTAATGTTAATTTTTACAGTGCAAACCTATTTATATAAGCATAAATGTGTTTATTTTTTGGTTAAAAAAAGCTAAAGTAGCTCTCTCATATAATACATCCACTTTAAGACATAAAATATTAATTTAAAATAAATCTGATTTTACATAAATAATATTTGCATAATATTACTGAAATGACTATAAAAACTGAATAAATCTATATTTGCACAAGTAAATAAATAAATTGACTGTGGAAATCTGCTGAGCATTCTGCAGGTTCAGATTCTGTGCGGCCATACTTATGATACGCGAACAGAAACTCAAATAATATGTATTTATATAAGATGAATTTAACATTGATTTTTAAACTGGCTGAGTTTATCCATCTTCTTTTCTTTTCAGATGAGAGACAAACACAGGATTCATCAGCATCAGCATTTCCCACAGTATTTTAAGCAGCTTGTCATTCCTTCAGGTGATGAGTTTATGATTATTAATTAATATAATCTCCTAAAATTGCTGTTCCAAATCTAAAACATCTAAAAAAGGCTATATTTTTGTCCATACAGTAGATGCAAACAGACACAAAAACTTTACTTTGCAGCAACATGATTGTGAGTTTGGGCCAAACTTTCTAACTTTGCTGTGTTTAACTTTTGTATTGATTTAATAAAACACCAGTTAACACATTATCTCATTAATTAATACATTACCTGACTGTGATAACTGGACTATTTTTTGTACTTGAATGTTTTTTTTCCCCTCTAAACAGTTTCACAAACGTCCTGTACAAGATGAATTGAGATTTGTACAGATTTATGACCAGAATAATGATATTTTTAAATGTTTAATGTAATCTCTGCTGTTACAGCTCACCTGAAACTCTCGTTTACAATTTACAATAAAAAATACCTTTACAGTTTGTTCTTTTATTTTATTTATCACCTCTTTGCAAGTTTGAAGAGAAATATGTCAATAAATACATCTAAATAAAATTATTAATTCAATGAAAATACATTTAAGTTTATTCATTTTCTTTTCGGCTTAGTCCCTTTATTAATCCGGGGTCGCCACAGCGGAATTAACCACCAACTTATCCAGCATTTGTTTTACACAGCGAATGCCCTTCCAGCTGCAACCCATCTCTGGGAAACACCCATACACACTCATTCACTACTGACAATTTAGCCTACCCAATTCACCTATAACACGTCTTTGGACTTGTGGGGGAAACCGGAGCACCCGGAGGAAACCCACACGACCACGAGGAGAACATGCAAACTCCACTCAGAAATGCCAACCGACCCAACCGAGGCTTGAACCAGCGACCTTCTTGCTGTGAGGCAAACGCGCTACTCACTACGCCACCGTGGCACCCACATTTAAGCTTGATTTTGTTTTATTAAGTTCTTTATATATTACTATTTATTAATTTGTAATATATATATATAATAAATTGAGATTTCATATATAAGAATGACTCAATAATAATTGCCAAAGGTTTTATTGTATAATATGTAATTTTTATATAAGGTTTTATTCACTATTCTTAGGGAATACACAAGGGTTTGCTTTGATAAAATCACTCATATATATATAATAACATTTTTGCAATACATTATTGAGTGGTTCTCCTAATTTGCATATATTAAAAATAATTAAATGTAAAAAAAGAAAAAAAAGAATATATATTATTTATATATACTTTATCTATCTATCTATCTATCTATCTATCTATCTATCTATCTATATATATATATATATATATATATATATATATATACACACTTTATTTTTACATTTATTAATTTTGTAAATTACATTAATTGTATTTTTTACATTAATAATACTGTAAAAATATCCATAAATGAGCAGTTTACTGTATTTTGTGATTCATGTTTAAATTTCCCCCCCATTTATTTCTGCTTTTGAATTGCATTATGGGATCTTGATCTTTCTACCAACAACTATTAATCTTGAAAAATTGACTTTTATGAACATGTTTAATAGTTTGCAGTGCTATATTGTCTGTGTTGGTGTTGTATATTACTGTAACACTTGGATGTGACACTGACAACAGAGGTGCGGATCCAAATGCAGGTTAATTAGCAAGGTCGGGAAAGCAATGGTCAACAGGTGCAGACAGATGTATACAGACGGTCCAGAATCGTGGTCAGTGGGCAGGCAGCAGACAGGGATATACAAATAACCAAGGCAAGGAACAAAAACCAAGACTAAGGAAAACGCGTTGTAGTGCCACTAAACAGGAGACAAGACTCAGCAACAGTGAGTGTTTCTGTGCAGTTTAAATAGTGTGTAATACTGTGTGTCTCTAATCAGTGGTGACTTGGAGCAGGTGAGTGTGTGTGTTGCATGACTAGGGATGTAGTTCATAAACATGGTGGATTTGTAGTTCTTGTATGAATTGTGTGTGTACCAGCGATCTCTGGATGTTAGATCGCTGGTGATCGTGACAATTATGGTACAAAAACCTTATAATAAACTGCCAGTCCATGTTCAGTTATTTTACAGGCTTATTTCTCTAGATATTATTTCTTATCCATTATATCATCTCGAACTACTAACATGTCAATAAAAGTTGAATTTTCAGCATCAAAAGTCGACAGAGCAGAGATCAACATCCCATAATGCAATTCACGAAAACACTTGTGAATCACAGAGATTGGTCTCCGGTCCGTCTGCATATATTCCCTGACCTCAGAAAGCTACTGAACTAGAAGATTCGGCTCAGCCTTACTGGCTTTTGCCAAAGGATTAGTTTGTGTACTTAACCAAATCCCAAAAGTACTTAAACCAGCAGTTACTTGCTGAAATCTCGGCCATTCACAGATGGTGCAAAGCGGAACACAAAACCAAACATTTATAATCATCTACAGCTGAAGTCAGAATGATTCGCCCTCCTGTGAATTTTCTTTATCAGATATTTCCCAAATGATGTTGAACAGATTCAGGAATTTTTCACAGTATTTCCTATAATATTTTTTCTTCTAGAGAAAGTCTTATTTGTTTTATTGCAGCTAGAATAAAAGCAGTTTTTACTTTTTTAAAGGCCATTTTAAGCTCAATATTATTAGCCCCCTTAAGCAATATTTGTGTTGGATAGTCTACAGAACAAACCACTGTTATACAATGACTTGCCTAATTACCCGAACTCGCCTAATTAACCTAGTTAAGCCTTTAAATGTCATGAAAACGATCCGCGTCCACACTAGCGTTTCACCCAGCGTTTCTGAACATTCTGCCGTCTTCCGGTGGCGTTATAGTCATGTGATAGGGGCTTGACGAATAAGGGAAGGTTACGCAATGACCCAAAACCCCCAACCAAGTAGCGAATCTCTGCAGCCACGCCTCCATTTTTAGACGTCTCCGTTTCCCACATCCACACTGAGACGGAGCAACAGCGTTTTAGAATGAAAACGGCCTCTCCAGCGTTTCCAAAACGCTCCGTTTCAGGGCTCGAAAACTCCAGCGTAGAGTGGACGGATAACCGTAGCAAAACTTATGCGTTTTAAAACGATAACGCATTCGTGTAAACGAGGCCTTAGCTGATGATTGATTATAAAGCTTGTCTGGCATGCTGTCCCAGCAGAGAGCAATGAGCTCATAAGATCCTCGAGCCCGGGGCTCCCTCCCGTTTGCCGTGCGAGAGGGGAGTTTGAGCTCAGGTAGATCTCGAGAACTCCCCTGCTGTAGTAGCTGATGAACAGATAGTGATTGCTCTTAAGAGATAACTACTTACTAGGAGCATGTCTGTGGTGCCGATTTTGATTAGTTGATTAACTTAAAGGGCACCTTTGATGAAAAATCTACTTTTTAAGCTGTTTGGACAGTCATATGTGTAGTTATAGTGTATAGACGGTCATTTTGGGGTGATATAAACACACCCAGTCCTTTTTTTTCAATTTAACAGCATAAAAACGGTGGACCAATTGGAGCGGTTTTGAGACCGACCGCAACTTTACGTAGGAGTGCGGTCCCCCCGCCCACCGAATTGATTGACAGCTGCGTATTAACATGTAACGTGTCGCCCTTAGATATGCTTAGCGTTTATAGCCGGTTTGGCATGCTGTCCCGGGAGAGAGATACTTGAGCCCAAGGCTTCCGCCCGGTCAATAAGCATATAAGGGGATCCGAGATCAGGTAGGTCTCGAGAGCTCCTCCATAGAAAAGGGAGGAGATGGGGTGGAAGGGGGATTCTTCCAAAACGACGATAGAGCAGTATGAAGAAATTGATCCATTTATTTAGCTTGGATCACTTTGATTGGATTATAACTGATTACAGATGATCAGCCAGTCGTGCTCAATCATATCACATGCTCCTCTCGAAATTAGTTTATAAAACTTCACTTATTCTGAGTAGGATTCTTCACTACTGAAGTTTCTTCTTCACACCAATTTATGCATTTTTTTTTCAACCCATATATAAAAATCGTATTTATGTAAATATATGCAAATATGTCATATATATGCAACATATATTTCAAAATGTCCATTTACAGTGTTTTTCACAAGTTATTTACACCTGGATTTGGGGATCCTCTGCTGTTATTAACATTATAACAACTTCGTGTTCTTGAATGGCCCAGCCAGAGCCCTGACTTAAACCCAATTGAGCAACTATGGAGAGACCTATAAATGACTGTTCACCAACGTTTACCATCCAACCTGACAGAACTGGAGAGGATCTGCGAAGAGAAATAGCAGAGGATCCCCGCATCCAGGTGTGAAAAACTTTTTGCTTCTTTCCCAAAAAGACTCATGGCGGTATTAGATCAAACGGGGGCTTTTACTAAATACTGAGCAAAGGGTCTGAATACTTAGAACCATGTGATATTTCAGTTTTTCTTGTTTAATAAATCTGCAAAAGTGTCAACAATTCTGCGTTTTTCTGTCAATATGGACTGCTGTGTGTACATTAATGAGGAAAAAATGAACTGTAATCATTTTAGCAAACGGCTGCAATATAACAGGGAGAAAAATTTAAGGGGGTCTGAATACTTTCCGTACCCACTGTATATACATTTTTTCAAACATTTTTCAAACATAACAATTATATATTACAATTACATTACAAACATACAATATTATATATTTCATTACAATTATATATATATATATATATATATATATTTATATATTTATAGTTATATGAGTATTTTAACTACATCATCCTCTTTCTGCATGTTGTCTTACTGCAAGCTGTATAGGTTTGAAAGCCTACTACCAATGAAGCATATTAGGTGATGTGCATCTCTGTAATGAGAAGGGGTGTGGTGTAATGACATCAACACCCTATATCAGGTGTGCAGAATTATTAGGCAACTTCCTTTCCTTTGGCAAAATGGGTTAAAAGAAAACCTTGACAGTAAAAATAGTGAGATATCTTGCAGAGGGATGCAGCACTCTTAAAATCGCCAAGCTTCTGAAGCGTGATCATCCAACAATCAAGCGTTTCATTCAAAAGAGTCAACAGGGTTGCAAGAAGCGTGTGGAAAAACCAAGGCGCAAAATAACTGCCCATGAACTGAGAAAAGTCAAGCGTGCAGCTGCCAAGATGCCACTCGCCACCAGTTTTGCCATATTTCAGAGCTGCAACATCACTGGAGTGCCCAAAAGCACAAGGTGTGCAATACTCAGAGACATGGCCAAGGTAAGAAAGGCTGAAAAACCACCACCACTGAACAAGACACACAAGCTGAAACGTCAAGACTGGGCCAAGAAATATCTCAAGACTGATTTTTCTAAGGTTTTATGGACTGATGAAATAAGAGTGAGTCTTGATGGGCCAGATGGATGGGCCCGTGGCTGGATCGGTAAAGGGCAGAGAGCTCCATCTGACCGCAAGGTGGAGGTGGAGTACTGGTTTGGGCTGGTATCATCAAAGATGAGCTTGTGGGGCCTTTTTGGGTTGAGGATGGAGTCAAGCTCAACTCCCAGTCCTACTGCCAGTTTCTGGAAGACACCTTCTCCAAGCAGTGGTACAGGAAGAAGTCTGCATCCTTCAAGAAAAACATGATTTCCATGCAGGACAATGCTCCATCATAGCGTCCAAGTACTTCACAGCATGGCTGGCAAGAAAGGGTCTAAAAGAAGAAAAACTAATGACATGGCCTCCTTGTTCACCTGATCTGAACCCCATAGAGAACCTGTGGTCCATCATCAAATGTGAGGGAAAACAGTACACCTCTCTGAACAGTGTCTGGGAGGCTGTGGTTGCTGCTGCACGCAATGTTGATGGTGAACAGATCAAACACTGACAGAATCCATGGATGGCAGGCGATTGAGTGTCCTTGCAAAGAAAGGTGGCTATATTGGTCACTGATTTGTTGTTGTTTTGTTTTTGAATGTCAGAAATGTATATTTGTGAATGTTGAGATGTTATATTGGTTTCACTGGTGAAAATAAATCATTGAAATGGGTATATATCTGTTTTTTGTTAAGTTGCCTAATAATTCTGCACAGTAATAGTCACCTGCACACACAGATATCCTCCTAAAATAGCTCAAACTAAAAACAAACTAAAAACTACTTCCAAAAATATTCAGCTTTAATATTAATGAGTTTTTTGGGTTCATTGAGAACATGGTTGTTGTTAAATAATAAAATTAATCCTCAAAAATACAACTTGCCTAATAATTCTGCACTCCCTGTATGTAAATATGTTTGTTACATGTTTTTTTTTCAAATATACTTTTAAGTGCTGTTTAACAGAGAATATTTTTAAACATAATAGTTTTAATAACTCATAATTTCCATAATATTCAACTAGATCTTTAGCAAAATATATTCAGCTTAAAGTGCAATGTAAAGGCATAACTAGGTTAATGATGTCAACTAGAGAGGTTATTAATAGTGTTTTGTTCTGAAGAAAACTTCATTGCTTAGGGGGGCTCATAATATTGACCATGGCAGTTTTTACATTTTAAAAATTATTTTTATTATTCTAGACCACGGGTCACCAAACTTGTTCCTGCAGGGCCGGTGTCCTACAGATTTTAGCTCCAACCCTAATAAAACACCCCTGAACAAGCTAATCAAGCTCTCACAAGGTATATATAATATAATATAATATAATATAATATAAAATATAATATAAAATATAATATAATATAATATAATATAATATAATATAATATAATATATAATATAATATAATATAATATAACATAATATAATATAATCCCCGTGTTGGTGTGGGTTTCCTCCAGGTGCTCCAGTTTCCCCCACAATCCAAACACAAGCGCTATAGGTGAATTGAATAAACTAAATTGGCCGTAGTGTGTGTGTGTGTGTGTGAGAGAGTGTATGGGTGTTTCCCAGTACTGGATTGCAGTTGGAAGGGCATCCGCTGTGTAAAAAATATGCTGTAATAGTTGGCGGTACATTCCACTGTGGTGACCCCTGATGAATAAAGGGGGTAAGCCGAAGGAAAATGAATAAATAAATAATAATCAAAATTTCCGTCCATTTCCCTCCTCAAGCTCTGATAATATAGTTGATAGCCTGGTAAAGAACAGTGTGAAAAGCCCTCAGTAGAACACAGAGACTGTACTCTGGCTGATTATTTTAATCAACATAATTAAAACAACACTTAAAGAACAAAATTTCAAAATCAAAGTCCCCATCCATACGATGGTGCGTCCAGCATATACTTGCACTAGCCTCCACTGTCATTATAAATAAACTCTCATGTGATTGGCTGACCGTGTGTCAAGAGAATCCCCCTGATTGGTGGACAGACACGGGCGACACAAAGTCACAATTTGCATATGACGTGTTCCCCATTGAACATAAATGACCTTTCAGCATTTTGTGCTCTAGTAACTCGCGGTATTAATCATACATTCAGTCCTATTAGCCGAGTGTGCTTTCTGTGGTCTCTTTGGCTGAGGATTTCACCTGGCTGATGCAGCCATATTAATCTGACAACAAACAATCATACATCATATAACAAGCCTGCATTTTACTATCATCTTCTTTATCAGACTTAATGCTTATACTATACATCTGTACCTGTATAAAACAATGGAAAAATAAGTACAAAATTAAAGGAACAGTTCACCCAAAAATGTCCATTCTGTGATGAGGACGCATGCGCATTTATTATTTTATCATCTGAAACATGCTACGACTTTAATTAACGTCATTTTATAGCCTAATGCTAAGCAATTCTGTTAAGACTTGACATTTATGATAAATAATACACTATAATTACTGCTTTATACTTATATACTACCTGACAAAAGTCTATTGCCAGTTGTAAGAGCAACAAATACTAACTTAACTTCTAGTTGATCATTTGGAAAAGTGGCTCTCAGAAATCAGTCAAGTTTGGTCAAGGAAAAATCATGGTTTGGGGTTACATTCAGTATGGGGGCGTGTGAGAGATCTGCAGAGTGGATGGCAACATCAACAGCCTGAGGTATCAAGACATTTGTGCTGCCCATCACATTACAAACCACAGGAGAGGGCAAATTCTCCAGCAGGATAGCGCTCCTTCTCATACTTCAGCCTCCACATCAAAGCCCCTGAAAGCAAAGAAGGTCAAGCTGCTTGGCCAGCCCAGTCACCAGACATGAACATTATTGAGCATGTCTGGGGTAAGATGGAGGAGGAGGCATTGAAGATGAATCCAAAGAGTCTTGATGAACTCTGGGAGTCCTGCAAGAACGCTTTCTTTGCCATTCCAGATGACTTTATTAATGAGTTATTTAAGTCATTGCGGAGATGTATGGATGCAGTCCTCCAAGCTCATGGGAGTCATGCACAATATTCATGTTAAGTGAAAAGACTTTTGTCTAAGCAAAGTCAGAGCTTACTGTTCTAATGAAATAATTCAAAATCAAGGATGATCATATTTTATTTTGGTAAAATAAGCGTAAACTAGAGGCCTTCGCCTTTCATATGAGCCACTTCTGATACCAAATGATCAACTAGAAGTCAAGTTATTATTTGTTGTTCCTAAAACTTGGATAGGCGACAAGACTTTTGTCAGGTAGTGTATTTTCAATCCTTTATGATTTCAGCTTCATTGAAAGTATTGTATGTATAGTGAGTGGACATAAAATACATATCAATAATGTTTAGTTTTATTCCGGGCAACTGATTTACCATTAATTATGAATGAAATCAATGTATTTTTTTTTTTTTCATTTGCACAACAATGCAATTTCAACCCAGTGTGTCTTAAAATCTGACAAATAGCGTGAAAATTTAATTTGAGAGCTTAATGATGTAGTCAAATTGTATTTAATGACTTATATATCGATAGATTCCTCACAAAAGCTACTGTACAACTTCAGAAGTAATTTATATACAGTTCTCAGCATAAATAAGTACACCCCATTTTAAAAATGAATATTTTTATCCATTTCTCAATGAATATATGTCATATATGTTGGTGCATTTGAAAAAAAAACTGATTTATTAAACAGATATATTTAATAAAATAAGATTTTAGGCACAGAACATCTTTAGAAATCGAAAGATAATACATTTAAATTCATGCAAAACATTGCAAAATAAATTACAAACTACAAAAATTCAACAAAATATATATATGTATGTTTTGCTTCTCTTGATTTTTCCTTTTTTTACATTTGTATTTAAAAATTTTCCCTGATGTATAGATTTGGGCTACTAATTTTTGGACTGTTATTTGTTAGATTAGCTCCAGATTTGGCTTCAGTACTGATTAATATAATGTATATCCACTAATATAATATTAGAAATCAGAAGACCTACTGGAACCCGCATGGACCCAAGATTCTCACAGGTATCAGTAAAGTTTGGTGAAGGAAAAATCATGGTTTGGGGTTACATTCAGTATGGGGGCGTGCGAGAGATCTGCAGAGTGGATGGCAACATCAACAGCCTGAGGTATCAAGACATTTGTGCGGCCCATTACATTACAAACCACAGGAGAGGGCAGATTCTCCAGCAGGATAGCGCTCCTTCTCATACTTCAGCCTCCACATCAAAGCTCCTGAAAGCAAAGAAGGTCAAGGTGCTTCAGGATTGGCCAGCCCAGTCACCAGAAAGAACATTATTGAGCATGTCTGGGGTAAGAGGCATTGAAGATGAATCCAAAGATTCTTGATGAATTCTGGGAGTCCTGCAAGAACTCCCAGAGTTTATAAGAATGATACGAATATAATGTATATGCACAAATATAATATCATAAAGCATCCTATAGAAATTATTCATTTAAAAGAGAGATTTGTGAGGGGTGTACTCATATATGCTGAGCAATGTATTTTCTGACACTATTATCTCCAAATGAGCAGCATGGACATTAATTAAAACATCTCCTTTTGTGTTCTACCATCATCATACAGATTTGTAACAGGCTATTAAATCATAACAGAATGTGCATTTTAGGTGAACCGCCCCCTATAAGGGTGTGAAAACGTGCTGTTGAATATGCAAAACAGAACAGTGACTCGTGTTGCTGATTGGCTGACTGCTAAGAGGCTCATGGTTTAATTTAATGTCATTCCGAAAGTGACATCATCGCGTTTCATGTGGTCCCGCCTACAAAGGCTGAATGTCTGGTCATCATTGGACAGACGTACAAATCAATGCATTGAAGTACCAAATGACTCTTTTAAATAACTAAGAAAAGTTCTTTGTGTACCACATATTGATATTCGGAAAACAAAACGCTGCAAGTCTCGTCTTCACTGGTCCACGTGTTTGTTTGTTTTTGGTGTGCGTCCTCCACAGTGACTGAAGTTTGACCTTTGTGTTTGATTTGCAGTCTTGTATGCTTTTTTTTGCATGTGTGGTTGAGCAGCTTTACATCCATCCAATCGGAGGCTCAATAACCGTTCATACTGAAATCTCATAGGTGGTTCCTCCGACACCGCTCACTTTCTTCACCCCTCCGGCGGGTTTGTGTGAGTGGGTGTTATGATTGGCCACGTTTTGTTTAATAGTCGAGCTAAATGGTTGGTGGGTAAGCAAACAAAACAAAACAAAAGAAGACAAGTAAATATATGGTGCATGTGGAAAAGGTAATACAACTACAAACACTTTTGGGATGCATTGAAAGTAGGACAGCGCAAGATATAGCAAAATTATGGTTATTACAAAAATAGTAAATGCATTATACATGTATATAATATTTGTTTTGCTGCTTGTACAAAACTACCAGATTTAAAATGAATTGAAAACAACACAATTCTTAAGGTTTTTTTGGGGACAATTTAATTGTTTTATGTTCAATCAACATATTTGTTTTTTATGAAAGCCTGTTCCCGCCATTGAATAAGAAAAAACAAATTATAAAAAAATAAAAACAAATCATAAAGTTGCAATTCTGAGTTAAGACAGGATTCTGAGATATTAAGTCCGAATTCAGAGTTATTAAGTCAGAATTCTGAGTTATAAAGTCGCAATTCCGAGATATGAAGTCAGAATTCTGAGTTATAAAGTTGCAATTCTGTGTTATAAGTCGCTATTCAGAGATATTAAGTCCAAATTCTGAGTTATAAAGTCGCAATTCCGAGATATGAAGTCAGAATTCTGAGTTATAAAGTCCAAATTCTGAGTTATAAAGTCGCAATTCCGAGATATGATGTCAGAATTCTGAGTTACAAAGACGCAATTCCGGGTTAAGTCCAAATTCTCAGTTAATAAGCCAGAATTCTGAGTTATAAAGTTGCTATTCCAGGTTAATTCAGAATTCTGAGATATAAAGTCACAATTCCGAGATATGAAGTCAGAATTCTGGGTTATAGAGTGGCAATTCTGAGTTAATAAGTCAGAATTCCGAGTTACAAGGTCGCAATTCCGAGATATGAAGTCAGAATTCTGGGTTATAAAGTGGCAATTCTGAGTTATAAGTCGCTATTCAGAGATATTAAGTCAAAATTCTGGGTTATAAAGTGGCAAATCTGAGTTAATAAGTCAGAATTCCGAGTTATAAAGTCGCAACTGTGAGTTATAAAGTCACTATCTGAGATATGATGTCAGAATTCTGAGTTTTAAAGTAGCAATTCTGAGATATTAAGTCAGAATTCTGAGTTATAAAGTAGCAATTCTGAGATATTAAGTCAGAATTCTGAGTTATAAAGACGCAATTCCAGGTTACGTCTAAATTCTGAGTTATTCAGAGATATGAAGTCATAATTCTGAGTTATAAAGTCATAATTCCGAGATATGAAGTCAGAATTCTGAGTTATAAAGTCACAATTCAGAGATATGACATCAGAATTCTGAGTTACAAAGACGCAATTCCGGGTTAAGTCCAAATTCTGAGTTAATAAGCCAGAATTCTGAGTTATAAAGTTGCTATTCCAGGTTAATTCAGAATTCTGAAATATAAAGTCACAATTCCGAGATATTAAGTCAGAATTCTGAGTTATAAAGTCACAATTCTGAGTTATAAAGTCGCAATTCATAGATATAAAGTCAGAATTC
>CAIGQQ010037410.1:26125-47732 GCA_903798035.1 Danio albolineatus | reverse complement strand
TGAACACGCACACACAAAGCAGGCGAGTACGTACACACACACACACATACAAAACACACACACAAACAAACAAGCATGCGCGCGCACACATACATGCGAACACGCACACACACAAAACACAAACGCACACACACAAACAAAACAGAGAACATCATGATTCACCTTCAGATGTGATTCAGTAAACCAGTTCAAATGACTCTTCAAAACGATTCATTTGATTCAATAATCAGTAGTGACCCCAGATAATCAATTACTGCAATAATCAGCAGTGGCCTGTTGCACAAAGCTGGTTTGGGTTGGTTTTACCCTGGTCAATTTTAAGCTTTCGGGCTCAAGATTTTATATCAAGAACGCAACTATTACTCGTAAGAAAGCCATTTCAGATCTTAAAAACTATATTCATATCAGAAATGCATCTTCAGATATCAGAAATAACACATGTATACAGTATAAATGTAAATATTGTGACACTTAATTAGTGAATATACAATCCCAGATGTCAGGAATGACCAATTTTACTAGTGGAAATTCATTCCTGATATGAAGAATCAGCATTTTAATGGGTCACACTTTATTTTAATGATTCGTTTGTTGAATATTACATTGAAGTTACATTGCAACTAATTCTCATTAGATTAGAAGTAGACTGTTAGGTTGGGGTTAGGGGTAGGGTTAGTGTAGGTTGACATGTACTTGTAAAGCTTCTTATAGTCAGTTAAATGTCTGTTGAATGTCAGTATCATTAGATATTGTCTACTAATACTCAGAGGACCGTCGAAATAAAGTGTTACTTTTTAATGACTGAACACTAGGGCCAGACGCAATCTGCGGACAATTTTAGCTATTTCTGGACAGAATTTTGTTAAAAATCTGTGGATTTGTCGGCGCAATAGCCTAGTGGTTAGCGCGCCGACATATGGTGCAGCAGCACGTCAGGGTGTCCCGAGTTCGAATCCCGGCTCGAGGACATTTCCCTACCCTACCCCCCTCTCTGTCTCCAACTTCGCTTCCTGTCTCAATACTGTCCTATCTAATAAAGGCAAAAAGGCAAAAAATAAATCTTAAAAAAAAAAAATCTGTGGATTTATGCAGAATGATTTTGGGAGTATCATAACTAAAACCTCAATATATGAAATAAAAAGTAAAAATTTGTACTTTTATTTAATGTTTACAATGTGAATCCAATTACATCCACTTTATTTGGTAAACAAAGCAAGTCTCTCATATGATATATCTACTAAAAGACAGAAAACAGTACTTTACAAACTGTATTGTAGATAAATCATATGGATATTTTCATATTAGTCAATATTATTACTGAAATTAACTTAAAAACTGAATAAATATACATTTGCACACATTTACAGCAGTAAATAAACAGAATCAGAATTCGACCTCCGTAGACTACAGCGAATAGTCCGGACTGCTGAACGAATCGCTGGCACTACCCTTCCTACACTTAAAGAACTGTACTCTTCCACAGTGAGTAAAAGGGCTCGCAAAATCACCCTGGACGCCTCGCACCCAGCACACTTCCTGTTTGAACTGTTACCGTCTGGCCAGCGCTATAGAGCACCGAGCACAAAAACTGCCAGACACAGGAAAAGTTTCTTTCCTCAGGCCATCTACCTCATGAACAGTTCATATTTCTCCTATTGTGCAATAAATGTGCAATACTCTCTCACACGCACTTGTACACAGCACCTTATAACAATATACAATGCAATACTTCTCCTTAAGCACTTGTACACAGCACCTTATAACCTGTATATTTATAACAAATCTGTACATACATTTCAACATCCAGATGGTTGGACTGACTGCATCTCTGTTTAATTTCTATCGTCTGCTTTTTTATATTTATTCTGTGTTGTCACTTGTCACTAAACTCATGGCCCTCCTCAATTTCTGCGGTAGACTTGACCTGAAAGAGGGGGGTTCATGGCCCTTTAAGTTAAAATAAAAGTAGTATATGTTCTCTTGAGAATTAGGTACTATATACATTGTTTTAATTTGTACTTATTTATTTGACATATAATTTTTACTTCAGGCAAAAAAAAAATTGTAATAAATCTTAGTTTTATGCTTTCAGCTTTGGTTAACTTTAATAATCGGGACAAGAGAATAATTGAGTTTAGCAAACTGGAAAAGTATAGAAGTTGTTGTAAGGGTAATAAAATATTAGTAAATTAAAATTGTACTTGGGCGACACGGTGGCTCAGTGGGTAGCACAATTGCCTCACAGTAAGAAGGTCGCTGGTTCGAGCCTTGGCTGGGTCAGTTGGTGTTTCTGTGTGGAGTTTGCATGTTCTCCCCGTGTTGGTGTGGGTTTCCTCCGGGTGCTCCGGTTTCCCCCACAGTCCAAACACATGCGCTATAGGGGAACTGATGAACTAAACTGGCTCTATTATATAAGTGTGTGTGTTTATGTAAATGAGGGTGTATGGGTGTTTCCCTGGACTGGATTGCAGCTGGAAGGGCATCTGCTGTGTCGACCCCTGATTAATAAAGAGACTAAGCCGAGGGAAAATGAATGAATGAATAATTGTACTTCTTTAAAAACAAACACTAACTTTATTTTGGTGGGCTGTTGCTCTGCAGATTTACAGCTTGCCACTGTTTACACTGAAAGACATATATTAATAATATTATGTATATATTATATCAGGTGTAAAGATGTATGCATGTAATTTAATTTATTATAACCTGATTTGACAATCAGACTGAGCCATACTGCAATAGCCATTTAATTCTGCATCAACACATAGCGGGAAGCTTGTTTCTTTTCTCTTCACCATGATAACAGCACATAATATTAGATATTCTTCAGGACACTAGTATTCAGCTTACAGTGACATTTAAAGGCTTCACTAGGGTAACTAGGGTAAAGTTAGGGTAATTAGGCGAGTCATTGTATAACAGTGGTTTGTTCTGGAGACAATCCAACACTAATATTGCTGAAGGGGGCTAATAATATTGACCTTAGCATGGGTTTAACACTATTAAGAACTGCTTTTATTCTAGCCGAATTAAAACAAATAAGACTTTATCAAGTGATATTTTCACAAATACTGTGAGAAACTCCTGCATCTGAAAAACAGCATTTGGAAAACATTTGACAAACATGCATTTGATTCAATGAACCGGTTCAAAAGACTCTTATGATTCATTCCATTCCTCCTTGTTACCCCTGGTTTAGGTTTTTACCCTGGTAAATTTGAGCTCACATTGAGTTTTTGGGCTTAAAACGGTGCCAGTGAAAACGATCAGCACTTGGGAAATACAAGAATAGAGATGTGACAGGAGGGCTAATGATGCTGTATCTGTATGAATCTGATCTCAAACACAAGGTTAGATTGTCTCACCGTGTCGTCTGAAGATCCTGGTGACGGTTTCATACACGTACTGCTGCAGTTTAGCAGAGGCCAGGTGAAAACTGCCCTGCAGAGAAACACAAGCAGACCAGTCACAAAACATGAGGAGAAATAACACACACACACACACACAGCGCCTCCTGCTGGAGTTCATCTACACACACACACACAACTACTGGAAATCAGATTCTTTTTTAACAAAGATCACCGCCCAATTCTGGACTTATGTTCACTTTATTAAATTTATTTATTTATTTATTTATATTGCAAATTTTTGTTTTAATTAATTTTACTTAAAAACTACACTTGACTTTTTTCTTTTATAATTAAATGTACGTTTCAGAACTTACCAGTCCTTTTGTAAAGAAATAAATGTTTAGTTTCACTATTATTCACTAGTGGTTTACCAATACATTCACAGCACATTTCAGATTAATCAACGGATTACTAAATGACAATAATAAAAGCTCCAACAATTATTAAAAAAGGTAAAATGGTATGATATTTGCTCGTTTCAAGTCATTAATAAAAAAAAAAAAATCACATTATTACAACATAATATTAATTAATTAATTAATTCATTCATTCATTCATTTTCCTTCGGCTTAGTCCCTTTATTTATCAGGTCACCACAGTGGAATGAACCGCCAACTATTCCAGTATATGTTTTACACAGCGGATGCTCTAACAGCTGCAACCCAGTACTGGGAAAAACCCATACACACTCATTAAAACTCACACACTACGGCCAGTTTAGTTCATCAGTTCCCCTATAGCGCATGTGTTTGGACTGTGGGGGAAACTGGAGCACCCGGAGGAAACCCACACCAACACGGGGAGAACATGCAAACACAACACAGAAACATCAACTGACCCAGCCGGGCCTTTAATGCTGTGTATGTGTATTTATTTGACTTTCATTTTACATCGCGCATGTTCTCCCCGTGTTGGTGTGGGTTTCCTCCGGGTGCTCCGGTTTCCCCCACAGTCCAAACACATGCGGTGAATTGTTAATTTGAATGCTGAGTTTAAAATCTCAAATATTGAAGACCAAAATCGCCAGTCCTGAACATATGGGTTAGGTCTGCCTTGCATGAGTTGCAACGATGGCATGTTTCATCTATATAGGGGTATATTTTAGCTTGAATGCTGTTTAACATGATATTTATAGTGATATAGTGAAATCAGCAGCAGATAGTTCACCTCAGATCTTAAGAATACAATAAACCGCTTGATATTGAACTCTAGAGCTGTGACTCAGTGCAAACCAACACACATCAGTGATTCAGCATCTACATTTAATCATGTTAAAGAGGTTTAATATGTATTAATTAGATTATAATTATCAATGCAGTGAGTGCATATTCTGTGCTTCTGAATGGCTGTGTTTACATTTCGTGTTTCGTCTGATGCAAACAGCCAAATCGCTCATCACTGTGTATCTCATTACGTAGTGTGTTGTTAGGACACGGGGTTACAATGTAACCTGCTCACCTAATGTTTACGCTCATAATATTTATGTTATTTGCTAATTAATAACCTCATGTGGAACTCTGAATCTGCATCTCATTTCAGAGTCTGCTACTGTCCACCGGAGGTCACATTTCGGTCATGGACGCATGCTTTCAGAGCCTTCCTGACTGAATTAATGAATGAAATATGCTGTTTTCCAGCAAGGCAACCCGGGTGCTGAAATATAATTGGCTAAACTGGCAATTAAAGAGACCAAAACAAAGACAGTGTTCCAGCACGTAACGCACATGTTCACAGCAGAATATCTGACTTCAGCAGTATTTCTCAGATAAACAAGAATGTTCACTGAGCATGTTTCTGAATATCTGCATACACATGATGCTGTTTTGTGCTTTAGAAGAGTCAAACACTCACATACAGCACCTTTCAGACTTTTCTGGCCCGTTTCCACTGAGTGATACGGTACGGTACGGTTCGGTGCGCTGTTTCCACCGTCTAAAAGTGTACCAAACCGAACATACCGTACCACTTTTTGGTCACACTTTGCAAAAGGTACCAAGGGTGACCAAAAGGCGGAGCTAGACGCACAGCTGAATGCTATTGGTTTCACAGAGGTTCGTCATTTGCTCGCGCAACAAGCCAGAATGTACACAAAGGACCCGCCATGTTTAATACACAGCCAAGACACTACACTGAAATAGTATAAACATATAATAATGAGCCATGGTCGACCCGAGCTCAAACTAAACTTTGTCCTCGTCTTGATGAACAGCCACAAAGCCAAGAAGATTCTATCCTGTGCCCCGTAGTTTTTTACGAGCCCGTCTGAAGCGCAAGCGGTTTCGCTTTCTCACGTGCACTCTCGTGCGTCTATATCTGAAATAACAAACTTCTCGAGCTGATGATAATAACGTGCGCTTGATTATTGACGTGCTTTTGAAGCCCGATCCTTTCAGAAACAGACAAACGCGAGACTGACGCCTGCAGAAACAAAGGAGAAGCCGGAAAACACAAAGGAGCAAATGATTCTTTCAGCAAACATGAAGAAACTGCTGCGTTTAACTGTCATCATCACCTTCTGGACTATTATGAGCTGGGAATGACGGAGTTCCTCTCTAACAGAGGCTACATGTGCTGCTGGAGATTACACACACAGATGAGAGCTCTGCACTGACTGTGGGCTATATCTCCTGCTGTTTCTGACCCTAAATAAGGACTAAATGTCTGCTGTGTGTAGTGTTTCTGTAACTGATCATATCAGAGACTGTAAGGGGCTGTGTGTGTTCATATATGCTGCATTTATTTACTTATTTGATATAATCACAGACAGTAGGCTATTTCACATCATTGATCTGCAGTTATAATCAGATCATGTTCATAGAGAGGTCAGTAATGAACATTTATACAGCAGTGTTTATGTGTATAATAAAGCCTCTGTGTTGTGAGAAGTGCTCCTCATATGATTTGTGAGCGCCCTTTAGCAGTGGTAACGTAAGCCTGATAAAGGTGACCCGTACCGACCCGTACTGTACCACTCAGTAGAAACGAGCCATTAATGTATCCTGTCACATTTTCCCTGCAAAAACAGTGTAAAGTTGAACATGCGTTATGTATGTGTGTGTCTGTCTGCTGTGTCTATGTGTGTGTGCATGAACTTTGTAACGACATTGTGTGTGACTCATTATTACAACTATCTATTCTGCAGACACAAAGAGACTTATCTAATGCATTAGTGTTAATGAATGATTCAGCTCATTTTGAAGGTGAGTGCACTCCTGATGCTGTGTTGTTGTGTGTGTGTGTGCAGGTACAGCATTGAGCGTGTGTACCGGCCTCGTAAGCTGGACCGCGTTCACCCTCGTGAGCTGCTGGAGTGTGCCTTCGACATCATCATCCCCGTCAGCAGCTCTCTGATGCCGGACGCTGAGGCCATTTACACCGTCAGTGAGGTCATCCAGGAGTTCAGCGCTCTGCAGGTACACACACACACACACGCACGCACACACACACACACACACACACACGCATGCATACACACAGATTATCTGCTGTGTCTGAATGTGTGTGTGTGTGTGTGTGTGTGTGTGTGTGTGTGTGTTTTCAGGACAGAAACTACACCGTTCACCTGAACCACACCAGTCTACTAAAGGCCATTCTGCTGCACAGCGGAGTCCCGGAGGACAAACTCACACACGCATCCAATATACTGTGTGACGCCATGGTGAGAAACACACACAGAGCGACACAGTTGCAGACACACACATAAATACACACACACACACACACTCACAAACAGATACACACTTAAGAAGACAGACAGACACACATAAACAGATGCAGATGTGCACACTCACACTCACAGACAGAGACACACACAAACTCTCTCTTTGTCTCACACACGCACACACACACACACACACACACACGCAGAGATGAAATCAAAAGACTTCTATGATGCTTTTTATATTAAATGTGTGTGTTTGTGTGTGTGTGTGTGTGTGTGTGTGTGTGCTTCTGTGTGTGCATATGTCTGTCTTTCTGTCTGTTGGTGTGTGCGCGTGTATGTGTGTGCGTGCGTGTGAGTGTATGTCTGTATGCCTGTGTGTTTATATGTATGTATGTATATATAAATATATAAATATATATATATATATGTGTGTGTGTGTGTGTTCGTGTATGTGTGTGCGTCTGACTGTATGCCTGTGTGTTTATATATATATATATATACATATATATATATATATATATATATATATATGTGTGTGTGTGTGTGTGTGTGTGTGTGTGTGTGTGTGTGTGTCTGTCTGTATGCCTGTGTGTTTGTGTATATCCATGTGTGTGTGTGAGCAGTGTCACTAGTATGCATGGTGTGTGTCAGTGTGTTTGTACTGTCAGTAACACATTCTCTTCTGTAACTGGTGTGTGTTTGTGTCTCTTCTTTACCTCCATACACACACACACACACACACACACACACACACACACACACACAGAGTGAGAAGCTGACCAGGCGGGAAGTGGAAGCCAAGTTCTGTAACCTGTCCCTGTCCACCAACAGTGTAAGTCACTCACTCTCACCCAGAGCACCACACCACTCTGCTGGATGGGTCCTAAAGGGGGCCTGTAATGCAAAACTCAGTTCATAACACAGCTGTCCGGAGCAGTGTGTGAATATTGATCTTATTCTCCACGTCTTTTTGTCTGGAAACTTCCGCTCTCATTAACTTCCATTCATTTTCCGACATTAATAACAGCTCGTTCTGCTGCTTGATGATGCACACTGATGTTTTATTCTTATATTATTCTGTTTTGTCTGTATAATCATGAACACACTTGTTTGTAGAGCGAGTAGTTTGACCGTTTTCTGCTGTTTATCACTCCTAGTCATTTCTCCCATAGGCGACTAAATCAGAAGTTCTAGAACAATCGCTAAAACGAGCAACTTTTTCACTGAAGAATTAAGCCTGGTTTATACTCGATGCGTCCGCTAGTTCGCTTGAGTGCGCGCGGCAAATATGACGTCATCGCAGGGTTTCCGGATGTTCGCTTTGGGTGCGCGCGACATGGTTTCAGCTGGCGGCGGCGGTGTTTTTTGAGACTCGAGCGAACAGTGTGCACGCGGCGCCACGTCTGATTTGAGTTGAATATGAATCACTTTGAAGAGATTTTGTCTGAAACAGCTACGACTGTAAAGATATATTCATGATCAGTGATCATAGAGATAACCAGATGATCAATAATTCTTGGCTAGAAATTGCAACAGCAGTGAGAAAGGAGGAAAGTTTCTGTTAAAAGGTTTAGAAAAACCTGAGGGATGAGTTTATTAAAACCAGAAGAGGCCAGTGAAGACCCATATACACAATATATTTTTCCACCAGTCACAGGTTTAACACTGATGTATATATTACTATTGAATTTAAAACTATTTAATAGTTACAAAACTATAATGAAGGAACAAATTATTTCTTTGATAACTGGACCGGAATATTTGAACCAATCGGTTTACAACATGATGCTGTTTTTCTAGGCTTTATGGTGATAATGGTCAGGAATGGTGGATTATTATTGCCTTTTTAGCATGAGAAGAGGACAGAAACTAGCCAGACAGTACTGTGTGAATTGTGGAGCGGCTAAATCTAAAAAAAAAAATATCTGTATTATTTAGTAAGTGTACTATTTTTGCTTTTATTCTTGCCATAATAAAAAATATATATGTAGAGCAGCCCATGATCTGTTGTCTTTAATATTTTAATAAATTATTGTAGGAAGAACTGCCCGAGATATGAACAAAAGCAAGTGATGCATCAAAGTTTGATTTAATTTTTTTTTAATGGTTACAAAAATCTTTATAATCATTAAAACAATTTATTAAAACAATAAAAATAATTAATTAAAAAATCTTGATCGATATAATGATATGAAGTAGTTCCTGAAACGTTCTACATGTTTCTCTGTCTGACTTTACGGTCAGTTTCATTTGACCGCCCCCTGCAGTTTTAAAGAATATCACAACGGCGAACGCGGCGAGTATAAAAGCCTCGTCCGTTTCGTGAGGTGCGCGCAGACTCAGCGGAGGCACGCGATGCGGCGCCAGGCAAAAGTATAAATCCAGCTTACGGTCAACACCTCACAGATGAAGAGATCTGAGCAGATACTCAGGCCCCGTTTACACTAGTGCGTTTTGGTTTTAAAACGCATAAGTTTTGCTACGGTTACGCCATCCGTCCACACTACGCCAGAGTTTTCGAGGTGCGAAAACGGAGCGTTTTGGAAACGCAGGAGAGGCCGTGTTCATTCTAAAACGCTGCTCTCAGTGTCTCAGTGTGGACATGGGAAAATGGAGACTTTTGAAAACGGAGGCGTGGCTGCTGAGATTCGCTACGTGATTGGGGCTTTTGGGCCATTGCGTATCCTTCCCTTATTCGTCAAGCGCACATGGCTACAACGACAGATCAGCCTTCACTGTAAACACTGTATTTTCGATAGCCATGGATGTTTTATATTCATTTGTTACTTTAAGTAACAGCTCGACCTCGTCGTGTGTCCACTAAAAGACCTCTCTTGCTTTCTTTACCATCGCGTTCATCGTTCAACCAGCGTTTGTTGACTAACAATAACCAAATGCCGAGCGAGACACATGCTTCCTGTTTATACTTAAACGCGCATGCCCAGAGTGCGTGAATGGTCACGTGATATACGTTTCTGGTGGAGTAGTGTGGACGGAGATCTGTTCAGAAACGCTGGGTGAAACGCTAGTGTGGACGCGGATCGTTTTAATGCTAAAACGCCGTTTTAAAACTAAAACGCACTAGTGTAAACGGGGCCTCAGTCTGCTGATGGTAACCGAGTCAGCAGCTGTGTATTATTACACAAATACGTTAGCATACTGTTTACATTTATGGCTTATGTTAACACAGACCTTACGAGATATTACTGTTTATTTATATATTTACTTGCCTTCCATAATATAAAGGCTGCGTGGCTACAGGACCCTCCTAAACCAGCGATGCCCGAACTGTCAGGGTTCCAGGTTGGGGAAAAGGAGCGAGGACTCAATTGCAACAAAAAATGAGTATTTATTAATAATAAAATAAAACAAATAGCAAAATAAACAACCCCGAGGGGGAAAACATTAATTAAAATAAACAAACAAACAAACTAGACTGGGCTGGGCTGGGCTGGGTGACTAGGATCCGGACTGGAGAGCAAGACAGGACAAGGGTATCAATGACGATCATTGACGACGAACTGGCACAGGACAGCAGACATGAGGAGAATTTAAAGCAGAAATAATTAACAAACAAACAGGTGAACATAATAGACTAATAATGGGTTAACAAGGAGGGTGGGGCTAGACAATAGACAGGAGAGCACATGACAACACAAGCCATGTGCTCACATAGAGACTAGAACACGCAGCCAAGGAGAGAACTTATTAACTGCGTGCTCACATGTCGACACAAGCACGCGGCGTATGTAAACACACACACCACGCGCTAAACACAACAACAGAGGACTGAACGCGAGACACAAGCACACGATAAAATGAAAACATCTTACTGTGCGCTCACACATATGCAGCGCGCATGTTTCATCTCAGCGCCATCCCAAACCGGAACCAACTAGATGGGATGCTGAGGATGAAGCAGCGCGATGCCGACAGAACAAACAAACACCAGGATGAGAGCGCGCGATCGCGAACACGCCCAGACCCCACGCGCCCGTATCAAACGGGAGCGTGCACGGTCCAAGCGCGCCCACAATCGGCACTCATACAGAGATACAATGACAACACACAGGACTAGACAGAGCTAGTGTCCGGACTCTGCCACCAAGACAAGAACTAACAAGACAGGAGTGGCAGAACCCTGACACGAACATCCTGTAGTCTCCACTGATCCCTGCTTACTAATGCCGAGTTCAGACTGCAGGATTTTCACAGTAGTGGTGTCACAGTTGTGTTCACACTGCATGACTATCTGGGCTAGTGTTCTGTCACTGCTGTGTTCACACTGTAAGATGGATCGGCCACAGGGAGTTTCACACTGCATGACTTCACAACAGGAAGAATCGCCGACAACTTTGTCCAAACTACGTCTCACACCCAAAAACACGCAGTATATCTTCTGTTATTAACTACATAATGGGAAAGAAGCGTTTAATGGGGGAGAAAATGTCCATATTTGCATGAACGAGCACCGATTCGCCTGTGATTTCAGGCATTTGTCTGCGATTTCTCAACCTGTCGGTGAGTCAAAATCAGGGCTAAAATCATGCAGTGTGAACTCGGCATAAGTAGCACCACGCTGAGTGCCATAGACTGCTCGACTGACTTAATATATTAAAATATATTTTAATTTTATGAATTATAATGAATTAATTTGTATTTATTTGTTAACAAACACAAGTAGTGACAGATAAATCATAAGAAAATCACCAAGACTTACAAATATTTTTTTTTTTATTGATTTCATTGGACAAAATGTATCAGATTATACAAATATTACAAAGTACAATTCCGCATTTCAAAATAAAAGTCCGGCATGAGCATTTCAAAATAAAAGTCCGGTATAAGCAAAATAAGTAAAAAATTAATGTTTTACACACACTCCGCGACCCACTAAAAATGTTCCCGCGACCCACTTTTGGGTCGCGACCCACCAGTTGAGAAACACTGCAGTAGAACACCACCAACTTTCCTAACATTTTCTCAAAATATATGTCAAAATAAGATTTATCAGCAAAAATCCTCCCGTTTGCTGAAACAGAGTAAGTTCTGGCCAAATTAAGACTCGAAATCAGCCCAAAATGGATGAAAACGACTCAACAGCGCACAAGGGTTAATGAATGTTGTTGCTCAGGTGTAGCAGGTGATGTTTTGGTGTGTGTGTTCAGATGCAGACGCTTTATAAGTGATGGTGTGTGTACACTGGCAGACGTTGTAAGTGTTGGTGTGTGTGTGTGTGTGTGTGTTCAGATGCAGACGCTGTATAAGTTCATCGAGCAGAAGGGTGGTCTGCAGGAGCTGCTGCCGCTCATAAACTCTCTGACCAAACAGAAGAGCTCGGCTGTTTCTCAGATGGCCAAACAGGGCCTGAAGGATCTGGAGGAGCTGCTCAGCCTGCTGAAGAAACTCACCCTGAAGCTGCAGGTGAGGGACTCTACATCTGCTCTTAATTACTTCTGTTCCACACTAGCTGTGTTTCCATCCACATGTTCTTATCCACAGAAGATGATTAGTGCAGGTCCATACATCATATAAAATGAGTAGAAATAATGCACATGGACTACAATAGAAACACATTTCTGGATTAAAGTCCGCATGAACAGGCAGCTGCAACTGTTTTTTTTTTTCGTGTAGTAACGCAGTTCCTAGAGAAGTGTAATAATAAATGAGGAAACAGTGGGCGTGGCTTGTTTTTTCTCTACTGCGAGCTGATTGGATGTAGTGAAGTAGGTGTGTCATTCAGAAATATGAGGACAAGGGTTTGGGGAAAGCTATTACAGTCTTACACACTCCTCCTCTTCATCATTTGATGTCAAAGCTGACAGCTGGAGGAGCGTGATTAAGTGTGTTAAATTAGATTTTTGTTAACCCTTTAAGACCGACGGGATCGCCCGCGCTCTGGTTTGCGTGGCTCTGTTTGAAAGCCAATAAAAACCGAAAGCATATGGGTAGCGCAATAATTTTTTTTGGATATGAAATCAGAGACGTTCTACTTTCAGATCAAGCCCAAAACAGTCTCCTGTTGCAATGTTTTCATTCTTTAATGAGTTTATACAAATAGCCTAAAATGTTTACACCAAAAAAACACTTTGATTCATTGCACGCCTTTGCAAATGTGTTTTATAAAGGTTGTTATTGGTTGCTATGTATGTGACGTAATTACCTCGTGTTCACTGTGAACCTATCAGGTTGTCTCCCGTGGTGATGTCACTCAGCGCACTGTTTGATATACTTAACATGCACGCGCTTTACCATGTATGTGTGTGCGCTCTTCTCGTAGCAGTTTCTCTTTATCCATGTCGGAACATCATAATTTCTTTCACACACACATGCACACAACACACACACATCCACATTTATTACTCGCGTCAAAGTACAAGGAATTCTCCGACTAAACAATGCTTTGCTTCGAGTTTGAATAGAAACGCAACACAAAATAATCCCGATAGCATGACGCGTTATTTACTCTTATCGTTTCACTTTTATGCCTAAAGCATCAAACTTTTATACCTTTAAACTTACATTTTTTTGCTGTATTGCTGAATCGTGCTTATTATTTTACTTACATTGATGTTGTTTTGAACACTGAAGCCCTCAGAACTCCTCATCTGTGGTCATTTGTAGAGATTTTTTTTGTTGATCAATCAAATTGTTCTGTCTACACTGTTTATAAAAATAAGTGTATCTCACAAACGAATTAATGTAATTAGTCCAAATCAGTTTTATATAGTTTCAAAGGGTTTTATGCATGTTTTTTACATTGACAAGTTTGAGGTTTACATTTGTGTTATTTCTGTATATAGTAAAAACTAAAATAAAAACTAAGCGATTTTTTAATTAATTGCACTTTTAAGCTATTTAACTAGTTAATATGGATTTATGACATACATAAACTTAAAGTTGGGGATGTAAGGATTTTATTGATATATGACATTTGAAAATACTCAAAAGAATGACATCACAGCATGTAAAAATACTAAGATATACCCTGGCGGAATTGTTCTAGGCAAGGCAAGGCAAGTTTATTTATATAGCACATTTCATACACAGTGGCAATTCAAAGTGCTTTACATAAACAGGAATAAAATTGAAGTATAAGAAAATAAAAAACAAATAATAAAAAACAGATAAAAACAGATTAAAATAAGTTAAAACAAGTTATAAAAGAATGAAAAGAAAAGAAAGACACAATAGTGCGATCTGTTGGATGTAGCACAGTGCTCATTCAGTAAAGGCACAGCTAAACAGATGTGTTTTCAGTCTTGATGTGAATGTGCCTAATGTTGGAGCACATCTGATCATTTCTGGAAGCTGATTCCAGCAGCGAGGGGCGTAATAGCTGAAAGCAGATTCACCGGCTCTGACTGAACTCTTGGAGTTTCTAGTTTATATGATCCTAATGATCTGAGTGATCTGTTAGATTTGTATTCAGTCAGCATATCTGTAATGTACTGAGCTCCTAGGCCATTTAGTGATTTATAGACAAGTAGTAATACTTTAAAATCTATTCTGAATGTAACTGGGAGCCAGTGTAGAGACCTGAGGACAGGTGTGATGTGCTCTGATTTCCTGGTTCTGGTCAGAATCCTGGCCGCAGCGTTCTGGATGAGCTGCAACTGTCTGACTGTGTGTTTGGGAAGGTCAGTGAGGAGGCCGTTACAGTAATCCGCCCTGCTGCTGATAAAAGTCTTCACTGGAAACAAAGCATCTAATTCTTGCAATGTTTTTGAGATGATAGTATGCTGATTTAGTTACTGCTTTGACATGACTGTTGAAACTCAGATCTGACTCCAGAGTCACACCAAGATCCTTGACCTTATTTTTTGTTGTTTGACCCTTAGAGCCGAGGTACGCATTCACCTTGAGAACCTCATCTCTATGGCAGGTCTTAAAGGGTTAATTGATCAAATGTATGTACTGCCAAATGGAAACACTGTAATAGTGGAATGGTTGCCTGAATTAAATCTGCGAATATCAGGATGTTGTATAGTTTATGAAATCCTACTAGATTTGACATCTGCGGCTTTGTTTACTGCAGTAACCCAGCCAACACCACCTGCAGTTCTATATGCGCCAGCCTGCTGAATTAGCTAATTAAATAGATTTTATTCAGTATGAATAATGTTTTAGTTCAGTGTTTACGGTGGTTATAAGTAGGCCCACATGGAATCTGCGCGCGCAGAATTCCGCAGATTTTTAGCCCATCATTGATTCTGTTTATTTACTGGTGCAGTTGTGTGTACATTTATATTTATTCAGTTTTTTTATTAATTTTAGTAATATTATTGACTAATATGAAAATATTTATATGATTTATTTGCAACACAATTTGTAGAATAATATTGTCTGTCTTTTAGTAAATATTTTACATGAGAGGCTTGGTTTGTTTACCAAATAAAGTAGGTCTAATTGGATTCACATTGTAAACATTAAATAAAAGTTAAAAGGTATTACTTTTTATTTCATATATTAAATTTTTAGTTACAATACTCCCAAAATCATTCCGCATAAATCCGCAGATTTTTAACAAAATACTCCGCAGAAATAGCAAAAAATGTCCGTAGATTCCGTCTGGCCCTAGTTATAAGGTCTTAAATGTATGTACAGAATCTTAAAAAGGGTCTTAAAAGGTATTCACTCTCTGATTCCTGTATATACTCTATGTTGTATACATGATAAAACAATATTAGGTTTGTTTTCAGTGATGTTCAGCAAAAACAATGGAATAAATGAAAGCTGATGGAATATCAGATGTTGGAAAGCAAGGGCGTAAATCTGATTTAACACTAGGGGGGGACAATAAATGTAAAATTTCCCTTGAGCGATTTTTTGAGGGGGACACAAATAATACAGTCAAATTGTACTTATAAAGATATGTTCCCACAGTTAAACACTCTGGCTCATTATGGTTATTTTTTTTCTAAGTTTTTCTCAGGTTCAATCACAGCAGATTGTTCTTCAGATTATTTATGTTCTGTGCGGTCAGCAGACTGACTCCTGAAGCAGAAGAAATGCAGGAGATGTTTTCTAAACTCATAATAACTCACTTGCTTACATTACACTTGTTAAATGGACAGATCATACTGTAAATAGGTGAGCCTGTGAGGTTCGTCTGCTGAACAGCCACAACACTAAACACATTAAAGAAACTGCTCATCTAAATAAAAACTCTCATTATCCCTTCACCCCCTCACCTGACACTGTACATCTGACTGACCTGCTCTGCTGGCCCTCAATATTTTCCTTCTCCTGTGCCTGTGATTGACATTAGTATTGTATTATTAGTATTAGTATTTTATCACTGTGACATTAGTATGTTGCACTTTGCAACGAGCTAACGCTAATATTAACTAGAAAGGTAATATTTGAATAGCAGACACATGGAAAATACATCGGTAATCAGCATTTTCACTGCAAATAATTGATGAATGAGTCTGTATCAACAACATTAAAGAGAATCGCTTTATTTAAAGTGAATAAAGTACCCTCCTCACTGGCGATCATCTAGAACTGAACTGCAGCCGCACACCTGAATGTGTGTGCGCGCATAGTCGGAGAGGTGAACCCGGGAAAGTGGACCAAACCACTGTCAGGAAGAGGAGGGGGAACTCAACAGTTTCTAAACGCGTTTTAAATGGGAAATGCGTTTTTTTTCTACAAATACAATTATTTTAGGTATTGATGCATATATTTTTCACAATACAGAGTGCAATTTTTTTTAAACTTTTTTTTTGGGGGGGGACAACCCTCGGATGGAAGGGGATATGTCCCCCCTGTCCCCCCCGGGATTTACGCCCCTGTTGGAAAGTGTGTATGAGGTGTCATTAATAAGTTCTGTGTTCGCTTATAATACTGCATATATAAGGAAAGATCTAAATTTGTCTCAATTAGATCCACTGTTGGACGTTGTTGCCATATGGCAGATTATCATAAAGTACCTTAGAGCAGTGGTTCTCAACTGGTTTGGCCACGGGACCCACATTTTTACATGGTCATCAAGCCGCGACCCAAATTTTTAGGAACTGTAATATAATTTTAGGAATTACAATTAATTTGTATTTATTTGTTAACATACACAAGTAGTGAAAGAAAAATCATGAGAAAATCAGCAAGACTTACAAATAAACAATATTTTATTGCTGACATTTAACAAAATTTATCAAATTATAGAAATATTACAAAGTAAAAACGACAAACACTGTAAACAGTGGTTAGGGTGAGGAAAGGTTGTTACTATAAACAAAACTGAACTGTTAATAAAACATGAGCACTGATCCTGTTGAACAGAACAAACCAGCACATTGTAAAATGATTAAAACATCCATAACCATTTCTACATCTAATATGACAGCAGTTATAAACGTCTGTTTCACTGAACAGTAATGTGGGAAGATAATGAGATAACTGAGGATGTGCTTTACTGATGTGATAAGAGTTTCACAGTCAGGAGTGATGGTAGACAGTGCTACCCGAAGATGTACAACCTGTTCCTCTGCTTGGACTCAAGCTGCACCAAGGAAGAGAAGCCACTTTCATACAGATACGTAGTTCTGAATGGGATGGGTTTGATCACTCTCAGATCGCCAAAACTGGGAGAGGCTTACTTCACTGAATTTCTGTTTCAGCGTCTTATCACATGACAGCTCCACCAGCTGCGCATTTCAAAATAAAAGTCCGGTATACGCAAAACAAGTTAAAAATGAAACTTTTGTTGTTTTTTTGACCACACACTCCGCGACCCACTGAAAATGTTCCTGCGACCCACTTTTGAGTCGCGACCCACCAGTTGAGAAACACTGCAGTAGAGGGTTAATGTTGGTCTGCAGCTCTCCATGTCTCCAGCTCTACACTGCTGCAGATCTGAGATGTTGTTGCGCTGATTGTAGACGTCCTCAGTCCGTCATCACAGTGCTTCAGTATTGTTCTTGCTCTATTATTATTCCCTCCAGAACTGTCTTGAGCATCAGTCTGCTCTCATGTCTCCAGAAGCCGCTGCGTTCACTGCGTTTTGTCTTCTGAGCTCATTTATTAGAGGAGAACAAACACCACGGGGCATCAGCATACACTCCTCCCAGCAGTATCTGTGCATGTTTAGCAGGACACGATCCTTCTGTTCTATTGTTTTCCTTATTTAATGCTTTACGTGTTCGCTGTGTGTTTTGCAGGTTGTGGTGAATCTGGGTTTGGTCTATAAGGTCCAGCATCACTGCGGTGTCATTTTCCAGTTCGTGGCGTTCATCAGGAGACGGAAACGAACCGTTCCTGATATCCTGGCGGCTGGAGGACGCTATGATCATCTGGTAACATCAACACCCGTAAACTGACCAAACCTTACCTGTTTCAACACAAATCTGAACATCTTCAGAGATCAAAACCAAACAATATTTCACTATTTTAATAGAACAAAAGTGAAAGTGTAACTCAACTTCAAATTGTATTAGTCACATTATTGATAAGAAATAAAACATGGAATAAAATATAATAATAATATGTAAAACTAGAATTGTACGTTTCCTAAAGAAAATGTGAGTGGGGTTTGCGTGGCAAATCAATGAGGTACAATGCCTTTTAATCGGTTGCTAGGTGGTTGCTAGGGTGTTCTGAGTTGTTGCTAAGGTGTTGCTAGGCAGTTGCTTGGGTGTCCCAAGTGGTTGCTAAGGCGTTGCTAGGTGGTTGCTAGGCTGTCTGGAGTGGTTGCTAAGGTGTTGCTAGGGTGTTCTGAATGGTTGCTAAGGTGTTGCTAGGTAATTTCTATGGTGTTCTGAATGGTTACTAGGTGGTTGCTAAGGCGTTGCTTGGTGGTCCTGAGTGGTTGCTAAGGTGTTGCTAGGCAGTTGCTAGGGTGTCCTGAGTGGTTTCTAGGTGGTTGCTAAGGTGTTGCTAGGTGGTTGCTAGGGTAATCTGAGTGGTTGCTATGCAGTTGCTAAGGCGTTGCTAGGTGGTTGCTAGGGTGTTCTGAATGGTTGCTAGGCGGTTGCTATGGCGTTGCTAGGGTGTTCTGAGTGGTTGCTGGGTGGTTGCTAAGGCGTTGCTAGGCAGTTGCTAGGGTGTTCTAAATGGTCGCTAGGTGGTTGCTAAGGCGTTGCTAGGTGGTTGCTAGGGTGTCAGGAATGGTTGCTAGGTGGTTGCCAAGGTGTTGCTAGGGTGTTCTGAATGGTTGCTAGGTGGTTGCTAAGGCGTTGCTAGGTGGTTGCTAGGGTGTCCTGAGTGGTTGCTAGGTGGTTGCTAAGGTGTTGCTAGGTGATTGCTCGGGTATTCCGAGTGGTTGCTAGGCTGTTGCTAGGGTGTGCTGAGTGGAGAAACTTAGAGGAAAATTGAAAATCTCAGGTATACGGTAGAAAATAAGAACAAATCTAATGTATTTCAGAAATAGCTTTATAATACACTGCAAAAACATGCTTTTCTTAGTTTTTTCTTGTTTCTGGTCCAACATTTATCTGTTTTAATCGAACAAAAAATAACATTTAAATGAAAAAATAGAATTGAAATTGAATTTAATGTGTCAGTGTGTGTGTGTGTGTGTGCGTGTGTGTGTGCCCAATATATAAAGCTTAACACTATTGGTATAGATATTTACACTGTACAATGAAATGTTTTAATAGATCAAAACCAAGCAATATTTAACTGTTTATTAATGTTTATCAAATTTTATTAGTCACATTATCGATAAAAACTAAAATATGGAATCAAATTAGAGATACAATTGGTATATTATATATTATTCCATGGTCTGTTGAGATTCTTCTGTGCATTATTTTGGTTGAAGCTCACAGGTAGTTCAAGTCAGTTTTGATCACAGTTGGAAATAAATAAGCCTCTCCGAAACGTTTTACCATAGCAACTCGCCCCTTTACCATAGCAACTCGCACACCCTCCAGCCAATCAGAATCAAGAATTTCAACAGACCATGAAATAAAGGATTTTAATGCACTTCGCGGAGGCGACCACACTCCGCTGCGTGTCCGTCGTCCTTCACCTCCACATCGTGCATTAAAATCCTTTAACTCACGGCAAGCCGTTGATTATCCCTTACTTATATACTGTTCATTCATTTTCCTTCAGCTTAGTGCCTTAGTCATCAGGGGCTGCCACAGCCGAATGAACCACCAACTATTCCAGCTTCCAGTTTTACACAGCAGACGCCCTTCCAGCTGAAACCCATCACTGGGAAATACACATACGCACTCAATCACACTCATACACTACGGCCAATTAAGTTCATCAGTTCCCCCATAGCGCATGTGTTTGGACTGACGGGGAGAACATGCACACTCCACACAGAAACACCAACTGACCCAGCCGAGACTCAAAACAGCAACCTTCTTGCTATGAGGTCACAGTGCTAACCACTGAGCTACCGTGCCACCCATAACACAATGTGTGTGTGTGTGTGTGTGTTTGTCCTCTCCAGATCCATGAGTTGCGCGGGCCGACAGTGTCCGGTGTGGTGCCGTCAGCAGTGGGCGTCAGCTTGGCTCTGGATAAGATCTGCTCTGCTGTGTCCAGCATGGAGGAGCCGGTGAGTGTTGCCCATATGTGTGGGTGTGTGTGTGGAGAGTGTGTGTGTGTGTGACGTGCTCATCTGTGTCCCTCAGCCTCCTGTGAGCTGCTGTGATGTGCTGGTGGTTCCTGTGGGTCAGTCCTCCGTGAGCAGAGCTGTGAGCGTCACACAGAAGCTCTGGACGGCCGGAGTCTCCTCAGACATCGTCTATGACGTGGTGCAGGTCAGTGTTGAACACACAAACACCTGTCATCTTCAGGTAAACACCTCACGTCTTCATACACATCCCCATACAAACAATACACACAGTCACACGGACACACATACACACACAATCTCTCTCTAACCACTCAAACACACACACACACACACACACTATACACACTATACACACACACTTTCTCTCCAAAACAATATATTTATATTCTGTATCTCTCTCTCACACACACACACACACACACACACACACACACGTGCAGACATAAACATATACACACACACAAACACACACCACAAAGATTCACGCATGCATACACACACACACACACACACACACAGCAACCATAAACATAAACAAAACACACACACAAACAGCAACAATAAACATACACACAGACATACACACACACCATTAAAATACACACACATAGACTATAAACATACACACACACAGACCATAAAAATACACACACAAACACAAACCATAATCACACACACCCCATAAAAACACACACACACAGAGAACACTATAAACATACACAAAGACAAACACACCATTAGGATACACACACACACACACAGAAGACTAGAAACATACACACACACAGAACATAAAAATACAAACACACACACACACACACACACGGAGAACACTATAAACATACACAGACCATAAAAACACACACACACACAGCAACAATAAACATACACACACACACACCGTTAAGATACACACAGACCATAAAAACACACACAAACACAAACCATAATCACACACACACACACACACACACACACACACACACACACAGA
>CAIGQQ010037410.1:0-16475 GCA_903798035.1 Danio albolineatus | reverse complement strand
GAATCTCCAGTAAACAACTCACTGAATCAAATGATTGGTTCAGAGTGTGCCTCCAGTAAACAACTCACTGATTCAAATGATTCATTCAGTGAGTCTCCAGTAAACAACTCACTGATTCAAATGATTCATTCAGAGTGAGTCTCCAGTAAACAACTCACTGATTCAAATAAACCATTCAGAGTGAGTCTCCAGTAAACAACTCACTGATTCAAATGATTCTTTCAGATTGAGAGCTCAAGTTCATTGGAAGTCTTCTGTTTTTCTGAACATCTTACAGATCCAGACACGACTGCAGAATCTGAGCAACAGCTTACAGAACAGGAGCAGCGATATCGAAGTGCTGGCCGTGAGTACATGATGTCACTTCCTGCTGTCAGATCAGGGATGCACCACATCGGAAACATCAGATATTGCAGTATATTATTGTTCTGCGATATGAAGACAGATCCACATGATGGTTTGAACAGCTCTATTTGAGTGTTTTCTGGTGACTAAAAAATAAATAGAATTAATAATGCTTTTCTTGCTTTGTTTGTCTCGTTTCTAGTCCAAATATATGAAAAATCTTAGATCAAATAGAGATATATATAAGAAAAATATATATAATTATATAAATTTAAGAAAAACATTAACTAGATAAATAAATATAAATGTAATAATCGTAATAATCTTAATATTATTAATAATATATTGATTTAATTTGGTTTGTTGCTGTTTTTGTTTGTTTTAAACTTCATTTGAAATGCATCTAAACCATTATTTTTCTCATAAAATGAATAAAAATTATAAATAAATAAAAAAACTAAAGAAGTAAATATAAATGCGTGAATAATAATATATTAATGTAATATATTGTCGTTTTTGTGTTTTGTTTTAAACTTCATTAAAAAGTCTAAATAAAGTTAGTTTAAATTAATAAATAATAAAATAAAGTAAAATAAATAAATAAAATAAATAAATATTATTATTATTAATAATAACAATAATAATATATTAATACGAAATAATATATTGTTGTTTTTGTTTTGTTTTAAACTTTATTAGAAATAAGTCGAATTGAAGAGTTAATTTCTTAAAATAAATGTAAAATAAAATCAATAATAAAAAAATAAATAAATATAAATAATAAAAATAATGATAGTATATTAATATAATATGTTTTAAACTTCATTAGAAATACGTCAAAATGAAGAGTTTTTCTCTTAAAATAAAAAATAAAATAAAATAAAACTAAAGAAATAAAAAATAAATAAAATAGTAATATATTAATATAATGTATTGTTGTTTTTGTTTTAGTTTAAACTTCATTAGAAATAAGTCAAAATAAAGTTACTTTAAAATAAATAAATAAATAAAAAGAAAGAAAAATGTATAAATAATAATATATTAATATAATATATTGTCGTTTTTGTTTTGTTTTAAACTTCATTAGAAATGTCGAAATAAAGTTAGTTTGAAATAAGTAAAAAATGAATATAAATAAATAAATAAATAATTATTATTACTAATAATAACAGTAATAATCATAATATATTAATATGAAATAATATATTGTTGTTTTTATTTATACTTTTTAGAAATAAGTCGAAATGAATAGTTATTCTCTTAAAATAAATGTAAAATAAAAGTATAATAAAATAAATAAATATAAATAAATATAAATAATAAAAATAATGATAGTATATTAATATAAAATGTTGCTGTTTTTGTTTTTGTTTTAAACTTCATTAGAAATACAACAAAATGAAGAGTTTTGATAATAAATAAAACTAAAGAAATAAGAATAAATAAAATATTAATATATTAATATAATCTATTGTTGTTTTTGTGTTTTGTTTTAAACTTCATTAGAAATAAGTCAAAATAAAGTTAGTTAAAAGTAAATAAATAAAAAAGTAAATAATAATAATAACAATAATATATTAATATAAAATAATATATTGTTGTTTTTGTTTTGTTTTAAACTTCATTAGAAATATGTCAAAATTAAGAGTAACTCTCTTTAAATAAATATTAAAAAAAAATAAAAAAAAAATAAAAAAAGATAATTATTATTAATAATAATAATAATAATAATAATAATATATTAATATAATATAATATAGTGTTATTTTTGTTTTGTTTTAGACTTCATTAGAAATACGTCAAAATGAATAGTTATTTTCCCTTAAAATAAATTAAAAATCAATAATAAAATAAATAAATAAATATAAAGAATTATAATAATAGCAATAATAATAATATATTAATATAATAATATATGTTGTTGTTTTTGTTTTGCTTTGTTTTAAACTTCATTAGAAATACATCAAAATGAAGAGTTTCTCCTTAAAATCAGCAAAATGATCCGCCAATGCGGTACATTTTTGGACTAGAAACAAGATTTTTTTTTTTTGTTTGCATAAATGAAATAGACTCTGAATAAATAATCAAATACAGCAAGTCTTTGTTACACCTTCAAACAACATCACCTGTGTGTCCAAACTCTCTAAACCCTCTTGAAATGCTCAGTCACAGGCCTTAAACACACATGCAAATGATAAACCTTTACTTAATACAGATGCAATGATGTAAGTAGTCAGTGATTTACTTTTCTGAACACTGAAAGAGCCACGTGTCTACAGGTTTTGTTTATCAGAGCTCCGTCAAACATGTAAGAGGATTTACTGTATGTACAGTCAGCTTTAGTTTGATCCTAGCACCAACGTTAGTGTCTGAAAGACAGAAAATATGGGAGAAAGCAGCGTGTGTTGTGCTGATCTGCTGTCAGTGTGACCCGCTGAAGCAGGAACGCTCCTCACACTGATCTACATGGCTTGCATACTTAGTTAATTAGTGGCTTTGTGGGTAATAAAGTGGTTTGGTGTTGCGCTCTGTTATTGCACACTATTACACAAACAGCATTTAACCCTGAGACTCACACACTCGCTCAACAAGGAGTCTCTCAGAGGAAACTCAACACAAGAAGAGGAATGAGGAGGAAGAGGAGGGGGATAGAGAAGAGGAATGAGGAAGAAGAAACAGAGGAAGATAAACAACAAAAAAGGGGAAGGAAATAATAATAAGAGGAAGAACAAGAGATGAAGAAAAATGAAGAGGATGGAAGAAGATGAAGATGAACAAGAAGAGGAGGAAGAGAAAGTGGAAGAAGAGAAGGAAAAAGAAAAAGGAACAAGAAGAGGAAGAAGATAAAGAGAAAAAAAAGGAAATAGAAGAGGAGGAAGAAATAGAGAAAGAACAACAACTACAAAAGAGGAACAAAAATAAGAAGAGGAGGAGGAAGAATAAGAGATGGAGAAGGAGAAAATGAAGAAAGACGAAGAGGAACAAAAAGAGGCAGAAGAGGTAAAGAAAAAAGAAGCAGCAAGAAGATGAAGAGAAAGAAACAAGGAGGAAGAGGAAGAAAAACAAAAAGAGGAAGACATTGAAGACAGAGGGGGATGAAGAGGGAGAGGAGTATGAGGAAGAAGGTGAAGAGAAGAAGAAGAGGAAGAGAGAATAATAAAAATAATAAAGACAAAGGGAATATTGTGAATTGAAGAGCGAGAAGAAATAGAGGAGGAGGAAACAGAAAGAGGAGGAGGAAGAAGAGATGAAGAAGAAAAGGAAGAGAAAGAAAAAAAATAGAGGAAGGAGATGAGGAAGAAAGACGAAGAGGAACAAAAAGAGGAAGAAGAGGTGAAAAGAAAAAAAAGGAAAAAAAAGAAGAGGAAGACAAAGAGGAACCAAAAGAGGCAGAACAGTAGAAGAAAAAGAAGAGGAAGAGAAAGAAGAATAAAAAGATGAAGATGAACAGAAAGAGGAAGAAATAGAGGAAGAGGAAGAACAAAAAGAGGAGTAAATAGGAGAGGAAGAGTGTTCTGAAGAGCTTGTTGAGATGTGAACTCTCTGAAGTAAACTCTGGTGCTCTTGGTCCACTGAAACTGACAAACACAAAAACACATCGTTAAGTGCGCATGCGTGTGTGTTTATATACGCGTCACGAATATTCCCAGTACACACAAACACACACTACTGCTCAAAAGTTTGGGGTGTTTTTTTTTCTTTACTATAACCATTAATAATAATAAATAACAATAATAATATCAATAATATTATTAAATAATAATAATAATAATAATAATAATAACATTGATAATAATAATAATAATAATAATAATAATAATAATAAAATAATAATAATAATAAATAAATAATAATAATAACAATAATAATATTGATGATAATAATAATAATAATATCAATAATAATAATAAATAATAATAATTAAAATAATAATAATAATATTGTTAATAATAATAATAATAATATAAACAATAATAATAAATAATAACAATAATATCAAATAACAATAATAATAATAATATTGATGATGATAATAATAATAATATCAATAATAATAACATCAATAATAACGATGATAATAATAATAATAAATAAAAATAATAATAAAAATAACTATAAAATAATAATAATAATAATTAATATTAGAGTGCGGGCCATGGTGGCGCAGTAAGTAGCACGATCGCCTTACAGCAAGAAGATCACTGGTTCGAGTCCCGGCTGAATCAGTTGGTGTTTCTGTGTGGAGTTTGCATGTTCTCCCCGTGTTGGTGTGGGTTTCCTCAGGGTGCTCCGGTTTCCCCCACAGTCCAAACACATGCGCTATAGGGGAACTGATGAACTACATTGACTGTAATGTATGAGTGTGTATGGGTGCTTCCCAGTACTGGGTTGCAGCTAGAAGGGCATCCGCTGTGTAAAACAAATGCTAGATAAGTTGGCGGTTCATTCCGCTGTGGCGACCCCAGACTGATGAAGGGACTGAGCACTCTCATAGCGGGAAATGAAAACAAAACCTTCGTTGCAGCACATAAACACAACACTGGCGACCTGTGTCTCCAAACAATTCTTCTTCTTCCACTTGTTTTGGCAACACAGCGTGGCGTCCCTCTGCTGTCTGAACACTGTAACAGGCGCAAACAGTCTTCGAAGCGATCATAAATACTAATGAAGCTGCACCGCATACACAATAGAGCGCGCTGATTGGTTCGAACAAAGTCTTTCTCATGAATTAATGCCGCACACTCAGAGACGTCCTGATGCACTCGCCGGTACAGACCTCCACTCTCCACGCTGGAACACACGCAAGGATCTCATCGGCGCAGCTTCAAACTTTAGCTTCAAACCGGAAGAACGAATTTGCTGGAAATAACACAAAAACAAGCAATGTCCACTCTTTAGTGAGATATAATAGTGTCCTCATAGTGTTTATAGCAGCGCGGGACACAGATATGACTGACCACAGCTCAACACATGTGTTCTGGGGTTTCCTGACCCTTTAACAATCAGTTTGTGTAGAGACGAGCTGACATTTCTTACAGACACTAGTAAGCGAGTGCATGATGTCCGCTGTCATGAGTTGTAGAGTTTCCAGACTCCCGTGATCGGTATTGCAGGAGACACGTCTCGCTGCTGTGGTGATTTACTGAACTATTGTTTAGATGCTTGAGCTGGAAAAGGTCAGATGTCCAGAGCGCTTCCTGTTGACTGTGTGTTTCTGCTGATAACAGTGTGTGTGTGTGTGTGTGTGTGTGTGTGTGTGTGTGTGTGTCACATTCCTCCGCAGGTCGATCTGCCCAAGGAAACACTCATCAACTTCCTGTCCCTGGAGGTCTGTACCGCCCGCTATTATTATCAGCTATTCTGAGTAAATAAATGGCATTCCAGTGGAAAACCAGCAGGAAAAGGGGATCCTGTGTGGGTGTGTGTGTGTGTGTGTGTGTGTGTGTGTGTGTGTGTGTTCGCTGACGGCCGGATACAGGGAAACCCTCGGCCTGAGCATGGGGAGCAAATGCTAGCTGTGTTTTCATCCACCTATTGTTATGTATACCATAAAAATGCTTAGGGTGGCACTGTGGCTCAGTGGTTAGCACTGCAAGAAGGTCGCTGGATCGAGTCCCGGCTAAGTTAGTTAGTGGACTCTGCATGTTCTCCCCGTGTTGGTGTGGGTTTCCTCCGGGTGCTCCGGTTTCCCCCACAGTCCAAACACATGCACTATAGGAGAACTGATGAACTAAATTGGACGTAGTGTGTGAGAATGAGTGTGTATGGGTGTTTCCCAGCACTGGGTTGCAGCTGGAAAGGTATACGCTGTGTTTCCATCCACCTATTTTTATGTATTACATAAAAATACTTAGGATGGCACGGTGGCTCAGTGGTTAGCACTGCAAGAAGGTTGCTGGTTCGAGTCCCGTCTGGGTTAGTTGGTGGACTCTGCATGTTCTCCCAAAAGTGGGTCGCGGGAACATTTTTAGTGGGTCGTGGAGTGTGTGGTCAAAAAATTAAATAAATAAAATAATTTATTTTGCTTATACCGGACTTATATTTTGAAATGCGCACGCGACAACTGAACATTTCTCTACCCTAACCGCTGTTTACAGTATTTATCGTTTTTACATTGTAATATTTCTATAATTTGATACATTTTGTTAAATGCAACAATAAAATATTGGGTCGCGGCTTGATGACCATGTAAAAATGTGGGTCCCGTGGCCAAACCAGTTGAGAACCACTGGTATAAGGGAACTGATGAACTAAACTAGTCCTAGTGTGTGTGAGAATGAGTGTATATGGGTGTTTCCCAGCATTGGGTTGCAGCTGGAGATGCATCCGCTGTGTTTCCATCCACCTATTTTTATGTATACCATAAAAATGCTTAGGGTGGCACTGTGGCTCAGTGGTTAGCACAGCATGAAGGTCGCTGGTTCGAGTCCTGGCTGGGTTAGTTGGTCGACTCTGCATGTTCTCCCCATGTTGGTGTGGGTTTCCTCCGGGTGCTCCGGTTTCCCCCATAGTCCAAATACATGCGCTATAGAAGAACTGATGAACTAAACTGGTCGTAGTGTGTGAGAATGAGTGTGTATGGGTGTTTCCCAGCACTGGGTTGCAGCTGGAAAGGCATCCGCTGTGTAAAACATATGCTGGAATGGTTGTCGGTTCACACCGCTGTGGTGACTGCTGTATAAAGAGGAAAGCATCACTGATTGTCTTCTGTCGCCGCTCTTCAGGGTTGAGTCGATCGTTCACGTGGCACTGACGGACTCGCATGCGCTTCTGCAGTGCAGTCAGTCTGAGGAAGCGCCAATGGGCCGCAAACACAAGCAAACACTGCCTGTGGAGCACGAGTGTGTGCCAGAAACCCTGATCTGAGACACAGCTCCAGCTGTCAGATCTGCAGGACACACCACTGACCCTGACCTTTCCCAGCCAGTTCCAGGGGTCCGCCTGACGTTTGAGCATGGCGGGCTTCATGGGAGCGTAAACTTCCCCAAAACATCACACATTCTCCTGCTGGAGTTTGTTTTTAGGAGATTACGCTCGGCGATTGTGCACCACGGTGGCGCAGTGAGCAGCACGGTCACCTCACAGCAAGAAGGTCACTGGTTTGAGCCTCGGCTGGGTCAGTTGGTGTTTCTGTGTGGAGTCTGCATGTTCTCCCCGTGTTGGTGTGGGTTTCCAAACAGTCCAAACACATGCGCTATAGGGGAACTGATTAACTAAACTGGCCGTAGTGTATGAGTGTGTGTGTGAGAATGAGTGTGTTTGGGTGTTTCCCAGTACTGGGTTGCAGCTGTAAGGGCATCCACTGTGATAAACATATGTTGGAATAGTTGGTGGTTCATTCCGCTGTGATAAATAAGGGACTAAGCTGAAGGAGAATGAATGAATTAATTAATTAATGTTTATTGAAAACGGTAAGATGTGCACACATTTTGAACATGTGCACAAGAAACCTTTTAAGCTGATAAGAAAAATATGTCATGAACTACGATGGAAGCGCAATATAATATAATGAGTAATACAATAAAATTTTTATAATAATGTAATTTTTAAATAATATAATAAATTAATAATAAATTTTATTAATTCTAAATTATATTAATGATAAATATATAAAAATAATATGATTAATAATTATTTAGAATATAACTCTGTAACAATGAAATTGTAATTATTCATTCATTCATTTTCCTTTGGCTTAGTCCCTTTTTATTATTTATAGTTCATTGAAAGTGTTACATTAGTGTCATTGACAATTTAAAGAGGTTTTTTTTTTCCATTTTTGTGAAAATTAGAAATAATTAATTAATGATTAATATTTTTTATGTATTTTCTCAAATATTTGTGTATGTTTTATATCTTTTATTACTTTAACTTTAGGTTTAATACATCAAGTTTAAGTGTAGTTTATTTACAAGCTAATATCAAGAGGATCACATGCTTATGATTGATCACAGCTGGTCCTGCATTATCCAATTTATGATTGACCAATCAGACGATTCCTGATCCACTATAAACACCCTAAGCTCCATATCACAGCTATCTTCATCTGAAGAATCCCCCCTTCCACCCCTACTCCTCCTCCTCCTTTCCTAGATGGGTGGCACGGTGGCCCAGTGGTTAGCACTGTTGCCTCACAGCAAGAACGTCACTGCTTCTAGTCCTCACCAAGCCAGCTGACGTTTCTGTGTGGAGTTTACACGTTCTCCCAGTGCTCGCGTGGGTTTCCCCCGGGTTCCCTGGTTTCCTCCCACCGTCTACAAACATGCAGCTTAAGTTAATGGACTAATCCACATCAGCACCATAGACATGCTCCTAGTAAGTAGTTATCTCTGAAGAGCGATCACTATCTGTTCATCAGCTACTACAGCAGGGGAGTTCTCCAGATCTACCTGAGCTCAAACTCCCCTCTCGCCCTGCAAACGGGAGGGAGCCCCGGGCTCGAGGATCTCATGAGCTCAGGGCTCTGTCCCGGGACAGCATGCAGAACACGCTTTATAATCAATCATCAGCTAGTGTGAACTCTTGAAGTAAAATAGTGATTTGTGAACTCTTTCTGAAACAGAACAGGGTGTACAGTACAGTATGTTGAGAATGACTTATTGTAAAACGGTGTGTTTCTGTGTGTTCAGTTTGACGGCGAGGAGCAGTTCAACATCAGCGTGAAGACGCTTCTGTCTCGACTGCCCAAACAGAGATACCTCAAACTGATCTGTGAACAGCTCCAGCACTTCAAGATATACAAGAGGTGAACAAACTAACAATAATACAGCAGTAAATCCATATTCAGATCAGAGTCCTTATAATGGCAGACTCAACTCGGGGAAAATGAAGAGCAGAGAAACGAATTTTGTGAGTAAAAAAAGGTCTAAAAAAGATGTTGAGAGTAGGGATGCACCGATCTGATACTTGGATTTTATATCGGTGGAAAGAGTACTGAAGAATCACACTCAAGTAAAAGTACCATTACTTGCCTAAAAATGTAGTGCAGTAGAGTAACAGTACTGTATCTGTAGTAAATATTACTCAAAGTATGAGTTAAAAGTAGACCTTTCAGAAGTACTCAAGAGTATTACGCTGTAGAAAGCTGATGTGTCTACATGTTATTTGTGGATGTTTGTGTAAACGTAACATTCTGTAGTGTTTCTAGTTATCGCCCAGCAGGAACACAATGTCATAAGACGCTAATATTAGATTTAGATTGTGATGTCAGGTGACCAAAATTCAACATCTAGCCAGCGTCTAAGGGCAACGTTATTTTGATGTCCAATAATGACATCAAATAACATTGATATTTGGTTGATTTTAGGTTGTTTTAGGTTGAAAGTGACCAAAATCCACCATCGAGCCACTTCTTAAATCAGTGTCATATTGACGTTAAATACTGACGTTAATTCATCAGGTCTGGCGACCAAAATCCAACATCTGATAGACGTCAAAGTGGTAACGTCCACACAACGTTGATATTTGGTTGATTTTAAGTTGGACATTAACGTTGGCCTGAGGTTGAGTTCCGACTTAAGCCTGTTTCACACCGCAAGCGCAAGTGGCGCGTGAGCAGAGCGTGAGCAGCGCGTGTTTTTTTCGGCGTCCATGTTAAAAGATTAGAGCTTTCATACCGCAAGCAGAAGCAGCGCGTCAGCGCGAGGCGTGAGCGTCGCTGAAGCAGCAGTGCCGCGATAGTTTCGGCGCTGGGTCTATTTTTGACGTGCTGCTCACGCTCAATTAAAGTGACAGTGCATTGATAATGGCTTAAACACATTGAATGATGGTAAAACGTAGCAATTTTACCCAATAAATGCATCAATAATATCCACTGATTTAAATTTGGTCAATAAGATGAACTTAAACCATTAAAAACTGCAACAAATATTTATTTAGGCCCGAACTACAAAAATAAATGTAAAAGCAACTTTAGTATCAGTTTTGCTTAAGAGGGATAGGGGGGAGAGGAAATAGAAGAGGCCGATTTAAGACAGGTATTTACGGGACTTGTAGTCCATGACGAAGTGTATTGTGGGTAGTGTAGTTTTACACTAATTTAAAGAAATCGTTAATGATGAAACATATGAATGGAATAGTCTCAGAATTCAAATATTTTGCTAATATATGAATGGAAAATAGATGTTTATTAAAAAATTAAATAAATCACAAAATGCAAAACAATTTAAGTGCTTTTTAGTTAACTTGTAATGAGTTTACTTTCATTATTATGTATGCAATTTTCATAATTATTCCCATAATTTTATGTATGTAATAGTTTTATATTAGTTTAAATTGAGTTCTAGCAATGAGCATGCAAACAGTGCAACATATTTGTTCATATTTAAATTAGGGCTGTCCAAAAATTAATCGTGATTAATCACATCCAAAATAAAAGTTTAACATAATATTTGTGTGTGTACTGTGTATATTTTATTATGAATATATAAATACACAAATGCATATACTTGATAAAATGTTGGTTTATATTTAGATATCTAAAAAATATATGTGTATGACACAAATTTTACATTTGAATACGATGTAACTTTTTTATATATAGTTTTGGCTTCTATGAATGTGTTTATCACATATACATAATAAATATATATAACACACACACATATTATGTCAAAATAAACTTTTATTTTGGATGTGATTAATCACGATACATTTTTGGACAGCACTAATTTAAATAGAAAATAGCAAACTCTGACAGGCTTTTCCCCTGTATTTACATTGCAAATCTTAATGGATTCGGATTCGGATTTTGAGACACTGATTTTTTTTTTTAATGACCTGCTTACATTTATCATCTTTTAAAGGTGACTCGTATCCGATTTTCTGCATTTACACTGCACACGGCAAAAGGCACAATGAACAGGAAAAAAAGAGCGAGCGTTGACCGACAGCTGATAATAAAAGAGCGCTCTTTCCTCCATTACTGTATTTATTCTGTCCGCAAGGTTTCATTTTTTATTTTCTTTTTGACAAGTTGTTTTGGTGTAGTTTATGACAAAAAGCTTTCTCATTTGGCCGTTTTCTTTTAATCTGGACCTTTTTAATCCTGTAGGCATCTTGATGTATATATCGTGATTTCTGCACGTGATGTATACAGTATTTTATATTGGTTACATGGTGGATGTTGTGCTCTTTCTCTCATGTGAACATGCTTAAATACTCGCTACTGTACATCACACATATAAAAGTTTCTATTAGTTTAAGTAATCAGTAGAGAAATGCATTTAGTTTTGCATTACATGGGTTCATGTTGACCTGCAACTAGGCATGGGCCGGTATAAGATTCTGACAGTATGATAACCTTGGGTAAAATTTTCACGGTATGACGGTATTATGTCCACTGCTCTAAAATATATACTTTTTAAGCGTCTGGATAAAAAAACCAAACCTTTTTCTACTTTGAACACAATATATTTTATTTTGAGAAACATTTAAAGTATTTTGCAGCAGTAAACACGTCAGGCTGAATGATGACATTGACTTCTGCTGTCTTCATTAGTTTCAATAAGACAGATTTCTTTACAATTTACAACAGCATCTTTGGAGATCTTTTCTGCTGGAGATACTGCTGTACTAAAAACAAAACATAAATAAAAAATCTTGAGCAAACAAATGAAGGGAGGAAAGAAGGAAGGACCAAACGAATGAAGGAAGAATTCAAGGAAGTACTGAACAAACTAAGGCCCCGTTTACACTAATGCGTTTTCAGAGCGTTTTGTAAGCGCTGGAGAGGCTTTATTCATTCTAAAACGCTGCTGCTCCGTCTCAGTGTGGATGGGGGAAACGGAGACGTCTAAAAACGGAGGCGTTGCTGCTGAGATTCGCTACATGATTGGGGCTTTTGGGTCATTGCGTATCCTTCCCTTATTCGTCAAGCCCCAATCACATGACTATAACGCCACCGGCAGACGGCAGACCAGCCTTCACTGTAAACAACATGGACAGAAATTGGAGTGTTGTTTGCACTATTGTCCGTTTTAGGCGCCATTGTGCAGTTAAACTCTGCCTTTATTACTACAACAGCTGCAGATATTCACAAGAGGCAAGCTACTGTTCCAGCACTCGCTAATCGCTCACGTTTCAAGCGGCGTAAGCCCTATTTAGAACGCCGAGCGAGACACATGCTTCCTGTTTATACTTGAACACGCATGCCCAGAGTGAGCGAATGGTCACGTGATATGCGGGTGAAACGCTAGTGTGGATGCGGATCGTTTTCATGCTAAAACACCGTTTTAAAGCTAAAACGCACTAGTGTAAACAGGGCCTAAGGAAGGAAGGAACGAACAAACGAATGAATGAACAAAGGACCTAATATAGGAAGGAACAAAAATATGAAAGAAAGAATGAGCGAACAAATGAAGGAAGGAAGGAACAAACAAACAAACGAATGAATGAACAAAGGACCTAATGAAGGAAGGAACAAAAATATGATAGAAAGAATGAGCGAACAAATGAAGGAAGGAAGGAACAAACAAATAAATGAATGAACAAAGGACCTAATGTAGGAAGGAACAAAAATATGATAGAAAGAATGAGCGAACAAATGAAGGGAGGAAAGAAGGAAGAACCAAACGAATGAAGGAAGAATTCAAGGAAGGACTGAACAAACTAAGGAAGGAAGGAAGGAACGAACAAACAAACAAATTAATGAACAAAAGGACCTAATGAAGGAAGGAACAAAAATATGAGCGAGTGAACGAAGGAAGGAGGGAACAAACAAATGAATGAAGGAAGGAGGGAACAAACAAATAATTGAAGGAAGGTTGGAAGGAATGAATGAAAATAGGAAGATCCCTAAATACAGCACATGTTGTTTGTGCAGGGATGTGTAAATGTAACATTCTGTAAACGCATCAGCTTTTCTACAGTGTAATATTCACTGCTCACTACTCTTGAGTACTTCTGAAAGGTCTACTGTTTACTCATACTTTGAGTAATATTTACTACAGATACTTTTACTCCACTGCACTACAGTTTTAGGAAAGTAATGATACTTTCACTTGAGTATGATTTTTCAGTACCCTTACCACCACTGCACATACCTTAGGAATGGTAAAGCAGAAAAAAACACGGTATACCTTGAGAACGGTTATCGTCCCATGCCTACCTGCAACAAGGAGATCATTGCTGTTTCTAAATCATGTTGCGCTGTGTCTGTTAGATCAGCACATCGCAGCACTGGAGTAGACAGGGTTATTACCTGCTCTGCACACACACACAGTAGGCCTACCTGAGATTATTAATTAGAAATGCTCAATAGCACATACGACAGATCCTCAACGCAGGAAGTTGCTTTGTTTGTGGGCGCATGTTTGCATGTCTGTGTGTGCGCATATTTGTGTATGTGTGTTACTTTGTGCATGCATGTGTGTGTGAAAGTAAGCGGTTTCTCTCTCGTTAGCTGTCGCAGTGACCCGTGACTCTCGCCCTGCAGATATTGACTTTTACACACACACACACACACACACACACACACACACACACACACACACACTTTGTTTCCCCTCATGAAAGCTGATCCTCTTCATCTTCTGTAAAGCGTCCCTGAGATGGATCGATGTGAGTCTGGACAGTTGTTTCTGATTTCCTCATCGGCTCTTTACTGTTGCGTTACTGAACTCCTGCCGTCTTTCACTCACAGTGCTGATAGTGCTCGCTGTTTTTGTTTTGTTTTGTTTGTTTTTGCTGAAATATGTCTGTCTCTTTGTGAAATCTCAGTTCAGAGAAAAAATGGAAATTTTTCTCATTTAATTAAGGGAATTAATCTTTTTACTGTTTTGAGAAACTCCTTCTATTCTGACATTTTTATCGAAAATGCAACAAAAAAACAATTCTCAGAAATTTTTCATGAAAAACTTTTTTCTCAATATTTTTTTTCTCCAAAAAGTTTTTTTCATTAAAAAAAACATGAAAATGAGAAAAAAAATAATTTAAATTTTGAGAGAAAAAAAGTTTTATTTAATTGTGTTGTATTGTATTATTAAGTGTAGTGAAAAAAGTTTTCATGAAAAAACTTGTTAAATTTGGAGACAAAGTTTTTTTTGAAAAACTCGTTAAATTTAAAGATGCCTTTTTTACATTTTCATGAATAAAATAGTTAAATAAATGTCAAGTTTTTCACAGAAAATGATGACTTTTTGCTCCAAATGTTACTAGGCATGGGACGATAACCGTTTTCAAAGTATGCCGCGCTTTGGATAAGTGAAGGTTTAAAATCCGCCAAAATGTTCTGCTATACCATCCCTAAGGTATGTGTAAAAGTCATTTCTTTTTTGTGAACTGTAGAAAGAATGTTAAAAAAGTTTTATTTTTAAACATGTTACATTTTGAGAAATACTCATTACTTTCTTTTGAGGAAAAATGTCATTGATATTCATGACAAACCAGCTCAATTCTGAGATAAAAGTCAGAATAATTCCTCCTTTTCTGTGAAAAACTGAGAAAATAGTGTTCAAATGAATCAGTTCGTTCAAAACTTATTTAAATTTAGAGAACGAAAACTCGTTCAATTTACAAAAAAAAAATTCTTGTTGAACTTCAAAAACAATGTTGAAATGAAACTCATCATTTTTCATTAAAAACGTGTCTCATTTTGAGTAAAACGTCATCGATTTTCATGGAAAACCAGTTCAATTCTTAGAAGTCTTTTTATTTTGTAAAAACCTGTTCAACTTTGAGCAGGATATTGCTAAATGTTGAGAATTAACACAAAATTCAGAGAAAAAGTCTTTGTTTTTCATGAAAATCTAGTTTAAAATCTAGTTTAATAGAGTTTTAGTTGTTGTTGTTGTTGTTGTGAAAATTGTTAAATGTGAAGAATGTTGAGAATCAAGTTGGTTCTAGTCAAATCTGGAGATGGTTTATTTATCGTTATGCTTAAAATCCTCGTCCATGATGATATTCAGAGTTCTGTCATCTTAAAACATGCAGAAGTTGTTGTTTATGCTGGTGATCGGTGCTTTTCTACACAGGCAAACATCTGTCAGCGTGCTCAGAAAAACTGAACTAAAACACTTTAAATAATTAATGATGTAGATCTGATTGTCCTGCTTTATTAAACGTGCGTGTGTTTTATTGTGTGTGTGTTTCAGGGTGTCAGTGGTGGTCCTCTACAGCTACAGAGATGATTATTATAAGATCCTCCTGTGAAGGAGTGTTTCTGCAGGTCTTCACGGAGTAATCAAGTGTTTCTGAGCTTAATGCCAAAGCCTGATCTGAAGGGTCCAGCAACCAATCACAATACTGTACAGTCCAGAGCTGAAATAATAAAGTATTTTCCCTTATACGTGTGCTCTGGGTTTTCATTAACGCCTATCACTTCGCTTTACATGCATCATTTTTTTTTACTTTTAGAGAAAGTACAACATAAACATAATTGATGCTGTGGTAAGGTTGTAATTATTAATGTCAACACACTAAAAATACATTAAGAGAGCATCACAGTTTAAGATATGTTAACCATTTTTATATTTGATTTATTTGCCAGGTGCAGATGGAAACAGTTGCTGAGACACTGATGAACTGTTCATGAACAGTGAGTTTTTCTTGACTCTTATCATGCATTTAAACAGTTTAGTCATATCTAAAAAGAGAATTTTACTACTAAAAACTAGTATATTAAGTCTCTTTTGGGTCCCAAAATAAATGTTCAAAAGGTTTAAATTGAGAACAAAATGAAAATATCATTATAATTGAAAACATAATTACTAATAAAAATAAAAACTTTCCAAAAAAAATCTGCTAAAGGGACTGAAAATATAAACCATTTACACACACAATGCGTTTAAAAACAATCAAGACTTAATCTGTTGTGGTTCTACAGTTGCTATGGTAACACAACAACTAGAGCGATTGATCTGTTTTGATTTTACAGTTGCTATGGTAACAACTATAGTAATTGATCTGTTGTGGTGGTTCTACAGTTGCTATGGTAGCACAGCTACAGTAATTGATCTGTTGTGGCGATTCTACAGTTGCTATGGTAACAACTACAGTAACTGATCTGTTGTGGCGATTCTACAGGTGCTATGGAAACACAACTATAATAATCTGTTGTGGCGATTCTACACTTGCTATGGTAACAACTATAATAATCTGTTGTGGTGGTTCTACAGTTGCTATGGTATTAA
>CAIGQQ010037404.1:0-11654 GCA_903798035.1 Danio albolineatus | reverse complement strand
ATATATTAAGAGTGCAGGAAAACTGTAAACACTATTTTAGCATTGATCTGCATCCTAATCTACGTATTTATTCTCTATGACATGACTCTGAGCTCCGGCAAAGGCTGAGGACTCAATGATCTGCGTCATGATTATGAGTTTGTGCATTAAACCGAATCAGCCGTTTATCAACATAATCACTGCACAACACAACATGACTGATCTCCTGCTGCTGACGCTTTCAGCTAACATCACATAAAGATTTTCTGCATGAACACCTTCAAAGACTTACCAATGTCTGCATACCTAAAATGTTTCCAGAAATGTTTCACTTCCAGAATGATTGGTCACCACTGACTTCCACGTCCAGCCCGCGGTCACCATTGACTTCTAGAGTATCTATTTCTCCCTTCTATAGAAGTCAATGATGACCATCAACTGTTTGGATATCAATATTGATCTTATTTTGTGTTCAAGAGCAGAAAGAAACTCAGGTTTGGAACAAGTGAACAAGTGATAGAATTACTATCTATATATTATTATAAACTGCCAATATACCACCTGATCTCACGAGAAAACGTAAGTATTTTACGCTTTGTGACTTTAGTGGCTAATCCGTACGAATTTGTTTTAAAAAGGAGGCGTGGCACCCAACCTCTATCTGTCAACCCTTCTGTTTTTCCCAGGATTCTCCCGTATTTTACAGTTCTATCCTGCTATCATCCCGTAAAGGTGTTTTCCCGTATTTCTCCGGTATTTTCAGTCTTTCTCTGAAGGGTGGCGATAAACATTAAAGAGCTGATCCTCCCTATACGCAACCCATACCGCCGCACCACCAGGGGCCGCCCCTTGCTCTTAAATGTGAGTCAGTTCTGTGCTTTCGGTTTATTTAGGCATGAAACACTTTGAAATAAATATAAAAACGGCGGGATTCCCTTTCCTCTTCATTACAGGTGCCGTCGCTCCTCCTGTGCAATCCTCAACACAGTCATAAAGCGGTGCGTGACTGTCAGACGCGCTCCATAGTGATAAACAGACGCTGTTTCCCAAACGGATTCTGTACATGCGATTAGAAGCGTAGCGAAAGTCTGGGTTTAGTGTGCGTGTTTGAACAGACATATACACATCATTAATAATAATAACAGCTAAAGATGTCGATCTTAATGAGTTTTTTTTTTTTCCCAAACACAACTAATTTTGTCCTAAATGAGCATAAAGCGTGAGGAGAGCAGTCGAATGCTTCATTATAGCATTAGATGTGTGCATTGTTAAACAGACGCCTCTGTTATTTAATGTAATCAAACTAAAAATCTAAATAAATGAGATTCATTCGCTGCTCTTTATTCAGAATGTGTGAGTTATACAGTGAGGAAACGATTAATGAGATTTGATAGTTTGATTCTGTTTCTTTATAATAGCTTATTTTAATAAGCTAAACTGTTTGCTAATGTATACTATTACATCTTCTTTTGTAAATAATAATTTTTGTTTTCAAGCTGGAAGGACATCCGCTGCGTAAAACATGCTGGAATAGTTGGTGGTTCATTCCACTGTGGTGACCCCTGATAAACAAGGGACTAAGCTGGCGGAAAATTAATGAACGACTTGAAGGTTTGCAATGCAAATCCAATAAGAAACACTTGTTTGGTAAACAATGTTTCATATAATATGTTTACTAAATGACAGTGTAAAAAAAAATTTCATGTTGTCCTAAAAGAAACTGATTAAGTTAACTTAAAGGGCACATACATGACCCCTTTTTTTATATTTAATATAAGTCTTTTGTATCAGCAGAATTTGTCTGTAAAGTTTCAGCTCAAAATACCCATCAGATTATTAATTATAGCTCTCTAAAGTCGTTCCATTATAGCTCTAATCAAATTTTTCCAGTTTTTTGCACTGGCCCTTTAAGAATAGTCCTCCCCGCCCACCGTTCCCGTCAGCGTGCCCCAATCTCCGCCCTCGGCTGCGTCAGACACACAGAGACACAACAGGAACAGGTGTAAGAGAAGCAGATCTCACTACGTTTGTGAGAAATACAAAAGTAAGAACTTTACCAAAGACTGTTTAATGTGTTTGTTAAGGAGCTGCAACGATGAGTCACGCACATGCAGTTATAGAGTTCGTTCACGCACGCACGCACGTGCGCGCGCACACACAGACAGCGCGCGCTTTTGCGAGCAAATGTGAAAAGATACGGGCTAATGTCCACTGCTGTATGGATTTCTGTTATGGTAATGTACACAATAAACCTGATTTAATGTCAACAAACCGAGATTGAAGCGTCTTTTTTGCTGACACGCGGCTGTGCTGATGAAGTAAAGCTGAAGTAAATGGCTGTAACTCATTAACATGCACTGTTTTAAACACGTGTTAAACTTGTGAAACTCACTCTTGATCACATCTGATGTTGATTGATGACCTTCGCGAACTGAACAGACCTTTTATTCCTGGTTGTTTTGCGCACGTCCTGTCTTGTTGATATGATTATACGCGTTACTACGGAGACATGTTAATACGCAGCTGTCAATCAATTCGGTGGGCGGGGGGACCGCACTCCTACGTAGAGTTGCGGTTGATCTCAAAACCGCTCCAATTGGTCCACCGTTTTTATGCTGTTAAATTGAAAAAAAAGGACTGGGTGTGTTTATATCAGCCCAAAATGACCGTCTATACACTATACCTACACATATGACTGTCCAAACAGCTTAAAAAGTAGATTTTTCATCAAAGGTGCCCTTTAATTGTTTTTACAAATTAAAGTGAATTGAACAAAAAAAATAAGCAGTTGTCTCCCTAAAATACTAATCTGATTGAAAAAGCAGCAAAAATCTTATTTTTTGAGTGCAGAAAATATTACTTTACACACAATATTGTACATAAATCCTATAAACATTTGCATATTATTCAATGTTATTGCTGAAATTGGCATAAAAACATTAAATATATATATTTACACACATACTTAAGTTAATGGATTGAATAACACAAATCTGCCAAATTCTGAGCTCGCAGATTACACATAACCCAACATGAGCCAACTCATAAGCCAACTCATAACCCAACATGACCCCGCCCCCTTTTGATATCTAGACACGCCCCTTAATGCTGACTGGCTACAAGTGTGTCTAGTCTGACACTCCGGTGAAATATCTTTCACATATAGCTTTTTACACATTTAATATGAGTCAGATTGAACTGGACATTCATTCACACACAAATGAAGAACACATATTATTCAGGCTCCTGGACAGTCTCTGACTAAGCATTGAGACACAGCCGTTGGTCTTTATATGGCTGAAGTTAAACCTTAAGCACCGCCTGTAATCAATCAGCTGCTTCGCATTCAGGAGGAGTTTTCAGGGCTGAAAAATCCAGCATGTGCGCGTGTTTCTCTGTCAGCGGCTCCCGGACGAGCCCCCGAATAAATGAAAGCAGTTCCACTCGGCTGACTGCTGCCGCCTCTATTCCCAGCCTTGATTTAGAGCCACTTTTTTTCTTAATGGACTGTTTGTGAGACGGGTTTCAGACTCGCAGCAGAGCCACCGATCACCAAACGCTGCAACAGGAAAGCTTCTGCCGATCTTCGGGACGTCGCATCACTGTTATTAGCATGATATGACATATTTACGAATAGCGCTGCTGATCCGTCGCAAACTACTGATGATGATGATGTTTAGCAGTGCAGGGAAACCGGTTAAGATGGATATTAAACAAATCTGTGCCTTGAATGTGAATATTAGCATGAATTATGCATTAATAAACACAAGCAAGGACTGGACAGATTAATTTTTGCTAGAATCATATTAATAAAGTCTAAATAATAATTGTCAAATAAAACTGTTAAATTTAATCAGGGATAATTCTGTAATTAAATGGACTTACACATGAAAAATGCATGATTATGCTGACTTAATAAAAATGTATTAGAAAAATGTTACAAATTCTACAATTTTGTTTGTTTGTTCCTTTTAACCTGTGCATTTTAAAACAAACCCAATGCACTAAATCAATTTTACACTGCCTTTTTCAAATTAAGCTTTTTAACATTAAATGCAAATTAAACTTTAAACTCTGTTTGCTTTGTTTTGTTTTTCAATTGACAGATTTGAATTAAAAAATAAATAATTTGAAAAATTCAAATGAATAATTTATTAAATATTTTTATTATATTATTCTTATTTTAATAATGTGAAATTATACTTCATTATTTTAGAATTATGAATTATGAAATAGTAATAGAATTACTAATAAATACAAATCCACAAATCTGTTCTTATGAATACTATTAACATACTAAGCATTTTAAAACTAATCCAAAACACAAAATCTATGTTACACTGCCCTTTTAAAATACAAGTTAAGCATGTTTTCAACGCAAATTAAACTTAAGGCAATTTCTGTCTGCTTTGCTTTCCTTTTTTATTTACATATTTAAAATTAAATATATAAAAAATAAATAAAAATACTAAAAATAATCTATAGAAAACATTTTCTATTATACTTTTTTTATTGAATCATTATAAAATAATATTTTGTTTAAAAAAATGCTGAAATAATAAAAATGTGCTTATATTCAATGCAAAAAAACTTCTAAAAAGGTTTTTGGGTTTGTTTTATAATATTAGAATACAAATTAAGAAGGTTTTCAATGCAAATTAAACTCGATACAATTTATTTTTGCTTTGTTTTCAATTTCAATTTACATATTAAAATAAAAATTAATTAAGATAATAAATTATATTTTTATTATATCATATCAAATATTATTTTATTTTTAATTTTATTTTAATAAAAATATAATTTATAATTATAATTAATAAAAAATCTACACAAATCTGTATTTTTAAATACTATTAAACCAATTAAGCATTTAAAACAAACTCAAAACCTTGTTACAATTCAAATTAATAAAGTTTTAATGCAAATTAAACTCGATACAATTAATTTTTTCTCTGTTTTCATTTTCAATTTACACAATAAAATAAAATAAATAAAACAACTAAAAAATATTTAAAAAATATCATAAATTATATAATTTTATTATAATAAAAATTTTTTTTTTATTATTTTATAATAATTAATTAGAAAATAGAATAAATTGCTTATTTTTAATTTAAAAAAACTACAAAAATCTGTACTTTAAATTATCTGTGCTTAAACAGCATTTCAAAATGCCAAAGATAAGGAGAGAAAGCTTATAATAAAGCAGTCTAACAGCAGAATGTTTGGTGAGTGAGCTGGTTCTCCTCCAGGCACGTGTGGAGTTCAGCTACTGATGGATCCTTTGGTAATTGCCATTAGCACAACAAATGCGTTTTCTTGTAAGTCTCTTTGGCTGGAAAGCGGCTGCCAAAAACACAGACGTAAATGTAAATACATTTCAATTAGCATGTAGCCGGAGCGTGTACCGCGGTTCTCACTGTTTACTCTGGTAAGCGGCTCCGTCTGGACGCCTGCCAGAGCTGCTTAATTGCACAGGGATCGTTTGGAGTAATTAGGCAACAGGAATCTCCACTAGCTTTAACTAAAATCCTGTCAGAGAGAAGCTCATGTTATCAGGAAAACACACGATCCTCCATTTCAATACCACTTCATTCACAGGAGACACACTCACCGATAGCAAACCCTCTCATGTCAATAACACACGCTAATTGTGTCCATTTTTAAAGGGGATCTATATTATGCCCCTTTATACAAGATGTAAAATAAGTCTGTGATGTCACTAGAGTGTGTGTGAGAGGTTTCAGATTAAAATACCACACGCATAATGTTTTATGACTCTTTGAAACGGCTTTGATCCTAATTTGGTGACTGTCGCTTTAAATTCAAATGACATTTTGAAAAGAGGGCGGAGCTAAAATGTCTACGTGTCAGCATAGTGACAGACTCGAAACAGCTGCTTCTTGCTCAGGGCTGCTGTTTATGCTAATGAGGGAGAGATCGTCACCAGTGGGCGGGGCTTCCCCCTCATATGACATCATACAACGGGAGAATGTCAATCAAAGTGTTTCTGTAGACTGTTTCTATCAAGTCTGATTAAAAAAAAATCTATTTATTAAATGTTTATCATTAGGAGCTGCTTATATTCACACACTGCTGACACACAGCTGGGTTTAAACCCCTTATAAAACTCATATCTGCATAATAGGCCCCCTTTAAAGCAAATTCAGGCTGTAAATAGTGCAAATTTAAAGTCCCCCTGAAATTAAATGACAGTTTGTCTGGTGTTGGTCTTAAGGTCACCTTTAAGCTATAATGTTACGAAAATTTTAGACTTAGATGTTTAAGCAATCACAACATTGAGCTTGTCAATTCTGCCCATATGAATCAGATGCTGTTTATGACATCACATTCTCATCAGATTTTCTGCCCAATCAAATTCACTCCAGTATCTGAAGTGGCTACTACTCAATAGTCCTAATAGTTTCAGTTGAAATTCACAAAACTGCATTTTAAAAATGAAAATATTACAATATTTATAAATAATATATATCAAAGTCAACATTTTAAAAACATATATAAAAATTAAACCGATAACAAGCCCTTTCTGTTAATTAAACCTGCTAATTTTGTACAATTTGAAACCAAATTCAGGCTATACTGTAAATAGTGCACTTTTAAAGTCCCCCTGGAATCAAATCAAAGTTTTTGGTGTTGATCTCAATATGTTAGTCTTAATGTTATCTATAAGCTATACTGTGCTCCAAAACTAAGACAAAAAATTGATCTAGAAGATGTACAAGTGTTCGAAATGTAGTTTGGCAATTCTGGCCGTATCGGCAGTGACATCACATTCTCATCAGATTTTCTGACCAATCAAATGCACTCCAGTATCTGAAGTGTCCCGCCACCTACAAAACAATCACTGTGATAAAAACTAAAAGCTATTGGCTCTTTTTAAAAAGGGGCGGAGCTAATTAATAGTCCCATTAATTCATGTTTCATTCGAAATTCACAAACAGAAGTGATTTAAAAATGATCAATAATAAAAAAATATACAAATTATTAATACATGAATCAAAACTTACATTTAAAAAGGTGCTTAAAAACATAAACAGCACAAATTTGTGTTACCGTTTTACATGCGAGTTTGAAAACACACTTTGAAAACATGATCATTTAATTTATTTTATTTTTTAAGACATACGATCAAGCAAAATAAATAGAAATTAACAGTCTGCCTGTATTTCTTAACATGACACCTTAACATGACCTCATAGCATCTTTCCCTATGACAGTTTACACACTCATGGGGTTCACCAAGAATGGATTAAGCCTGTTGGATAGAGTGAACGGACTTCTGTAAGGCTCAAGCCTCATTCAAAGCGACAAGAGACCGTTCATTGCAGCGTAGAGTGAGCGACTTCCTGCGACCTCAGTTTACGCGAACTGAATTTGAGAATCGTTCAACTTTATGCAAATGAAGAGCGACTTTCTTGAGCCACAGCCAATAAGAGCACCAGTAGAGCTCACATGATCCTCTCTCAGCTCACTCAGAGGCCGGTTGTATGCTGTAGACCTACAGTACATAGCGACAGACAGCTACAAAGTCGCTCGTAGTGTGAATGAGGCTTCATATTCACATAAATGAGGCATGTTTGGACTGGCAAGGGCTAAATATGAACAGTCAAGCTAACGTTACTGCATGCAAAAGTGACACAAGCATTGAAATACTGAAGAAGGATGCTATTTTTCCCACAATGAAGCTTATAAAGAGGTTTTATGTGTGTGCGTGAATGTGTGTGTTTGTGTGTGAAAGCTCAGACTCACACTGGAAACCTCCAGGATGTAAATATACGAGACACGTGACCCGCGCTCACAGCAAACAGTTGAGGCGCATGCTAATAGCTAATTATGAACTATGGGGATTTATTTACCTGGAAAAGCTATTAGCCTCCCAAGACCTCCGTGGCCATCAACACCAAATTAACTTCCCTGTTCAGCCGGAGGGAGGAAAAGAGAGGAGAGAGAGAGACGGCTTATTTTATTTTTGTTGCTATTTAATTTACTTTGTATTTACCGTGGTATATACCGTAGTACTGTTTGCTTATTCTACAGATCTTTTCTTGCTTCCTTTTTCATGTGCAAGTCATGCTAATAACGCTCTATTTAACTTGAGAGAAAGAGAGAAGTGGAAGAGGAAGAAAAAAAGCACTTACATTGAAAGATGTGCTGTTTGTGAAGCTCTGTTGACACACACTGGACTGGAATGTGCTTGTTTCACTGCCCGAGCCTAGAATAAATCAAAGTAAAATTAAATTTAATTAACAAAAATGACAAAAAAATCTGTACAAATAAAGTTTAATTAAATTAAATCAAAGTTAAATTAAATTAAAACTTAAAAATGACTAAAAATGTGGATAAAAATAAACAACTTTGCATAAATAGACAACTTGTCTATAATACAAAATTAATCAATATATAGACACACATTTTTATTATTATATTTAACGAGAAAGACTTCTGACAATAAAAATTAAAAGATGTGCTGTTTGTGAAGCTCTGTTGACACACACTGCACTGTAATGTGTTCATTTCACTGCCCTAGAATTAAATTAAATTAAATTAAATTAAATTAAATTAAATTAAATTAAATTAAATTAAATTAAATTAAATTAAATTAAATTAAATTAAATTAAAAATAAACATATAAAATATGAACATGCAACTTAAAAATGACTAAAAATATGTGGATAAAAATTAGCAACTTTGCATAAATACACAACTTGTCTATAATACAAAATTAACCAATATATAGACACATTTTTTTATTATTATATTGGTAACACTTTATTTCAATGGTCCATTTGAATATTAGACTGTCTACTTAATATTTCTTGATACTGACATTCAACAGACATTTAACTGACTATAAGAAACTTTGCAAGTACATGTCAACTTACACTAACGCCAACCCCTAACCCCTAACCCCAACCCCAACAGTCTACTTATAATCCAATGAGAATTAGTTGCAATGTAACTTAAATTCAACAAACGGACCATCAAAATAAAGTGTGACCATTTTTTAACGAAAAACATTTTCTTTGCATAAATATACTAATTATCAGAGACGCCCAAATTAAGCCTACGGGCCAAAGCTGGCCCATTCTAACCTTTGATTTGGCCCACCATCCCATTTGAGAAGAGAGGGAGAATGATGCGGAGGTGGTTGGAATGAATAGCTTTGACAAAGATTGAATTTATTGTAACTTTTTTGTTTGTTTTGTAATTTGTTTTGTAAATGAATCTGATTTTTTAAAAACATAAATAGTCACACAACGGAGAGAGGGCAATGCACAAGACATTGGCGAGCAAATCAAGGCTGTAATACATCGCTTTATTTAAAAAAAAAAAAAACACTGCATTAGTCATAAAATTAGGAAATGAGTACTTATGGGAACTTTGGTGTAATGCAGTTTGGTATATTTACCGTCGGCCCACAGCACTTAATCAGTTTTGGTTTTTGGCCCTTCATAAGAAAAAGTTTGGGCACCCCTGCTACTGTATGTTCATTCATTCATTCATTCATTCATTCATTTTCTTGTTGGCTTAGTCCCTTTATTAATCTGAGGTCACCACAGCGGAATGAACCGCCAACTTATCCAGCATATGTTTTACACAGCGGATGCCCTTCCAGCTATAACCCATCTCTGGGAAACATCCATACACACTCATTCACACTCAAACACTATGGACAATTTAGCCTACCCAATTCACCTATACCACATGTGTTTGGACTGTGGGGGAAACCCGAGCACCTGGGGGAAACCCACGAAACCACGAGGAGAACATGCAAACTCCACACAGAAACAACTAACCCAGCTGGGGCTCAAAGCAGCGAGCTTCTTGCTGTGAGGCGAACATGTTACCCACTACACCACATGGCACCCCTACTGGAATTATTATTATTATTATTTTTAAATAAATTAATAAATTAATATTAAATAGAGCATAAAAGATACATATTTTACATTAGAAAGTATGGTACTTTTAGAGGAATATGTCAGAGCCAGAAAAATCAGAAAAGAAAAATGTTTATGTCCCTGTCAGAGCTACAATTCAACATTTACGTTTATCTTGTGGATATTCCTCAGCGATTTAGTCACTACTGAAGGCAGTATAGTGCGTAAAAGAGTCTGCTTTTATATTTAGCATCGGTTTGTTTTGCTTGGATTAATGTTTGCTTGTAGGGAAAATCTATTTGTTCACTTCTGCTATTGACTTCACAATTTAATTCATACTTTTATTGTACTTCCCCTGCAAACTATCGGAATAGAAGCTGTATACAAAAGCAAACAAATATACCGACTGTTACGTCTCATCATACAAAACGTATCTTAATTTCATCTAACACGTTTACAACAATAATAAAGCTGTTAACAAGTTTTTAATGAAGCAATTATAATGTTTTTATCCTATTATTTCATCCTCATTCAAACTGTAAGCAGCAGGGTATTTACAGCTACTGTGTATTTCTGGCCATTCGCATCCCGTCCCCTTGTGCCCCCTGGTGGCAAAGTCGCAAACTGCGGTCGTACCTAAAAACACGTTCTTCAGCGGCGGCGGTAGAAGGTGCGGCGGTAACGGTCATATTTAAGTAGTACCTAGTGTTCCTTTTGTCAATGAAACTGTGACTAGACTATCTAGACTAACTATGACTATCATTGTCTGTGAATATATATCAAGTGATGAAAACGAGACGTGATGAAACGTGACGTGACGAAAACAAGAAATGCTGGTCATGTGACGATGACTAACTAAATTTATTATGCAATATTCAGTCATTTATTCATTCATTTTCTTTATCGGCTGAGTCCCTTTATTAATCCGGGGTCACCACAGCGGAATGAACCGCCAACTTATCCAGCATTTGTTTTTACGCAGCCCTTCCAGCTGCAACCCATCACTGGGATCCATACATTCTCATCCACACATTCATTCATTCATTTTGTTGTTGGCTTAGTCCCTTTATTAATCTGAGGTCGCCACAGCGGAATGAACCGCCAACTTATCCAGCATATGTTTTACACAGCGGATGCCCTTCCAGCCGCAACCCATCACTGGGAAACATCCATACATTCTCATCCACACATATACAGTATGGACAATTTAGCTTACCCAATTCACCTATACCACATCTTTGGACCTGTGGGGGAAACCGGAGTAAACCCACACCCACACAGGCAGAACATGCAAACTCCACACAGAAATGCCAATTGACCCAGCTGAGGCTTGAACCAGCGACCTTCCTGCTGTGAGGCGACAGCACTACCTACTGCGCCACCGTGTCACCTATAATGCAATCTTGTTGACAATATTAAAAACGTGACCGATAAAGGTGCCGTCTGAGGCATCACCGCTCCAGGTACTGAAGGTGTCAGTCGGGCTGAAGATGCTCCAGACAGCACCATTATCTCTGACCCAGAGAGAATTGAACCCAGCCGCTCATGTGACTGATTATTTCCCCGACCCAACGGCCCTGTCAGAAGCGCTTTGGCTCTGGTGGACGTATTAAGAAGATGGATTTGCTGGACGCCGGAGACAGCAGTGCTCAGCAGCTCTTAACACCGGCGGACGCACCAATGCTTTACCTGTAACCTTGATGTCAAGCTGGAGGGAAAAAAGGCTATTTGGAAACATCTAAACTGCTAGTCTGGATTATAGTGTGCATT
>CAIGQQ010037403.1:0-10599 GCA_903798035.1 Danio albolineatus | reverse complement strand
ATATATTAAGAGTGCAGGAAAACTGTAAACACTATTTTAGCATTGATCTGCATCCTAATCTACGTATTTATTCTCTATGACATGACTCTGAGCTCCGGCAAAGGCTGAGGACTCAATGATCTGCGTCATGATTATGAGTTTGTGCATTAAACCGAATCAGCCGTTTATCAACATAACCACTGCACAACACAACATGACTGATCTCCTGCTGCTGACGCTTTCTGCTAACATCACATAAAGATTTTCTGCATGAACACCTTCAAAGACTTACCAATCTCTGCATACCTAAAATGTTTCAAGAAATGTTTCACTTCCAGAATGATTGGTCACCACTGACTTCCACTTCCAGCCCGCGGTCACCATTGACTTCTAGAGTATCTATTTCTCCCTCCTATAGAAGTCAATGATGACCATCAACTGTTTGAATATCAATATTGATCTTATTTTGTGTTCAAGAGCAGAAAGAAACTCAGGTTTGGAACAAGTGAACAAGTGATAGAATTACTATCTATATATTATTATAAACTGCCAATATACCACCTGATCTCACGAGAAAACGTAAGTATTTTACGCTTTGTAAGTTTAGTGGCTAATCCGTACGAATTTGTTTTAAAAAGGAGGCGTGGCACCCAACCTCTATCTGTCAACCCTTCTGTTTTTCCCAGGATTCTCCCGTATTTTACATTTCTATCCTGCTATCATCCCGTAAAGGTGTTTTCCCGTATTTCTTCCGTATTTTCAGTCTTTCTCTGAAGGGTGGCGATAAACATTAAAGAGCCGATCCTCCCTATACGCAACCCATACCGCCGAACCACCAGGGGGCGCCCCTTGCTCTTAAATGTGAGTCAGTTCTGTGCTTTCGCTTTATTTAGGCATGAAACACTTTGAAATAAGTATAAAAACGGCGGGATTCCCTTTCCTTTTCATTACAGGTGCCGTCGCTCCTCCTGTGCAATCCTCAAAACAGTCATAAAGCGGTGCGTGACTGTCAGACGCGCTCCATAGTGATAAACAGACGCTGTTTCCCAAACCGATTCTGTACATGCAATTAGAAGCGTAGTGAAAGTCTGGGTTTTGTGTGCGTGTTTGAACAGACATATACACATCATTAATAATAATAACAGCTAAAGATGTCGATCTTAATGAGGTTTTTTTTTTCCCAAACACAACTAATTTAGTCCTAAATGAGCATAAAGCGTGAGGAGAGCAGTCGAATGCTTCATTATAACATTAGATGTGTGCATTGTTAAAGTGACGCCTCTGTTATTTAATGTAGTCAAACTAAAAATCTCAATAAATGAGATTCATTCACTGCTGTTTATTCAGAATGTGTGAGTTATACAGTGAGGAAAGGATTAATGAGAATTGATAGTTTGATTTTTTTTCTTTATAATAGCTTATTTTAATAAGCTAAACTGTTTGCTAATGTATACTATTACATCTTCTTTTGTAAATAATAATTTTTGTTTTCAAGCTGGAAGGACATCCGCTGCGTAAAACATGCTGGAATAGTTGGTGGTTCATTCCACTGTGGTGACCCCTGATAAACAAGGGACTAAGCTGGCGGAAAATTAATGAATGACTTGAAGGTTTGCAATGCAAATCCAATAAGAACCACTTGTTTGGTAAACAATGTTTCATACACTCAAAAAACTATTTTGCTTTGCTTGTTGAAATGACTTATTTAAAATGAGCTGAAACAAAACAATTTTTGAGATTTTGTTGGGAAAACTTAATTTTTTTATGTTCAATCCACATAAATTTGTTAAAAGTGTTAAGTTAACTTAAATGATTTGTGTTGGGACAACATGAATGAATTGTGTGGAACCCTGCATTTTTTACAGTGTATAATATGTTTACTAAATGACAGTGTAAAAAAAATTTTCATGTTGTCCTAACAGAAACTAATTAAGTTAACTTAATTGTTTTTACAAATTAAAGTGAATTGAACAAAAAAAATAAGCAGTTGTCTCCCTAAAATACTAATCTGATTGAAAAAGCAGCAAAAATCTTATTTTGAGGGCAGAAAATATTACTTTACACACAATATTGTACATAAATCCTATAAACATTTGCATATTATTCAATGTTATTGCTGAAATTTGCATAAAAACATTAAATATATATATATATTTACACACATACTTAAGTTAATAGATTGAATAACACAAATCTGCCAAATTCTGAGCTCGCAGATTACACATAACCCAACATGAGCCAACTCATAAGCCAACTCATAACCCAACATGACCCCGCCCCCTTTTGATATCTAGACACGCCCCTTAATGCTGACTGGCTACAAGTGTGTCTAGTCTGACACTCCGGTGAAATATCTTTCACATATAGCTTTTTACACATTTAATATGAGTCAGATTGAACTGGACATTCATTCACACACAAATGAAGAACACATATTATTCAGGCTCCTGGACAGTCTCTGACTAAGCATTGAGACACAGCCGTTGGTCTTTATATGGCTGAAGTTAAACCTTAAGCACCGCCTGTAATCAATCAGCTGTTTCGCATTCAGGAGGAGTTTTCAGGGCTGAAAAATCCAGCATGTGCGCGTGTTTCTCTGTCAGCGGCTCCCGGACGAGCCCCCGAATAAATGAAAGCAGTTCCACTCGGCTGACTGCTGCCGCCTCTATTCCCAGCCTTGATTTAGAGCCACTTTTTTTCTTAATGGACTGTTTGTGAGACGGGTTTCAGACTCGCAGCAGAGCCACCGATCACCAAACGCTGCAACAGGAAAGCTTCTGCCGACCTTCGGGACGCCGCATCACTGTTATTAGCATGATATGACATATATACGAACAGCGCTGCTGATCCGTCGCAAACTACTGATGATGATGATGTTTAGCAGTGCAGGGAAACCGGTTAAGATGGATATTAAACAAATCTGTGCCTTGAATGTGAATATTAGCATGAATTATGCATTAATAAACACAAGCAAGGACTGGACAGATTAATTTTTGCTAGAATCATATTAATAAAGTCTAAATAATAATTGTCAAATAAAACTGTTAAATTTAATCAGGGATAATTCTGTAATTAAATGGACTTATGAAAAATGCATGATTATGCTGACTTAATAAAAATGTATTAGAAAAATGTTACAAATTTTACAATTTTGTTTGTTCGTTCCTTTTAACCTGCATTTTAAAACAAACCTAATGCGCTAAATCAATTTTACACTGCCTTTTTCAAATTAAGCTTTTTAACATTTATTAAATGCAAATTAAACTTTAAACTGTTTGCTTTGTTTTGTTTTTCAACTGACAGATTTAAATTAAAAATAAAATAATTTTAAAAATTCAAATGAATAATTTATGAAATATTTTTAATATGTTATTCTTATTTTAATAATATGAAATTATACTTCATTATTTTAGAATTATGAATGATGAAATAGTAATAAAATTAGTAATAAAAACAAATCCACAAATCTGTTCTTATGAATACAATTAAACATACTAAGCATTTTAAAACTAATCCAAAACACAAAAATCAATGTTACACTGCCTTTTTAAAATACAAGTTAAGCATGTTTTTAATGCAAATTAAACTTAAGGCAATTTCTGTCTGCTTTGCTTTACTTTTTGATTTACATATTTAAAATTAAATATATAAAAAATAAATAAAAATACTAAAAATAATCTATAGAAAACATTTTCTGTTATACTATTTTTATTGAATCATTATAAAATAATATTTTGTTTAAAAAATAATACAAATGTGCTTATATTTAATGCAAAAAAACTTCTAAAAAGGTTTTTGGGTTTGTTTTATCATATTAGAATACAAATTAAGAATGTTTTCAATGCAAATTAAACTCGATACAATTTATTTTTGCTTTGTTTTCAATTTCAATTTACACATTAAAATAAAAATAAATAAAAATAATAAATTATATTTTTATTATATCATATCATATATTATTTTATTTTTAATTTTATTTAAATAAAAAAATATAATTTATAATTATAATCAATAAAAAATCTACACAAATCTGTATTTTTAAATACTATTAAATCAATTAAGCATTTAAAACAAACTCAAAACCTTGTTACAATTCAAATTAATAAAGTTTTAATGCAAATTAAACTCGATAAAATTATTTTTTTCTTTGTTTTCATTTTTAATTTACACAATAAAATAAAACAAATAAAACAAATAAAAATTATTTTAAAAATATATTATATCATAAATTATATAATTTTCAATTTTATTATAATAATTTTTTTATTTATTATTTTATAATAATTAGTTAGAAAATAGAATAAATTGCTTATTTTTAATTTAAAAAAAAACTACACAAATCTGTACTTATAAATAAATTATCTGTGCTTAGACTGCAATACAAAATGCCAAAGATAAGGAGAGAAAGCTTATAATAAAGCAGTCTAACAGCAGAATGTTTGGTGAGTGAGCTGGTTCTCCTCCAGGCACGTGTGGAGTTCAGCTACTGATGGATCCTTTGGTAATTGCCATTAGCACAACAAATGCGTTTTCTTGTAAGTCTCTGACTGGAAAGCGGCTGCCAAAAACACAGACGTAAATGTAAATACATTTCAATTAGCATGTAGCCGGAGCGTGTACCGCGGTTCTCACTGTTTACTCTGGTAAGCGGCTCCGTCTGGACGCCTGCCAGAGCTGCTTAATTGCACAGGGATCGTTTGGAGTAATTAGGCAACAGGAATCTTCACTAGCTTTAACTAAAATCCTGTCAGAGAGAAGCTCATGTTATCAGGAAAACACACGATCCTCCATTTCAACACCACTTCATTCACAGGAGACACACTCACTGATAACAAACCCTCTCATGTCAATAACACACGCTAATTGTGTCCATTTTTAAAGGGGACCTATATTATGCCCCTTTATACAAGATGTAAAATAAGTCTGTGGTGTCCCTAGAGTGTGTGAAGTTTTTCAGCTCAAAAATACCACACACATAATGTTTTATGACTCTTTGAAACTACCCGCTAAAGGTTTTGATCCTAATTTGGTGACTGTCGCTTTAAATTCAAATGACATTTTGAAAAGAGGGCGGAGCTAAAATATCTACGTGTCAGCATAGTGACAGACTCGAATCAGCTGCTTCTTGCTCAGGGCTGCTGTTTACGCTAATGAGGAAGAGATCATCGCCAGTGGGCGGGGCTTTCCACCTCTGATGACATCATACAACGGGAGAATGTCAATCAAAGTTTCTGTAGACTTCTGAAAATTTCAGTTTTCTTTCAAATCTGATTTAAAAAAAATCTAATTATTAAATGTTTACCATTAGGGGCTGCTTACATTCACACACTGCTGACACACAGCTGGGTTTAAACCCCTTATAAAAGTGATTTCTGCATAATAGGCCCCCTTTAAAGCAAATTCAGGCTGTAAATAGTGCAAATTTAAAGTCCCCCTGAAATAAAATATCAGTTTATCTGGTGTTGGTCTCAATTTGTTGGTCTTAAAGTCACCATTAAGCTATAATGTGCTCCAAAACAAAGACAATTTTAGACTTAGATGATGTTTAAGCATTCACAACATGCAGCGTGTCAATTCTGCCAATATGAATCAGATGCTGTTTATGACATCACATTCTCAGTAGATTTTTTGACCAATCAAATGCGCTCCAGTATCTGAAGTGGCTACTATTCAATAGTCCCATTAGTTTCAAGTTGAAATTCACAAAGCTGCATTCACAAAAATTAATTAAAATATTACTTTAAAGGGCTGGTCCAGAGTGTATTTTTAAAGCTTGGTTGTGTTGTGTTTTTTCACAAATGAAGCATGAGCACACATTGCTTTGCACCCGAAAGCAATGTGTGCTCATGCTTCATTTGTGAACAATCATGTTATTTTATTTCATATATCTTACATTGATTATATACAGCTACTCAGCTAACATGAAAACCACTGTCATATTTATTAGTTCCTCCAAAAACCCGCCTCTAAGAGGCTCTGATTGGTCAGCTAACATAAAGTGCTGAGATTTGCGGATCACCAGGAAGCGTCCTGCTATAACATTACAGCACATCTGGCCATGCCCTTTCGCTGTGCGGGGTGTATGCTTGTAGCCTGAAGGGTTTATGACATTATTAACCAGGAAGTATTTTTTGTAGTCCACAAACTTCATTCGTTTTAGGCTTTGCTAAACTAACTCTGTAATAGCCAATGTCTCCCTTTGCATTGAACTTTAAACATCTTACATTCAGAGATGCGGTTTATGTTCACACAGCTACACTACACAACAACTAAAGTTTAAAATAGGATTTCATAGTGGACCACCCCTTTAACATATAAACAAATATGTCAAAATAAACATTTTAAAAACATATATAAAAATGAAACAGATAACAAGCCCTTTCTGTTAATTAAACCTGCTTATTATGTTAAATTTTAAACCAAATTCAGGCTGTAAATAGTGCACTTTTAAAGTCCACTTGAAATCAAATGAAAGTTTTTTGGTGTTGATTTCAATATATTAAGTCTTAAGGTCATCTCTAAACTAGTGTGCTCCAAAACAAGGACAAAAAAGTGATCTAGAAGCTGTACAAGTGTTCGCAACGAACAGTTTGTCAATTTAGCCAATATCAATCAGTGGCTGTTTATGACATCACATTCTCATCAGATTTTCTGACCAATCAAATGCACTCTAGTATCTGAAGTGGCTACTAGTCAATAGTCCCATTAGTTTCAGTTGAAATTCACAAACAAAGCTGAATAAAAAAATAATAAAAATAAAATAAAAAAAATATATAGGATGCTATTTTTCCCATAATAAAGCTTATAAAGAGGTTTTATGTGTGTGTGTGTGTGAATGTGTGTGTGTTTGTGTGCGAGAGCTCAGACTCTGCTCACACTGGAAACCTCCAGGATGTAAATATACGAGACACGTGACCCGCGCTCACAGCAAACAGTTGAGGCGCATGCTAATAGCTAATTATGAACTATGGGGATTTATTTACCTGGAAAAGCTATTAGCCTCCCAAGACCTCCGTGGCCATCAACACCAAATTAACTTCCCTGTTCAGCCGGAGGGAGGAAAAGAGAAGAGGAGAGAGAGAGACGGCTTATTTTATTTTTGTTGCTATTTAATTTACTTTGTATTTACCGTGGTATATACCGTAGTACTGTTTGCTTATTCTACAGATCTTTTCTTGTTTCCTTTTTTATGTGCAAGTCATGCTAATAACGCTCTATTTAACTTGAGAGAAAAAGAGGAGAAGAAGAGGAAGAGGAAGAAAAAAGCACTTACATTGAAAGATGTGCTGTTTGTAAAGCTCTGTTGACACACACTGGACTGGAATGTGCTTGTTTCACTGCCCGAGCCTAGAATTAAATCAAAGTTAAATTAAATTAAACTAAAAATAAACATATAAAATATGAATATGCAACTTAAAAATGACAAAAAATCGGTACAAATAAAGTTTAATTAAATTAAATCAAAGTTAAATTAAATTAAAACTTAAAAATGACTAAAAATATGTGGATAAAAATAAACAACTTTACATAAATACACAACTTGTCTATAATACAAAATTAACCAATATATAGACACACCTTTTTATTATTGTATTTAACGAGAAAGACTTCTGACAAGAAAAATTAAAAGATGTGCTGTTTGTGAAGCTCTGTTGACACACACTGCACTGTAATGGGTTTGTTTCACTGCCCTAGAATTAAATTAAATTAAATTAAATTAAATTAAATTAAATTAAATTAAATTAAATTAAATTAAATTAAATTAAATTAAATTAAATTAAATTAAATTAAATTAAATTAAATTAAATTAGAAATAAACATATAAAATATGAACATGCAACTTAAAAATGACTAAAAATATGTGGATAAAAATTAGCAACTTTGCATAAATACACAACTTGTCGATAATACAAAATTAACCAATATATAGACACTTTTTTTTTTTTTTATTTTGGTAACACTTTATTTTGATGGTCCATTTGAATATTAGACTGTCTGCTTAATATCTGCTGATACTGACATTCAACAGACATTTAACTGACTATAAGAAACTTTGCAAGTACATGTCAACTTACACTAACCCTAACCCCAACCCCAACCTAACAGTCTACTTATAACCTAATGAGAATTAGTTGCAATGTAACTTAAATTCAACAAACGGACCATCAAAATAAAGTGTGACCATTATATTTAACGAAAAACATTTTCTTTGCATAAATATACTATATGCATACTATATACCAGAGACGCCCAAATTAGGGCCCACGGGCCAAAGCTGGCCCATTCTAACCTTTGATTCGGCCCACCATCCCATTTGAGAAGAGAGGGGGAATGATGGGGAGGTGGTTGGAATGAATATTTTTAACAAAGACTGAATTTAATGTAACCTTTTTTGTTTGTTTTGTAATTTGTTTTGTTTTGTAAATGAATCTGATTTTTTAAAAATGTAAATACTGTCACGTAACGGATAGAGGGCAATGCACAAGACATTGGCGAGCAAATCAAGGCCAAGGCTTTGCGTATTCAGCATTGAACTCCATTGTGTCATTAATGACACTGTTTTTATTGTAATACATCACTACACTTTTTTTAAAATATACTGCATTAGTCATAAAATTAGGACATAAGTACTCATGGAAACTTTGGTGTAATACAGTTTGGTATATTCACCTTCGGCCCACAGCACTTAATCAGGTTTGGTTTTGGCCCTTCATAAGAAAAAGTTTGGGCATCCCTGCTATATTCTATAAATATAATATACTATACCTTTCTATTGTTATTTATGATATTTATTGGTGTACAATCATAAGCCTCCAGATTTCACCGTATAGACACCAGATTTGAAGGTTTTGGATGTCTGGAACTTACTGGAATTATTATTATTATTATGTTTCTTTTTAAATAAACAAATTAATTAATATTAAATAGAGCATAAAAGATAGATATTTTACTTTAGAAAGTATGGTACTTTTAGAGGAATATGTCAGAATCTGAACAATCTGTAAAATGTTTATGTCCCTGTCAGAGCTATAATTCAACAATGTTTACATTTATCTTGTGGATATTCCTCAGCGATTTAGTCACTAGTGAAGACAGTATAGTGCGTAAAAGAGTTTATATTTAGCGTCAGTTTGTTTTGCTTGGATTAATATTTGCTTGTTGGGAAAATCTATTTGTTCACTTCTGCTGTTGACTTTTCAATTTAATTCATACTTTAATTGCACTTCCCCTGCAAACTAGGAATAGAAGCTGTATACAAAAGCAAACAAATATACAGACTGTTACGTCTCATCATACAAACTTAATCTTAATTTCATCTAACAAGTTTACAACAATAATAAAGCTGTTTTTAATGATTAATAAAGCAATTATAATGTTTTTTTTCCTATTATTTCATGTTCATTCGTACTGTAAGTAGCAGGGTATTTACAGCTACTGTGTATTAATGGCCATTCGCACCTAACCCTGGGGGCAAAGTCGCAAACTGCTGTCATACCTTAAAACACGTTCTTACGCGGCGGCGGTAGAAGGTGCGGCGGTAATGGCCGTATTTAAGTAGTACATAGTGTTACTTTTGTCAATGAAACTGTGACTAGACTATCTAGACTAACTATGAATATCATTGTCAGCGAATATATATCAAGTGACGAAAACGAGACGTGATGAAACGTGACGAAAACGAGAAATGCTGGTCATGTGACGATGACTAACTAAATTTATAATGCAATATTCAGTCATTCATTCATTCATTTTCTTTATCGGCTGAGTCCCTTTATTAATCCGGGGTCACCACAGCGGAATGAACCGCCAACTTATCCAGCATTTGTTTTTACGCAGCCCTTCCAGCTGCAACCCATCACTGGGATCCATACATTCTCATCCACACATTCATTCATTCATTTTCTTGTTGGTTTAGTCCCTTTATTAATCTGAGGTCGCCACAGCGGAATGAACCGCCAACTTATCCAGCATATGTTTTACACAGCGGATGCCCTTCCAGCCGCAACCCATCACTGGGAAACATCCATACATTCTCATCCACACACATACAGTATGAACAATTTAGCCTACCCAATTCACCTGTACCACATGTCTTTGGACTTGTGGGGGAAACCAGAGCAAACCCACACCCACACAGGCAGAACATGCAAACTCCACACAGAAATGCCAACTGACCCAGCCGAGGCTCGAACCAGCAACCTTCTTGCTGTGAGGCGACAGCACTCTGCGCCACTGTGTCGCCCATAATGCAATATTGTTGACGAATAAAAAACGTGACTAATAAAGGTGCCGTCTGAGGCATCACCGATCCAGATACTGAAGTTGTCAGTCGGGCTGAAGATGCTCCAGACAGCACAATTATCTCTGACCCAGAGAGAATTGAACCCAGCCGCTCATGTGACTGATTATTTCCCCGACCCAACGGCCCTGTCAGAAGCGCTTTGGCTCTGGTGGACGTATTAAGAAGATGGATTTGCTGGACGCTGGAGACAGCAGAGCTCAGCAGCACTTAACACCGGCGGACGCACCAATGCTTTACCTGTAACCTTGATGTCAAGCTGGAGGGAAAAAAGCTATTTGGAAACATCTAAACTGCTAGTCTGGATTATAGTGTGCATT
>CAIGQQ010037402.1:0-12198 GCA_903798035.1 Danio albolineatus | reverse complement strand
TTTCTTTCTTTCTTTCTTTCTTTCTTTCTTTCTTTCTTTCTTTCTTTATTTATTTATTTATTTATTTATTTATTATTATTATTATTTAAAAGTAGCACCTATTTGCCTTCACATAGTTTGGCTTCAGCTTAAAATCCCTGCACTGAAGTCTTTATGAATTTCTTAGTATTTCTTACTGCGCTCTTCTGCAAAGGATAGATGCTTCCCCTTTAAACAGCTCTAAGTTAGTTAGACCCTTAGTTCCAGTCTCCCCACAGTTTTATAGTCTTGCAAGAAAATGCAGAGAAGTGTTATTCAGAAAAGCCCTTGAGACGCATTAAACCCACACAGAATCTGCCCACAGAAACTCATCAGATTTACACCCAATTCCAGCAGCCGCCATTCACAAACTCCACCGCACCGAACATCCCGCGCTCCTTATGTGCTTCTTCAGTAGTGTGGCTCATCAGATCAGGCTTTCAGCTGCCGGTGAGGTTAATACTCTCACTTATGGACCATTTTGAGGGATGTAAACAATAACAATGGTCCTAACGTACTTCCTGTTTAACATTTTGTATTTCCATAGCTTCAGAAAATCCAAAAAGAGCCACATATTGATGAATAATGTTATGATAGCTGTTTTAATTTGACAATATGATTGCATTGCCTCTTGTTTCAGTTATGATATAGTATTAGAACAAGCAGGAAATGTTTAAGGGCCAATTGAAATGGCCTATATCTAACATGTTTAGTTTATATGCAGCTCAGTATTGGGTAGCTACTGTGAAAATATAAATGCTATTAGCTTTAACATGTTTTTCCAGAGGTTTGACAGAAGCTGTTTTAAAAATAGTGTTACATGGTCCAACAATAAGGTAGTTTTTCCAGCAAGCAGCAGTTTAGCATGGTAAAATGCTGCATTACTGTTTTGGTTTTGTCATTGCAGACTTTATTTAGTGAATGAATCATCTGCTATACTGTACGTGTACTGGGCTGACTGATTCTGTTCAGTTAATTTGCCATAGTTTCATTTTCTGCATATTTTCCTTGCATATACAGTGGGGAAAATAAGAATTGAACACACTGTCATGCTTTTTCCTGGGAATAATATCTCTAAAGTAGCTGTTGACATGGAATTGAACCAGATTTTGGTCAAAACCCAAACAATACAAACAATACTGAAATGTGTTTAATACTTTATATACTGTAAAAGGCTTGTTAGGTGCTGGCAGCTCTCATATGGAGAATGAAGTATCTTGCATTACTATCTAGAAAAATAAACTTCACCACCTTTTCAGCCTGTTGTTAAGTTATTTGTTTATCTGGTTTCTGTAACTGTTCTTCGCTAAACTCGAACTCCATTGTCTGACTATGAACATGGCGAACCACTGTGCAAACTGGTAACACTAGAAAAGGCGTCCATATGGCGGTAAGCAGTCATTGGGTTGCACTAAAAAAAGCAGAAGCAGTCTGCCCTGTCATACCACCCTGTAGTGTTCATTTTAAAGATAAAATAGCCAGACGTACTGTACCTCTGGCTACATAATTCATGCTCTCCAGAAACGTAGACAGGAGTACGTATCAAAATCTTGATGGTTCTGTGGGTCTTCGTCTATCAAATCTTAGATTTATTTTGTATTCTCTATTGGATTTGGGTCAGGTCATTGGCTGGGCCATTCTACAGCTTGATCTTCTTTCTCTGAAAGCATCTGAGAGTCTCCTTGGCTGTGTTTTGAAATGTCCACCCTGGTTTCCTCTTCATCCTCCTGCTAATGTAGATGTTGGACTGAAGCAGCTGATATTCATTTACACAAAGGAGGGGCAGAGGGTTGCTGAAGAACTACGGAGAGATTTCAACTGCTGTATGGTCTTTCCCTGCTTTCTACACCTTCCTTTCTTCATGTGTTCAATACTTTTTCCCTCCGTCATTTCATTTTATTAACCCAGAATATCATTTGTAAAGTAATTAGATTTGTTTTCTTTGCATATATGGATTTTTTGGTTGTGACCAACATCCAGGGAAAATTTCAAGTCAACAGCATCTTTAGATGTATGATTTCTGAGAAAAACAGTAATGTTTTCAACACATTTTCCCCTCTGTTTAATTATTTATTTATTCATTTATTTACATTAAACTTCATGAAATTAAATAGCTGGCTCATCAAATTGACAATCAAAGAGCAAATTACTTTTGAAAACTGCAACTACTGAAATTTTGAAACTGCTCACATGCACACAAGACGCAAATATTTGCAGCTTTTGTAATGCAATTTTAATTGTTTGTTCACAAAATAAGTCCAATAAGTATTACAAAATCAGACAAACCACATATACTGTATGTTTAAAATCTACAAATGAGCATAAAAAATCTGAATAATAGTTTGTAAACAGTTATAAAAGTAGTAAAAGAATAAATTACAAGTGAAAAAAAAAATATATATATATATATTTACAAAATAAAAGCCAATCATTTTATATTTCAAACGGACAAATTACCATGTTGCACATCTAAATCATTTCTAGAATTTATAACATTTTATCATTAAATGCATATATGCATTATCCAGCATATGTTTTACACAGCAGATGCCCTTCCAGACACACATACACTATGGCCAATTTAGCTTATTCAATTCACCTATATCGCACCCTGAGGAAACCCACGCGAACACGGAGAAAACATGCAAACTATTATTATTATATTAATCATATTTTACAAATTATTAAGTAATTGCCACTTTATAGCTGACTTTAACAAATAAAAAATCCGTAAATGAATCAAAATATAACAAATATAGACACTCAAAAATTTATTTTTGCTGCTTGTTCAAACTACTGATTTAAAATGCGCTGAATCAACACAATTCTTGAGTTTTTTTTTTGGGGGGGGGGGGCTACTTAAATTATTCATGATCAATCCACTTTAATTTGTAAAAAACAATTAAGTTATCGATTTGTGTTGGGAAACATGAAGAAATTGAGTGGAACCCAAAAATTTTTACAGTGCACATGCAAACATTAAAACACACACTCTTTAGTTTCACAAACATTACACACCTTACATTGGGAGTTATATTAGAATAGATTTTCTACATCTGAAATCTACTGACACGCTAAAGCTTCACATTAGTTACTGCAGCCACTTCTTCAAAACATCATCTTGCCTGAAGCTAAACTAGTCTAAATGATGAGTAAACCATACAGCTTGTCAATCGACATCTTTAAAGACCGCTTCACAGATTAAAACACTCCCTCGAGTAAATAAATCCCAGCGTTTCCCAATGACCCTTGACCCTTTAAGTGTTTGTTCACACCAGCATCAGAGAAAAACATGCCAAACATTTAAATCAACTCAAGGGGAACAGAAAGCGAAGGTCATAACTCTTCAGCCCCTCGCCAAATTATTGATTATATTGAAGCGTCGTGATTAATTACACTCAGATTAACTCCGTCTGATTGGAGGATGGTGTCTGCATGGATTAGCAGCATGCATCTTCATTAACCAGTCCTTTTATAAGTCAATTGAAGTGACTCAAGACAGCGTTTTTATTATTAGCCCATTATTTTCTGTTTAATGGAAAGATTATTATTCCAACACATTTCTAATCAATATAGTTTTCATAACTCATCTCTAATAACTGATTTATTTTCTCTTCACCATGATGACAGCACATAATATTAGACTAGATATTCTTCAAGATACTAGTTTTCAGCTTAAAGTCACACTCATCCCGAGGCCCCCGGAGACTATGCAGCACTACGGATGTGATCCAAGACCCACAACGAGACGATACCAAGGTTTCATAATCTTGGACCAGGCTGTATCCTGAGCAGCTGCTGTGGTGCATGGAGGAGCGGACAGGATGAGACTGATTCCTGTGACGCTCCAAGGACTGACAAGTCTCGCTGACGTCCAGTGTTCTCCAGCTTTAATTAAAGCGTGGTTAATAGAGAAATCGGTTAATCGTTGCATCACTACTATATACGCTTTTTGATTATACCAAATTTCTCTCACACGCACTTATCTCGAGTAAATCCACCAGAGGGTGCAATATACATTTCAGTCCACCGTTGTTGCTGCCGACTGACTGACTGACTAAAACCGCCCACCCTGTCCATAAACCCAACCGATAGTGTTTTCAAAGTCGTCGCGGCTGCATCATTTCACCACCTTTTCAGCCTGTTATTTATTCATTTATTTATGTTTTTGATTTGTTTATTGGGTTTCTGTAACTGTTCTTCGCTGAACTCGAACCCCATTGTCTGAAGATGAACGTGACGAACCACTGGGCAAACGGATAACACTAGAAAAGCCAGCCATATGGTGGTAAGCGGTCAGCGGGTTGCGCTAAAACAAGCAGAAGCAGTCTGCGCTGTCATACCATCCTGTAGCGTTCGTTTTAAAGACGTACAGTACCTCTGGCTACGTAATTTAAGGTCTCCAGAAATGTAGACAGGGGTACGTATCCACAATGAGCCTGTGTTGGCAGCTAATAAGATTAAAATGACCTTAAAATAGTTTTGGGCGAGACGGTGGCTCAGTGGTTAGCACTGTCGCCTCACAGCAAGACGGTTGCTGGTTTGAGTCCCAGTTGGACCAGTTGGTGTTTCTGTGTGGAGTCTGCATGTTCTCCCCGTGTTGGTGTGGGTTTCCCCCAGGTGCTCCGGTTTCCCTCACAGTCCAAACACATGCGCTATAGGGGAACTGAGGAACTAAACTGGCCGTAGTGTATGAGTGTGTGTGTGAATGAGTGTGTATGGGTGTTTCCCAGTACTGGGTTGCGATTGAAAGGGCATCCGCTACGTAAAACATATGCTGAATAAGTTGGCGGTTCACTCCGCTGTGGCGACCCCTGATGAATAAAAGGATTAAGTCAAAGAAAAATGATTGAATGAATAAATTTTTATTTTTATTTTTATTTTTTATTAAAAGCTGCTTTTATTCTAGCCGAAATAAAACAAATCAGCCTTTCGCCAGAAGAAAAGTTATTACAGGAAATACTGTGAAAAATTCCTGAATCTGTTCAACATCATTTGGGAAATATTTAATATTATAATACGTAATAATTGTAACCAAAGCGAGCTGAACTGAGCAATACGCAGAGCTCAGGTCGAGGAAATAAGAGATTTGCATTGAAAGCAGACGCACAGAAGAGTCCACAGGTGGTTTCATTTCTCCCTCTGTGACAAGAAGCGCCATCAATTACAGGAATCACGGCCGATTTATTCCCTTCGCTATTGATTAGACGCAAAAATGGAGACATTCAATTACGGCTAATTGGGTTTGATTAACATATGCAGCAGATGATTGTGGCGCTCCACAGGGACCAGCGCCGATCCTACAAGCAGACACTCCTGACCCGAACTGAATAAAATGATTGGATTTTACTACATTTATTTTTTTAAGGAAAGAGGTCGCAAACAATTTATATGGGCTAAATTTAAACAATAGTTGTGTTAAATATAATTTGTTTGTTTTAATTCAGCCTATATGAATTACTCACAACCTCAAAAACAACTGAGTCGTTCATTCATGTTCATTTCAGCTTAGTCCCTTTATTAATCAAGGGTCACCACAGCAGAATGAACCGCCAACTTATCCAGCATATGTTTTATGCAGCGGATGCCCTTCCAGCTGCAACCCATCTCTGGGAAACACCCATACACACTCATTTACACTCACCCAATTAACCAATACCACATATCTTTGGACTGTGGAGGAAACCCACACGACCATGGAGAGAACATGCAAACTCCACACAGAAACACCAACTGACCCAGCCGAGGCTCGAACCACAGACCTTCTTGCTGTAACGTGCTACCCACTACGCCACCGCGGCACCACAATTGAGTCAATCTATTGAATATTTTCTCAGTGCACCGCCTTTGTGTTCTTCCCCACTTTAAACTTTCACGAAGCTGAAGAATATGCAGGATGAATTATTGAGGGTGGATCTCGTGAACCGGATCAGGTCATCAGGTTTGAAGTGACACTGAACTCTCGGAGCTTCGCATAAAGAACCAGCCCAGTTTCTGATGTCTCGCATATTTCCATACTCCTGCTGCAGGGAGTTACTCCGTCCAGATATAAAGAGAGCTCTTCTTATGTCAGGGCTTTATGGGGAAAAGAGTTTTGGAAAGGCGATATTGTCAAAATACAGGTGAAGAATGATTAGCCCTGCTGGATTATTAACCTCCCTGTATTTTTATTTGTTTAATAGAGAGAATATTCTAATTATAATACATTTAATAACTCATTTCTAATAACTGATGTATTTTCTCTTCGCAATGAGGACGGGACATAATATTAGACTAGATATTCTTCAAGATACACAAGCTTAAAGGGACACTTAAAGGCTTCACTAGGGTAATTAGGGTAAAGTTAGGGTAATTAGGCGAGTCATTGTATAACAGTGGTTTGTTCTGGAGACAATCCAACACTAATATTGCTGAAGGGGGCTTATAATATTGAGCTTAACCTAGATTTTAAAAACAACCCTATATAAAGAGTGAACGCTGCCAACTGATGATCGACAGTAAAGACGACAAACTGTACCTCCTCTCATTAATTTCCAAACCAGCAACAATCAAGAACGCATGAAAAAATGTGATAATAATGGGAGTCAATGGGGCAAAAACAGCACCGACATACCAAAGGGGAATCGGTTTGAACAATGCACAAGGGTTAAATCTCATCTGGATGTTTTCATTCACTTAGAGCTGTTATTAAAAACACATAATGGTGGCTCTTTAATGCTTTGAGGTTTTTTTTTCTTTTCCAGATTTAATATAAGTCTTTTGTGTCTCCAGAATGTGTCTGTAAAGTTTCAGCTCAAAACACCTATCAGATTATTGATTAGACCTTTCAGAGGTTTATATTTTATAGCTCTGAGCACCAAGTAGCGGTTTTTGTGAACTGTACCTTTAAGGCTCAATCTCCGCCCTCGGCTGCCTCGGACTACAGACAGACATGATGGAAGCAGATCTCACATAACGTCTGTGAGAAATACTACAGTAAGAACTTTCCCAATGATTGTTTGATGTGTTTGTTGTGGAGTTGCAACGATGAGTCACACACAATGTCGTTACAAAGTTCACGCACACACACAGATACACACAAACACACACAGATAGCGTGCGAGTTGAGCATTGCACTGTTTTTGCACGCAAATGTGACAGGATACAGGTTAATCTCCACTGCTGTGTGGATATCTGTTATGTTAATGTACTAAATAAACCTGATTTAACGTCCACAAACCGGGATTAAAGCGTCTTCTTTTATAGTTGTCCTGACACGCGGCTGTGCTGATGAATTAAAGGTGAAGTAAATTGCTGTAGTTCATTAACATGCACTGTTTTAAACTTGTGAAACTCACTCTTGATCACATCTGATGATGACTGATGATCACAGAGCGCTGATCAGATCTTTTATTCCCGGTTGCTGTGCGCATGTCCTATCTGGTTGATATGATTATACACGTTACTACGGAGACATGTTAATATGCAGCTGTCAATCAATTGGTTGGGTGGGGAAAGCATTCTCCTACATCAAGTTGCGGTCGGCCTCAGAACCGCTCCAATCGGTCCACCGTTTTTATGCTGTTAAATTGAAAAAAAGAGGACTGGGTGTGTTTAAATCAGCCCAATATGACGATCTATACACTATACCTACACAAATGTCTGTACAAACAGCTTTAAAAGTAGATTTTTCACCATAGGTGATCTTTAAACTATTAAACATGTTCATAAAAGTGACTTTATCAAAGTTTCTCAAACTTTTTCAAGTTTAAAAAATGTTGGAGGAAAGATCGAAATACCATAATGCAATTTTAAAGCAGAAATAAATGTAGGAAAATAAAAATAATAAACATGAAGATCACAAAATACTGAAATTTAAGGCTATTTTTACAGCGTATAATAGGAGCTCTTAAATGATTTGAGTATTTTTTTTTCTTTGATACATCATTCTTCTTGTCAGAAGGAAGTTTTTGGTCATGCATTAAACATACATTAAAAAAACTAACAAATTAAATCAAATCAGAAAGGTTACAAACAGTTCACGATAAACTTCAGTGTGATTCTTCTTCTTTTTATTTTTGGAGTATTCATTCATTTCCCTTCAGCTTAGTTCTTTATTTATCAGCAGTCAACTATTCCAGCATGTGCTTTACACAGCGGATGCCCTTCCAGCTACAACCCAGTACTGGGAAACACCGATAAACTCTCACATTCACACACACACACCCATACACTACGGCCAATTTTAGTTTACCCAATTCCCCTGTAGCGCATGTGTTTGGACTGTGGGGGAAACCAGAGCACCCGGAGGAAACCCACACCAACATGCAGAGATTGAGTGTATATCAGTCTGTTTGTCCTATATGTAGTCTGTGTGTGTGTTGAAGTGGGACGTTTGAGTTCCCTCCTCTGTTAAACCATGACTGTGGGCCGAGCGGTGTTCTTCTCCCAGCAGACGCGGAAACACATGTGAACATGCATGCTGACCTTTCACGAGCTCCAGGCGAAAACACTCTGACAAACGAGAGTCAACAGCCAGCATCTGTGTGTGTGTGTGTGTGTGTGTGTGTCTCCCGAGTGCCGCGTCCTCGTGTAAGTTGCTTGATGTTGTCCGGCCTCTGAGCTGCTGAAATATACATACACCTGCTCTCAGCATCTGCTGACTGGAAAGCTGAGAAACACACAGACACTGCACCCCGTGAACCAAACTGAGTCATGAATGCTCAAAATAAATAAATAAATAATAGTATTCAAGAGTTGAAGCATCTGGAAAACAGAAATATATATTTAAAAACCTGACTGATGAAGAACTGCAGTGAAGATACAGGTCAAAACTCATTTATGATGCTGTTTTCATCTTAATTATTGTGTGCGATTGTACTTTTATTGATTTGTGATTCATTTTTTAATCCATTTCGTTCGGCTTAGTCGCTTATATATCAGGGGTTGCCACAGCGGAATGAACCGACAACTATTCCAGCATATGTTTCACACAGCGGATGCTAATTTAATTTAATTTAATTTCAGTCAGGGAAAAAGGCTTTAACAAAAAAAAAATCTCTACAAACTTTGACTTACTGATTTTATTCACTTTGACTTGATTGTGATTATTGTGAAGTTGTGCTTATTAGAAATGATCATTTGATTTTAATTTTAAAAAGCAATCAGTGAGGAATTAAACAGCATTGCTTTGTTTTTAAATTATTTTCTTTTATTATTGTTTATTATATTATTATTTTTTATCATAGTATATTATTTTATTTTAGTTTTGTTTTTAAATTAAATTAAATTTTGTTTTATTTTTGTGAATTATTTTTATATTATTTATGTCTGTTATGTATTTTACTATTATTTATTTTTTATTTTATTATAATTTTTATTTAATTTTATTAAAGTTTTATTATTGTTAATTATTTTTATTTTATTATTGTTAATTTATTATTATTGATTTCTTGCTTTTTATTTTATTTTATTATTGTTTATTTTTATTTCATTATTGTATTTAATTTCATTTTTTATTATTTTTATTTATTATTGCTTATTTTTTATTTCATTATTGTTTATTGTTTTATTTTTATTGTTTTTTATTTTAATTGTTTATTATTTTAATTTATTATTTATTATTAATTTATTCTAATATTGTTGATTTTTTTATTCCATTGTTGTATTTGTTTTATTGTTGTTTATTATTTGATTTTATTATTGTATTTTATTTTATTATTTATTATTATTTTTTTATTGTTGATTTTATTATTTTTAATTAGTTTATTATTGTTTATTTTTTTATTTCAATTTAGTTTTTTGTTTTTTTAATGTTTATTAGTTTATTTTTGTTTTTATTTTATTATTGTTTATTATTTTTATTTTATTTTATTATTATTTTGTTTAATTTTATTTAATTTGATTATTGTTCATTGTTTTATTTTATTTTTGTATTTTATTTTGTTTATTGAATTGAATTTCATTTTATTATTTAAGTATTGTTTATTGTTTTGTTGTTTTATTTTATTATTGATTATAAATTTCACTTTTTTATTTAATTTATCTAATTTTATTTTATTTTACCTTATCTTTAGACCAGAGACTCAACAGAACACTCGAGTGTTTCATGTTTCTGCTTGGCTTAAAACAATAGCTAGAGACAAACCCTAGAGAGGGAGGATTTATACAGCCGCTTGCTGAACGCATTTATCAAACACAAGCATGCAGACACGTAGAAACACACACACACACACCTAACCCTGAACCCCAGACTCTGCCATGTACAAGGACAGGTCATAGAAAACAAACACAAGACGTCTGATTCACGACCTAGTCAACACTAAACAGCCAACACTGAACCGTCAACACCAAACCATCAACACTGACAGGTTAAGGCAGGACGGCTGGTGAAATACACTGCTCGATATGTCTTCTTCCAGACTATTGGAAAGAAAACACCCCAAATACACATTTATGGGTTCATTTTGTAGCACTTTATCAATCTGTGTATGGAGAATCCAATTCCACTGCAAATCTGCAAGGCTGTAAGTTATACTCTACAGAGCACTGATCACCCGCACTTACACTTACCGGCCACTTTATTAGGTACATCTGCTCATTAACCCGAATTTCTAATCAGCCAATCACATCGCAGCAGCTCAATCCATTTAGGCATGTAGACATGGTCAAGACATGGTCTTTCTTTCTTATTCTCTGTTTATTCTTTCTTTTTTCCTTATCTTTCTCTCTTTGTTCCCTCCGTTTTATTATATTTCTTTCCTTTTCCTTGTCGTTTTTTTCTCTTTCTTTCTTTCTTTCCTTCTTTCTTTCTCTCATTCTTACTTTCCTGTTCTCTTTATTTATTTTCTTGTCGATTTTATTCTTTCATCCTCTTTCTTTCTCTCTTTTATTCTTTATTTCTTTCTTTTTCCTTCTCTTTCTGTTTCTTATTTCCTTTTCTCTCGTTTTTCTTCCTTTGTTTAATTCTTTACTTTTTTATTTCATAATCTCTCGCTTTTTCTTTCTCTCTGTTTCATTCTTTTTTTCAACTTTTTTCTTAATTTGTTTCTTTCTTTTTCTTTTTCTTTCTCCTCCTTTTTTCGCTCTTTTTCTTTCTTTCATTCATTTCTTTCTTTTTCTGTTTCATCCTTTCTTTGTTCTTTGTTTATTTCTTTTTCTCTGTTTCATTCTTTTTTGATTCATTCTTTTTTTTTATCTGTTTATTTCTTTTTCTCTGTTTCATTCTTTTTTCTTCATCCTTTCTTTTATCTGTTTATTTCTTTTTCTGTTTCATCCTTTTTTCTTTATTTGTTTTTCTTGGTTTCATTTTTTTCTTTGTTTATTTCTTTTTTCTTTGTAGATTTGTTTTTCTCAGTTTCATTCTTTTTTCTGTTTCTTCCTTTTCTGTTTCTTTCCTTCCTTTTTTATTTATTTCTTTTTCTCTTTCATTCTTTCCTACTTTTTTCTTTCTTTCTTTCTTTCTTTCTTTCTTTCTTTCTTTCTTTCTTTCTTTCTTTCTTTCTTTCTTCCTAATCTTTCTCTTTCATTGTTTCTCTGTTTTATTATTTATTTTTCTTTCTGTTTCATTTTTTCTCTCTCTCTCTTTCTTTCAAACTTAAGCTGTATTGTTTTACTGTAATGTTTGTTTAAATAAATGTGAGTCTGATTTCTGCATCTTCAATAGAAAAGTGTGTGTGTGCGCGCGCTGCGAGTCTCTCCGCAGATCAGCTGACTCTCACAAAGGCACCGCTGCACAATGCATCATGGGAACTGCGGTCGCAGCACAGATGACCCAGAATATTTTCTGCTGACATTCCTCAGAGGCGAGGAAATCTGTGTGCAAGCTAAAACTGGGTTACATAACACCAGCCTAATATAGTCATGCAGGTAAAGCTCTCCGAATGACTTATAAACAGCACACAGAGGCTCATTTCTCAAAAACACAAACCCTGCAATAAAAAAAGACGAAGAAACCTGTGAGACACGGGGCTGATGAGGCTGCATGGAGACACTGCATTCCCTCCAGTGAACAGACAACTAACACTCACGGCTGGGTGGATGAACAAAATGCAGGGCAAAGCACTAAAAATAAATATATAATGAAAATACAAATTTAAATTAAAAACATTTTGCAAATATTACTACATTTTTTACAAGACAATCAAGTATTTCCTATATTATATTATATTATATTATATTATATTATATTATATTATATTA
>CAIGQQ010037397.1:0-16353 GCA_903798035.1 Danio albolineatus | reverse complement strand
CGTTTACCATTGTAACACCATATTTTGGGGACATTTACTATGGTAATACCATGTTTTTCAGACGTTTACCATTGTAACACCATATTTTGGGGACATTTACCATGGTAATCCCATGTTTTTCTGATGTTTACCATTGTAAAACCATATTTTGGGGACATTTTACTATGGTAATCCCCTATTTTTCTGATGTTTACCATTGTAACACCATATTTTGGGGACATTTACTATGGTAATGCCATATTTATCTGATGTTTACCATAGTAATGCCATGTTTTTTGACCTTTACTATGGTAATTTTTTATTTAGACATTTACTATAGTAACACCATGTTTCCCTCTGAGTGATCAGATTTATTACAGTGTTTAATTCACGTTTCCTCAGTAAATCTCTCAAGCACTGAAGGAGTGCAACAATAAATGGCCTCAATTGCTCCACTTAAACACACACACACACACACACACACATATCGAAGTGGTGTAAAAGAAAGCAGAGCACTTCTCGCCTCCGCCTTTGTTTTGTGGAAAAGCCTTCATAACAGAGCCGAGCGTAGGCCGGCGGGTCAGGAGAATCTGAGATAAAGCCCCGTCCGAGGATACGGGAGGATCTGAGAAACGCTGACGGGGAACTTTCCGGAAAAACTGGCGCTCGCAATCTCCATCACAACCTTCCTGTTTCACTGCTAACAACCCGAGAGAGAAAAACGGAGCAAAATACCTTCTTGAAAACCAGAGGAACTCTCGATCCGGGGTATTTCTTCCGGTCGTTTTCCAGCAGCGTCATCAGAGGAACACCGAAGATCCCGCTATCTGTAGGAAAACAACACCACAGGGTTTACCAGGGTTATATTAGTAGACTATTATATAAGACTAGTGCTGCACAAAATATTATTTCCGCATATACACTCACTGGCCACTTTATTAGGTATACCTTACCAGTACCAGTTTAGACCTTTTACTGTAATGTAAAATAAGCCGCACCTCTGGCTTTACTGTGCACCACTCGGTTCCTCTTGACCTCGACGCCCAGGTTGCTGTAGAATGTGGTGAGCTCGATCAGAGAGATGTAGCCGATATTCTTCATATCGTCTGACGACAGATCCATCACTCGCGTGGCTCCCTGTCTGGGCTTCACTATCTGAAAACACTGAGGAGAAAGCCACAAACCTCATTATACAGCACTGTCTGAGCTCCACATGCTTTCAGCAAACACTGCCAGGAAAACACGCTTTATATAGAGACTCTCACACTGCAAAACATGCTCCTCTTAGAGTTTTACCTTGTTTTTAGCCCTAATATCTCTTGAATTTTTAACTCAAGAAGCAAAGACAAGCAAGTCTTGTTTTCTGAAATGAGTCAAAATGAAGTGAGTTTACTTTAAAAAAAAATCTTATATCAAAATAAAAAAAAGAGTATTTTGCTTGCCCCACTGTCAGATTATTAAACTCCATTAAAGAAAAATAGAAATATAAAAGTAATAAGAATAATCAGAAATATTTATTAATCATCAGATCTTCCTGAACACTGAAGGCGGCAGTAATGATGCTGAAAATACAGCTTCACGTCACAGATATACTGGAGAATATCATTGATTACTTCTTGTTTCTAGTCCAAATATCTAAAAATGCTATAAATATAAAAATATGTAGAGATAAACTATAATTTCTAAAGCAAATCATATAAAAACAAGGACAAATTAAGTGAGTTTCCATTCATTTTCATTGAATTCGGCAAAATAATCTACCAGTGAAGGAATATAATCTTATTTGAAAACTGAAAACAAAATTACCACATTGGCAATTTTTAAAGTAAAATAATCAATTTTTCACCTATTTCTGAATTAACAAAACAATTTATTTTATTGAAATAGATTTAAGAATTTAGACTGCAAACAAGACAAATAATAATAATAATTCATTTTAATTGTAGTTGGTGCCTTTCTAGACACCCAAGGTCGCCTTACAACAAGCATCGACAGCCAAAACAAATTTAAACAATTAATAAAACATTGCCGAACAAGCATTTTAAGTGTATGTACATACATACATTCATACATACACATACATATATTAAAAGAAAGCCTGCTTAAAAAGATGGGTCTTTAAGCAAGATTTAAAAGCACAAAAACATAAAAGCATGTTTAGCAGTGTAAAACTTACAGTTTACTATATTTACACCTGCTGTACTCAATTTATTTATTATTTTATTTATTTGTTTTTGTTATATATAATTATATTTAACAGTTTTTTATGTATTTGTAATTAAATAAAGGCATCATTGGAAAGCAAAAGAAGATCTTTGATGTTTTTAAAGGGTCATGTATCCTTTATTTATCATTGTGTGTTAACATATACTGTAGATCACAGAGCTGCTGTTATAAACTTCATTCATTTTCATTCGGCTCAGTCCCCTTATTCATCAGTGGTCTCCACAGTGTGAACCGACAACTATTCCAGCATATGTTTTACGCAGCGGATGCCCTTCCTGCTGCAACCCAGTTCTGGGAAACACCCATACACACTCATACACTACAGCCAGTGTAGTTGATCAGTTCCCCTATAGCGCATGTGTTTGGACTGAAACCGGAGCACCCGGAGGAAACCCACACCAACACGGGGAGAACATGCAGACTCCACACAGAAACACCAACTGACCCAGCCGAGACTCGAACCAGAGACCTTCTTGCTGTGAGGCCACAGTGCCACCTCTATTATAAACTCAAACACACTATTCTCAGTGCGAGCGACCCAACGCACCAGTAACTCCCTGTCTTCTTTCCGGATCTTCTTGCATTCTTGCGTCTCTCGTGATTTTTGCTGACCTCGAGCTCCTTCTGAATACGGCGTGGAGAAGGAGAGATCGATGGTCCTCAAAGTGCTGCTGGAACCGTTGCTGTCGGCTGAAGTGAAGTCGGGACACGCTGGAGGAACTGCACAGAATAACAAACCACAGATAATCAACATCCAGCAGAAGAAACTCAGACCAGTTATTGTGTTGTTTAATTTATCAAGCCAACTCTAAGGCCCAATCCCAATTCTACCTCTTAGCCTTACCCCTTGTTTTGTGGGGTAAGGGGTAGGCTTGACCCAATTTTCTTTAGCTTGAAGGTGTAGGGCTAAGGGGAAGGGCTAGATACCCCTGGAAAAGATTTTACAGGACCACACTCGAAGCCTAGGGGTAAGAAAATGTCTCAGAATACACCAGCAGCACACGCCAGTCAGGAGATGCACAAACTAGTATTGTTTGTCATTATTACTAATATTTACAACAAACAGTCTCATTTCTTAGGGGTAAATTCTGAAGATCTTCCTCTTCACAGTCTGTTTCAAGGGCCAAGGGGAAGGGGAAGGTGTACAAAAATAAAATTAGGATTGGGCCTAAATATAAAAATAAGGCTTTCCCCAGAAAAAGATCTGAAAAAAATATTCTGAAAAAAAATATTATTATTTTTTCATTTTAACACTATATTTTTCACTGAGCTTCCTATTATATTTTTCTAAAGGGTGATTTGTAATATATGTATATATATACATATATATATATATATATACATATATATATATACATATATATATATATATATATTCATTCATTCATTTTCTTTTTTTCGGCTTAGTCCCTTTATTAATCCGGGGTCGCCACAGCGGAATGAACCGCCAACTTATCCAGCATTTGTTTTACGCAGCGGATGCCCTTCCAGCCGCAACCCATCTCTGGGAAACACATCCATACATTCTCATTCACACACATACACTACGGACAATTAAGCTTACCCAATTCACCTGTACCGCATGTCTTTGGACTGTGGTGGAAACCGGAGCACCCGGAGGAAACCCACGCAACCACGGGGAGAACATGCAAACTCCACACAGAAATGCCAACTGGCCCAGCCGGGGATCGAACCAGCGACCTTCTTGCTGTGAGGCGAACGTGCTACTCACTACGCCACCGTGGCGCCCTTTTATATATATATATATATATATATATCACTTAATTGCATCCAAAATTTAAAGCTTGTATTCACTTATATGTGTACTGTGCATATTTATGAAATAGTATAAATTAAATTTATACAGTTGAAGTCAGAATTATTAGCCCCCTTTGAATTTTTTTCTTCTTTTTTTTAAATATTTCCTAAATGATGTTGAACAGAGCAGAGAAATGTTCACAGTATGTCTGATAATATTTGTTCTTCTGGAGAAAGTCTTATTTGTTTTATTTCGGCAAGAATAAAAGCAGTTTTTAATTTTTTAAAGACCATTTAAGGTCAATATTATTAGCCCCTTTAGTGTATTTTTTCAATAGTCGACAGAACAAACCATCATTTCACAATGATTTGCCTAATTACCCTAACCTGTCTAGCTAACATAATTACCTCAGTGAAGCCTTTAAATGTCAGTTTAAGCTGTATAGAAGTGTCTTGAAGAATATCTAGTCTAATATTATTTACTATCATCATGGCGATATATATATACACACAATTAATTGCATCGGAAATAAAAGCTTTTTAATAGTACTGTGCATATTTATGAAATATTATACATTATATATATATATATATGTAAATATTTTGTTTTTGTATTTCATTTATATATAATATTTACACTAATTATGTGAATACAAACTTTTATTTTGGATAAAATTAATCACGATTAATTCATTGATAGCATTAAATGTTGGTTTGGTGCACATGTGTAGGTCTGTGTGTGCGTTTGTGTGCATGTATGGGTGTGTCTGCTTGTATGTGTGTGTATGTGTCTATAACAACCAAGCATAAATCTACACACACATTTATAATCTCCAGTGATAATGATATTTCCATATAGCTCAAACATAAACACGCTTTCAGGAAAGACTGGTAATGAAATAATAACTGATAATAATGCGTGTTCGCCATCATGTGCTGTAAATATTGTGTCTCTCCTGATAAACTGCTCGTGATGTTCCTCGTCTGTGAGTGATCTTGTCTTGAAAGTGTCTGCTAAATGAACACATGCTGATAATATCAACATCTGATCTGAAAAGAGTCTAATGTTGTTCAACCTTTAGGAGGATTCCACTGCGGGTGTTTGGGGGAGATCTGTGCGTTCGGGGAAACAGGAGGCGTCAGTTCAGACTGTAAGAGAACACACACAGACACGCATTCATGAGGTAAGCTGTGGGTTTACATAGTGATTGACACACCACAAACACTCCAGACATCAGTAATACATCAGGATTTATAGTTATACACGATGACTATTACAAAGAAAGCCTAATATATATTTAAAAAATAGGTCTATAAAATTATTTATAATAATATATAATACAGTATTAAACACTCAAAGGTGTCAAGGTGGCCTCAGAGCAAGAAGGTCGCTGGTTCGAGTCTCAGCTGGGTCAGTTGGTGTTTCTGTGTGGAGTCTGCATGTTCTCCCCGTGTTGGTGTGGGTTTCCTCCGGGTGCTCCGGTTTTCCTAAATTGTCTGTAGTGTATGTGTGTGTGTGAATGAGTGTGTATGGGTGTTTCCCAGTGATGGGTTGCACCTGGAAGGACACCCACTATGTAAAACATATGCTGAATAAGTTGGCGGTTCATTCCACCGTGGCGACCCCTGATTAATAAAGGGACTAAGCCGACAAGAAAATGAATGAATGAATAATAAATACAAATTCTAATTATATAAAGAAACACTTTTAAAGAGTTTAAAGAAACTTTTCAACTTTACTCCTTGACGTTGTAATAATATTATTAGTTTTATTATTATTATTTTAGCACTTTGGGATATTCTCACAAAATGTTATTTTTTAAAAAAGCTTGAATCATGTTTTTTTAAGACATTAATTGTTAATGTTATTAATAATAATAGTGTAAAACCTTTTTAAACATGTTTTCCTAAATGAATCTCTGTCGTAGTAATGACAGATCATTATTTATGATCATTATATATCAGGGACTACAGATGAAAAATAGCCTTCTGGCTAATTCTGGTGCATTTGCAGAAATGCTTATTAATGTACACTGTCCCTGCCAAATAAACAAATAAACTAACAAAAAAAACCCTAAACATTTTAAACAAATCATTAAGGGCACCTATGCTGAAAATCATCTTCTGTCAGCAGTTTGGACAGAGCTGTGTGTAGTATAGTGTGTCCACAGTCATAATGGGCTGACAGAAACACAATAAGTCTCTTTTTTATTTCCTGACATCAAAAATAAGATCCAAATGCCTCCCATTTTGAGACCGACCACAACATGACGTAGGAGTGCAGTTTTACCACCCACCGAATTGATTGACAGCAGCGTATTAACATGTCTTTGTAGTAATGCGTATATCCAAATCAACAACACAAGTTCGCCTAGCAACCAGGATTAAAAGCTCTGTTCAGCGCTCTGTGATCATCAATCACCATCAGATGTGATCAATAGTTTCACAAGTTTAACACGTGTTTAATACGGTGCATGTTCATGAATTACAGCCATTTACTTCAGCTTTACTTCATCAGCACAGACGCGTGTCACCATTATAACAGAAGATGCTTCAATCCCGGTTTGTGGACATTAAATCAGGTTTATTTTGTACATGAACCTAACAGATATCCATACAGCAGTGGATAGTAACCTGTATCCTGTCACATTTGCTGTGCAAAGTTAAACATGCGTCTCCGCTGCGTGTGTGTCTGTGTGCGTGCGCGAACTTTGTAACAGCATTGTGTGTGACTCATCGTTGCAGAAAGGCTTGAATCAACTCCACAACAAATACATCAAATAATCATTGGTGATGTTCTTACTGTAGTATTTCTCACAATCGTTACATGAGTTCTGCTTCCTTCATGTCTGTCACCGTGCTGTTTATCTGACGGAGACACTCTGACAGGCTTGTGGTAACGGTGGGTGGAGAGAACTAGCATTAAAGGCACAGGCCACACAAACAGCTCCATGATTATTCAGAGCAGAATATTCAACATTCTGAAGCTATAATCAATAATCTGATGGGTGTTTTGAGCTGAAACTTTACAGACTCATTCTGGAGACACAAAAGTCTCATCTTACTTCTTGAAAGAGGGGTCAAATAGGAGCCCTTTAAGGGAGCTAAGAATATTAACATTAGCGGTTTATTTTTGTTTCAGACAAACTAAAATAAGATTTTCTGCAGAAGAAAATATATCATGGCCGACATGGTGGCGCAGTAGGTAGTACTGTGGCCTCACAGCAAGAAGGTCGCTGGGTCGAGCCTCGGCTGGGTCAGTTGGTGTTTCTGTGTGGAGTCTGCATGTTCTCCCCGTGGTTGCGTGGGTTTCCTCCGGGTGCTCCGGTTTCCCCCACAGTCCAAAGACATGCGGTACAGGTGAATTGGGTAAGCTAAAATGTCCATAGTGTATGTGTGTGAATGAGAATGTGTGGATGTTTCCCAGAGATGGGTTGCGGCTGGAAGAGCATCCGCTGCGTAAAACATATGCTGGAATAGTTGGCGGTTCATTCCGCTGTGGCGACCTCATATTAATAAAGGGACTAAGCTGAAAAGAAAATGAATGAATGAATGAAAATATATCATGGAAATACTGTAAAATGAATGAAAAAGAATTTTAATTAATTTTGTCTTCAAAATAATAATAATAATAATAAGAAAAAATAAACAAACAATTATTATTATCAAAGCCCTTAATTTCCTTGATGTGAGTAGCCAGTTGTGATTCAAATGTAAGCTTTTATGCTGAATTCACACCAGACGCGGCACACGCGGCAAAATCGCGCTATTCGCGCGTAAATAGACGCGTAAACATTTGAGTTTACTCGCTTCATTCGCAAATACAAATCCGCTTCATTCGCGAGTACAAATCCGCTTCATTCGCGAGTACAAATCCGCTTCATTCGCGCGTCAAATCCGCTTCATTCGTGCGTCAAATTGACTTGAGAACAGACATGGATTGGCGTGATGGGCAGGGCTTCTGTCTATGGGTGACTGTAGCTTTATTCCTAAATGGCTAACAGGGATTTTATAGAGAGAATAACTGTGTTAATGTGCTTTATGAAGGCTGAAACACAGCGTTCATTCGTTTGGAGCTGTATATGAGACCACTAGATTATTTCAGAAGTGCACGGAGCTCTGTGCGCTCATAAACTCCTCCAGACACTGAACCTGGATGATGGAAGCTTTCAGCTGTGCTTCTGACTGAGCTGAGCCGAGTATGATGAACTGTTGTCGGCTGGAGGATTTCCCCCCGAGACACCCTCAACAGGCGCCACGTCATAATCACACCCCCACAAGAGCAAGCTCCTGATTGGTTAACGCGGCGCGAAAGTCCGCTGAAGTTCAGATTTTCAAACTGAAGCGACGCGCGCGAATTGCGCGTTAAACGCGTCAAACGCGCAAAACGCTCAATTCACACGGCGCCATTCGCGCGTATCGCGCCATTCGCGCAATTCGCGTCATTCGCGCCGCGCCATTCACGCGTATCGCGCCGCAGCATGTCTATTCGCGCCTTTGCATTGACTTAACATGTAAATGACTCGCGCTTGACGCGTCTTCCGCGTCTGGTGTGAATGCACCATTACACATTTATCGCGATTATCTAAAATAACTGCAATCCGATCAAATAACCATGATTAAGATGACCATGATCAAATAACCATGATTAAGATTATTAATGATCATAACAAGCCTGTGAACCGCGTTACAAGCATCCATGCATCTTGTCCAGCATCTAATAAATAAATCATCTCTGTGTGTGTGTGTATATTCACTGCAATACGCTTCTCTTACTCAGAGTTTTAGTCTTGTTTCTAGTCCAAATATCTAAAAACTCTTAAATCAAGAAGCCTTTATAGGCAAATACTAAATATTGTGTTTTTTTCAGAAATAATCAGTCAAAACGACGTGAGTTTTTCATTAAAACAAGCAAAATAATCTGACAATGGGGGAAGAGAAACGATCTAATGTGAAAAGGAAAATCTAGATTATGCTTCGTCCCCCATTGTCAGATTATTCTGCTTGTTTTAATGAAAAATTCTCCTCATCTTGACTCATTATTTCTGAAAACAACACTATATTTTACTCTTGCTTCTTGATTTAAGAGTTTTGAGATATTTAGACAGGAAACATGACTCAAACTCTGAGTAAGAGCAGCATGTTTGCAATAATGCTGTGTGTAGTGTGTGATTGTGTGTTGTCCTGCTGAACACTGGGCATTTGTTGGGTTATTTGAGTGCGCCTGTCCTTCATATGCAGTGATATTTCAGCTGTCGGAGCAGCTGAGCGTGATTCACCACTGATTCAACAGGACGAAACCGTCTTAAAGAGACAGTCCACGCTAAAATAACCATGCAGCACTGTTAAAAATGTCCTTAAATTAGCGATTACTCATGTTTTGTGATTCATGTTTTTATCTTTCACGATTTATTTCAGCTTCTGAACTGCATTATGGGATCTTGATCTTCCTTCCAACAAATTTAAACCTTGAAAAGCTTCAAAAAAGTGACATTTCTGCACACGTGTATTATTCTGCAGTGCTGTATCATGTGTGTTGGTGTTGAATAATACGCTACAAACACCTTGTAATGAACTGCAGCACATTTACTGTTATTATACACACTTATTTCTCAAGATATTGTTTTTCATAATATTTTAAATGACAAAAATGTTAATAAAAGTCACTCTGTTAAATTGTAGAGTTGAATTTTCATCATCAGAAGTGGACAGAGCAGAGATCAACATCCCATAATGCAGTTCACCACCGCTGATACACACAAAACACAGACACTGTTCATTAACAGATGTTGTTTACAGCGTTCATCATTAACTCATTCTCAGGTTGTGTAATTCTGAACACATTTCTATATTCAGCTGAAAACAAAGGGAGATATTCAGGAGAAAAATAGATGCTATGGGAGTAAATGGGTGGCATTTTTGGGCGTATTGTCCCTTTAACGATTTCATTTTGTACTTCTTCTAATAATTAGGGATAAATTGAAATTAAAATTCTACACCCGAAACCAAAATTCTGGATAAATTTGCTAAAAACTGAAACCAAAAATGCTTTGTAATGACTCTTTATTATTTTGTAAGACTGCCTTAAGTTGACCTCCATAACAAATCATGCTCACACTTTACAATAAGGCTTCATTAGTTCATGTATTCCCTAACATGATAAACTAATACTGAACTACACTTGTACAGCATCTAGTTTAACGTTTGCGAATGCATCATTAACATCCAAACTCGTGCTTGTTAACATGAACTAACAATCAACGTCTTTATAACCATTTCCTAACATTAACAGACATGATCAACTACTGTAATCAGTGTATTGGTCATTGCCTGTTCATGCTAGTAAATATAATAACCTTATTGTAAGTAATATTGCTTTTAAAAACACAAGCTAACAAAATAACCACATTTTATTACCAATAAATGTTTTTGTGGATGGGGTTTTCTTGTGCATAAATCTAATTTCTTTTAAATAGTGCATTAATTAGCATCTGTGGATGTAAACGCAGCTACTGACACAGGTAATTCTCAGATATTCCAGTCATCTTGCCATGTGCAGCTCACCTGCTGTGCTGAAGCTGATTTTAGACTGGTGTGGGGTTTTCTGCTTATAGACTCGGTCAGTGGGACGGTTATTTACAGACGCGTTCACACAGATGCAGGACTGACACAGCCCTGCGCAAACACGCCTGAAATGTTTCCTTAACACACGCTATAAAAAATTCCAACAAGAAGCGAATTGTCTGTCGGCACCAATCATCAGAAATCAGCATTTCATTACTACAGCCATTCATTCAAACATCAGCCACTACACTGCTGATGAAATTGTAAGGGTTGTAATATATATAGTACAATTGAAGGCACAACTAATGTATGTTTGTATATATATATGAAGAGTTCAGATTCAAAAGCCTCTAAACGCCACTTCCGCCAAAAATGAGCTAATGACATTGAGTGAATGCTTTAGGCTTGTACTTCACCATCAACAAATAGATTTACTTCAAATCATCTAAATGGCAGCATCAGCGCATTCAGAAATAAAAAAGCCGCTGAATGCCGAGAACCAATAAGAAGGCGCGAATCGAATCATGTGCTTTCAATGTAATGGTACGCTGATGAGCCGGTTTATGAGGAGAGTGTTTTATTCCTATTTCGATTTAGATTTTAAAAGACGGTGTTTGATGAACTGCATGAGCCCGTCCGACTGACAGTGAATGGCAAACGAAAACGTCCCGTACCTCAAAACTCTGCATTATAAGGAAAAGAAAACACACTGTACAGTCGGAAGTGTAGCATGCATTCATAACGTTTGTTTGCGCAGCGACGCTTCTTTGAATGAGTCTGTTTTACATTAAACGGCAACTGCACTTCACGAAAGACGAAGTTAAGATGCCGTTCTTTTATCCCACATGGATACTATGATAAACAAGAGACGAAAAAGAGACCAAGACCTGGAGTATGGTGAGGATGAATAAATGACAGCTGCCCTTTTTTGCCCAGGTGATTCATCTGCTATGTAAGCTATTTTCATTCATTCATTTTCTTGTCGGCTTAGTCCCTTTATTAATCCGGGGTCGCCACAGCGGAATCAACCGCCAACTTATCCAGCATATTTTTACGCAGCGGATGCCCTTCCAGCCGCAACCCATCTCTGGGAAAGTAAGCTATTTTCTAAAAGCTAAATATAATGTATAAAACTCTGCATTTATATTAGTCCATTTCATATTAGCTACATCTAATAAGCTTTTTATATTAATGGACAACGCACAGATATTGATGTTTCACAGTGTTTTAAACTACACTATTTGAATGAAGCTTAGTTAATATACATTGCTCTACTTTCATCAACTCTAAATCCCAAGTATACAGAAATGACAACAGATTGTTCAGATTTAATTAATGTCAGTTTTAATGTTATTGATTAATGCATTTACTTGGCAGATTTCATTCATTCATTTTCCTTCTGCTTTTCCTGGTTTACCACAGCGGAATGAACCGCTAGACAGATGTCACTTACTACACCACTTACTTGACAGATGTATTTTTTTATTTTAGATGGTCTGTGTAATGTATGTGTTTAATGTTTGGTAAATTAATTTCTAATTGCATCTTTAGTGATTATTCAACTAAATACGCTGTCCTGTCCCAATGGTGGATTCAGCTGGTTTTGATGATGAAAAAAAAAATCCAATTTGTTTAAAACTAAACAATTGTCTAAAGTGACATTTATGAAAAAGTTATTTTATTCACCAGCTAATAACCTTTCGTTACATATTAAATGAAACTTCAAGCTCCAGTTTCAAGCTGAAGCCGGGCCTGCTATGCAGATTTATTAAATAGTTCACACAAAAATACACAACTTTCACTTTCACATCACGCATAGTTTGTGAATGAACAGACTTACATGTACTTGATGCAGACACGATCATGTTTTTGTTATTCACAACTTATCCAGGTTCTGTTCACTAAAGGAGATCATTGACGTGAACGCACACATCCTTTCAGTAGTAAACAAACAATGCATCAGCTCACGTGTGATTTCACGGCCTCAAACACATCCATAAGATTAAGACAGAAAGGATATTTTGGCTGAATCATACCTTATAAATACAGCATGTGACACTTTTAACACCATTTGGAGGTGTCCACGTTGTTGAGCGGCGGTTATAAAACAGTGTGAAGACTTGTGTGAGTGCCTTCTCTCCTGACCTCAACAAAGGCTGTACTTTCTCCATCAGCTGAAGAAGTTCAACCGCCCAAAGGAGCTTCTGAAACAGTTCTACACCTCCATCATTGAATCAGTCATCTGCACTTCAGTAACTCTCTGGTTTAGCTCAGCCAAATCTGACCTCAGAACACTACGTGGAATAGTTGGGACTGCTGAGCGAATCATTGCTACAACCCTCCCTACTCTCCAAGAACTGTACTTATCCAGAGCGAGCAGAAGGGCTGCCAGAATCCCTCTGGACCCCTCACACCCAGCACACTGCCTCTGTGAACTGTTCCCTTCTGGTGGACGCTACAGAGCACTGCGCACCAGAACAGCCCCACACAGAAACAGTTTCTTCCCTCAGGCGATCCATCTCATGAACACTTGATGATGATAATCGTGGAGCCAACATCACTACTGCTGTACACTCTTACACACACATACACTTATTTAACAACAGACTTTACATGCCAATAACAGCTGCACATATAACGCTGTATACGGTAACACACCTGTACATACACTTGTCCATCTGTATATCTGCATTTAACACTTACTCCTATTGTTAAATATATTTATGATCTGTTTGTTGTCCTGTCTCTGTCATTCTGCTGCACTGTAGAAGCTCTGGCACCAAAACAAACTCCTCATATGTGTGAACACACCTGGCAGTAAAGCTCTTTCTGACTCTCATTCTGATTGAAATCATAATTGGCTGAATAATAGAAAAGCAGAATTGAGATGGTGTGTAGGGTCCAATCGAGATTGTGATCTTTTGTGGATTAATCGTGCAGCTCTGCTCTTAGAATAGTAATCTGATCATGAAGTCTCCAGCATTTACACCACTCAGTGTTTAAGTGATCGAGTTAAATGTTTAAAAATGACTTTATATTACTACGAAGCATTTTTGGTTTTTACCCAGTGCATGCAGAGTGCTTTGGTTTGACCCAGAATATTCATTTCGGTGCATCCCTATCGGAAACATACATGGCAGTCGAAGAGGAGTCGAACTGTGACTCATAACTGTATCTGACTGCCAGCACTCAATGTTCACACTCATCGTTCATCTTCCTTCAGCTTTATCAGGGGTCGCCACAGCAGAATGAACCGCCAACTATTCCAGTATATATTTGATGCCCTTCCAGCTGCAACCCAATACTGGGAAACACCCATACATACTCATTCACACTCATACACTAGGGCCAGTGTAGTTGATCAGTTCCCCTATAGCGCATGTGTTTGGACTGAAACCGGAGCACCCGGAGGAAACCCACACCAACACGGGGAGAACATGCAGACTCCACACAGAAACACCAACTGACCCAGCCGGGACTCGAACCAGCGACCTTCTTGCTGCTATGCAATGCCTCAGTGTATTGCAAACGTAGCCAAAACTGGCTTTGGGGTGTAATGGCGACTCCTAGAATGAGGAATTCGCTGAGGGTTGTCAGCGTTTGCGCTCACCGCTGGTTCCGGCGTGGAGAAGACGTCCCGCACGTGCCTCATGGGCTGGCGGTTCCTCTTGCGTAGTGTGTGTGTGTAGTTGTCCAGCCGCTTCTTCACCATGGCGGCCTGCGAGTGTGTGAGCGTGGACAGAAGAGCCTCTGTCGGGCCGTCGCCCTGAGCTCCTGTCATCAGTGTGGAGAGCCCCGCCTCCTGCAGCCACGCCTCCTCAAGCTCCGCCTCTGTAATGCAAATCACATCAGAGTCAAATCACACACACACACACACACACTCTCACACACAAACACACAGACTGCCTCACACTAACACACACACACACATGCACAAACACACTCTTTCTGACACACACATGCACAAACACTCTCACACACAAACACACAGACTCTCTCACACTAACACACACTCTTTCTGACACACACATGCACAAACACTCTCACACACACAGACTCTCACACTAACACACACACATGCACAAACATTCTCTGACTCAGACACACACACACAAACACACTCTTTCTGACACACACATGCACAAACACTCACACAAACAAACAAACTCTCTCTCACACACAGACACACACACACACATGCACAAACTATGACTCAGACACACACACGCACAAACACACTCTTTCTGACAGTCTCACACACACACACACTCTCACACACACACACTTTTACACACACACATGCACAAATACTCTCTGACACACACGCGCACAAACACACTCCTTCTGACACACACATGCACATTCTCTCACACACACACTTTCACACACACACATGCACACTCTCGCACACACACACACAGACTCTCTCACACTAACACACACACACTTTCATACACACACATGCACAAACACAAACACTCTCACACACAAACACTCTCTCACACACAGACACACACACACAAACACTCTATGACTCAGACACACACGCACACAAACACACTCTTTCAGACACACACATGCACAAACACTCTCACACACAAACACACACTCTCACACAAACACACTCTCACACACTTTCATACACACACATGCACAAACACACACTTTCTGACACACAAACACACAGACTCTCTCACTAACACACACACACACTTTCACGCACACACATGCACAAACACGCTCTACGAGTCAGACACACACGCGCACAAACACACTCCTTCTGACACACACATGCACAAACACAAACACTCTCACACACAAACACACTCTCTCACACACACATGCACAAACACTCTATGACTCAGACACACACGCACACAAACACACTCTTTCAGACACAAACACACACTCTCACACAAACACACACTCTCACACACAGGCACACACTTTCATACACACACATGCACAAACACACACTTTCTGACACACAAACACTCACACACAAACACACAGACTCTCTCACACTAACACACACACACACACTTTCACGCACACACATGCACAAACACACTCTCTGACACTCTCACACACAAACACACAAACTCTCTCACACTAACACACACACACACACATACACACACATGCACAAACACTCTCTATGACTCAGACACACATGCGCACAAACACTCTGACACACAAACACACACTCTCTCACACACACACAGACACTCTCTCTCTATCTCACACACACCGTCTGTGCTGGCCTGCTCAGCCGGCTCCTCCTGGTGTGTGTGCGTGTGTGTGTCCTCCTGGATGTTCTTGACTTCGCTCCAGTAATCCTCCATGGAGTCTCGAGAGACGCAGCGCTCCGGAGACGCCGGGGCCCCGGGGCCACACACACTCATACTGCCGATCCGCTGATACTGCACCTTACTGATGGGGAGACACACAGATATCAGAGAGTGTGAGAGAGGGTGTGTGTGTGTGAGAGAGTGTGTGTGAGTTGAACAGAGTATACTCGTGCAAGTGTGTGTATGTGTGTGTAAGAGTGTGTGTTTAAGAGAATGTGTGTTTTTGTATGTGTGTGTGTGACAGAGAGAGAGTTTGTGTGTGTGTGCGTTGAACAGAGTATACTTGTGCACGTGTGTGTGTGTGTGTGTTTGAGAGAGAGAGAGTGTGTGTGTGTCTGTGTGTGTTTGAGAGAGAGAGAGAGAAAGAGTGTGTGTGTTTGACAGTGTGTTTTTGTATGTGTTTGTGTGCGTGTGTCTGTGTGTATTAGAGAGAGAGAGTGTGTGCGTGTGTGTGTGTGACAGAGTGTGTGTTTTT
>CAIGQQ010037395.1:0-47332 GCA_903798035.1 Danio albolineatus | reverse complement strand
TTATTATTATTATTATTATTATTATTATTATTATTATTATTATTATTCATTCATTCATTCATTCATTTTTTTATTTTTATTTTTGGCTTAGTCCATTTATTAATCTGGGGTCACCACAGCAGAATGTACCGCCAAATTATCCAGCATATGTTTTTCGCAGCAGATGCCCTTCCAGATGCAACCCATCAAACTCCACAGAGAAATGCCAACTAACTCAGCCGAGGCTCGAACCAGCGATTTTCTTGCTGTTAGGTGACAGCACTACCCACTGCGCCACTGCATCACCTTATTATTATTATTATTATTATTATTATTATTATCATTATTATCATTATTAATATTAGTGGTAGTGATAGTCGTAGTTGTCATCATTGTAGTAGTCGTAGTGTTGTTGTTGTTATTATTATTATTATTAGTAGTAGTATTAGTGATAGTATATAGTGGTAGTCATAGTGGTAATTGTAGTTGTCATCGTTGTAGTAGGCGTTGTATTGTTGTTGTTATTATTATTACTAGTATTAGTGGTAGTCATAGTGGTAATTGTAGTTTTCATCATTGTAGTAGGCGTCGTATTGTTGTTGTTATTATTATAAATATTATTATTATTATTATTTGTTTTTTAACAAGAACAATAATGCACTGATGATATAAAAATTGCCATTAGATGATATGGTTTTGTGTATTATTATTATAATATAATTATTATGATAAGCTATTATATACATTTTTTCCTAGTAACCTTTTTGATTTGCCATTTGAAATCCACCATTCTAAAAACGATAGGAAATTCCTGAGGGAACCCACTGTAAATTAACCTTCCTGTCAAGACCAAGCAGCTAAAACATCCCATTGTTGCACCTCTAAAGCCTCTGACATGGGCTAAAAAAGGCCATAACCTCTTTTGCTGCTGACATGGAGCTCGATGTTATTGATCTTTCCTGTCCTAACTTACAGCTGTGAGTAATTACACTTCACCTCTCTGCTGCTTCAGCAGACCTTCCGCCATCTGTAACAATAAATATTTAAAATTGTGTTGAAACTGAAGCAATGACCGATTCTTTTATTTCATATTGTGACTCACATCTGAATATAATGCATTATTGAAAATGTAGGTCATGGTTCATTTCTCTGGTCTTTGAAAACTAGGATGAGAGCATATATAGAAGTAATCCTTTATTCAGATTGTCCTCTTGAGATATTCTGATGACTACAATTTACTCTGTAACTACATGTCAGCTAACTCTCAGTGAAATTTTTTAAGTTGGTCTCATCAATGTCAAAATGACAACGCTTAGGTTTTTAATATGTGAATTAAGATGGAAGTGGCTATACATTTGACATTTCTGACCTATTTGTGATGTAAAAGAACCAACCAATATCCTGTGATGGACTTTCATTCAATTATGCCATTGTGAAGAAAAAGTATTAAAGATATCATTAAGGTGATTCATGTATTTCATAAGTAATCGTGACAAGATTATTCAAAGCATGCAGTTTCAGCATATTATGCAAAAATTCTCTCTTATTTATGTTTTAAAATCCATATATGTGTATGTATTATCATAAATATACATGATAAATGTATATACAAACATATATGTTAACCAGTATATATAAAGCATCCATCATAAACTATATTTTGCACGTTTTATCTATGCTGGTTAATGCAATAATAATGTTAACAAGTTAAACCTTATTGTTAAGTGTTGCTTCAGTGTTTTACTTCTGATTTTATTGCTGTATTTATGCATTAATTTTTTTTTTTTAAGTTTGTGTTTTATTCTTCAATTCATTTAGGCAGCTTCATAATACAGCACTGTGATCACCGAAGTGACTCAGCCAAATTTGCATGTTTGTCTCTTCCACTTTTATTAGAAGTCATATTTCTCTGTCAACATTATTCTCTGTTTAGTCAAAGTAACGGTTCATCCATAAAATAAAATAATATTATAATTTACTCACCCTTAAGCCATCCATGATATAATTGCTTTTCAAGCACAATCAGAGTCGTATTTTATGATATATTGTGTTTTTCTAGCTTTGTAATTGCAGTGTATTTTTGAACCGTCAAAAAGCACATTCATCCATCCTAAAATTAATCCATATAACTCCAGTGGGTTAATGAATGCCTTTCAAATGAAGGATTTATTTATAGGAACATATATAGCACATGCTTTCATTTACGAATGTAATTGACCGAAAGTTGGTACTTTTCACAATATGTACGAGTTGGTGCTACAGAAAACAATAATGATGACACCATGAAGAAGCATGTAATCATTGATGTTTTTATTATTATTATTATTATTATTATTATTATTATTATTATTATTATTATAAAACTCCACAATCAATGGAATCAGTCAGATAAGACTTGGATGAGGAAATGGATTGAACTTTTGTAAACATTGTGATTTGATCATTTAAATTTACACAAATTAACAAGATGCCAAATTACTGTGTATAGATGTCTCTTTATTTGTCAAGTTAAATTGTGTCATGACATTAAATGGTCAAAATGATCATATTAATACATTATCATGTTAAAATAATGCACTATGTATTGGTTCAGTGGCACAAATGTGCATGTTGCAATCAGCCTCATCAGCATTAAAATAAATAAATAAAGAATCTATCTTATTAAACATCCACAGGATTGATGTCATTAGCTAGTCTGAGTTTGTTGTGATTTCTCTAGCTTTTGGATACTCAAATTTTCAACTTGTTTAGTCTTGAAAACTTCTTGAATTAATTTTAAAATGATGTCCATGTTTTTTGAGTTATTTTAGCAACAGAAGCTGCAGCAAATGATAATGAAGAAGCTGCTTGCTAGACACTACAATTAGTATGTCTGCATTAATTTCAAACTCTGATATTATTCCTTGCCAAGGGTAGAATTGAAGATTGCTCTGAAGTTAAACATTTTTGTAAACTTTTGGGATGAAGTCAGTAATGAACAAAATATAGAACACTGTTCAACTGTTTTTTTAGTAATGCAAAAAAAGGTATAGTTCACTCAAAAATGACAAGTTATTTCCAGTTTACTTACCCTCAAGTGGATTCAAAACTTTATGAATTTATTTATTTATTTATTTTTGTTATTCATTAATTAATTCAAGGCATATGTAATATTTGCCGCATCAAACACAATATATTCCAAAAGATGCCATAAAGAAGCATGTAATCCTGGGATTTTTTTATTAAACTCCACAATCGATGCAATCAGTCAGAAAAGACTCTGATGAGGAAAATTTGAAAAACTTGAGAATTGAGAAAAAAACTTGTGATTTGATCATTTGAATTGTCACAAATAAAATGTATTTTCAATTTACAATTTTTTTTTCACTCTCAAGTTGTTCCAAACCTTTATGAATTTCTTTTTTTGTCTGTTGATCACAGAAGACAATATTTTAAAAATTTGACCAGTGCCGTCACTAGGGGGCGTTTCCCGGTTTGTTTGACAAGTGTGAGTGCTCCGAATCGGGCCCATGTGCGGTTCAGTTGGCCAGCCCTGACCTGTCTGGAAGAGGAGTGCCACAGCACGGTTTGGTTGAGCTTGTAGTAAGAGTGCAAAGCGAGCCTGATCCCGAAACTGAAGACATGACGTCACTATAAAGGGACTACTTTATAAGGATTTATTAATCATACTTACTTTTCAATGAGCGTGAACTGTCATAGTTAATTAAAGACGCAAACCCCTTGCTTAACGTCAATTAATTTATGAGCGTCAAAAGTTGTATCTCTGTTCAGCAAAATATTTGACTGCGTGTCACTGCATCCCAAAGGACTAAAACGATATAACAGTTATAACTAAAGCATTTGCCACTGTATGGAGCGAGAGCGCTTCTCTTCTGTTAAACTGAACAGTCACGTCATAAATGACACAAGCGTGCTCCGGTTTGGAAGGTAAAAGCAGTGTGAGTGCAGGCCTACCAGAATCCTGCTCATCCCCCCTTGCTTTTCACTTTCTTCTGAAAACAACCTTCCCCCGCCTCTTCACTTTCGTCTGTGACATTATCCATGCTCACCCACCACTAAACTAATAATATAAATGGCAATGGTTACAGGTTTCCAACTTTCTTCAAAATATCTTCTATTTTGTTCAGCATGTTTGGAAACACCTGATTAAATGATGACAGAATTTACATTTTGAGTGAAGTATCCCTTTAATGAAGTTTGAGTTTTATAATCCCTATATCCCTGTCTGTTCTTCTTGTGTATTCTTGGGCCATGTTTTTGAGTCCCCAGCAAACCTTTGCTTGAAACAATCAATGATGATCAAATCATAGTGGGAAATGAAATGTACCTAACAGGTGTTAAAGTTGAGAAATGCTAAGCAAAGGAATGAAAACTGAAAAAAGACTCAGACGTGGCCACATGCTCCTTGGCAGCACCACAGACAAGTCCAGAAAAACAAGCACAGTGTGTATCCCGAGCTTCAGTCACAGATCACAGCTTTAGTGCTCACCCAGAAAATGAATGAACAAAAGTTTACACTGTGCAGGTGTTCCTTCAGACGCAGACAGCCATCAAAACACAGCATCAAACACACACTGCGGGCGTCTTTGTTTCTTCTCCGGGTTTTGGCCAAATGCTTTCATTGTTTGTGGTGCTGCATGCCGCTGCACCTTTTTATTTATCAGCTCATTCTGCTGTCTGACTGAGCCTGATCCAAGACGAATATTCACTTCTCATCTTATTTATCTCACAGTGTCCCCGGCGGCAGAGCGGCTGCGCTATATTTTGGGGGACGATGAGGAAACCATGCCTACACCTACTCTCTTTACTGAGATGGACACACTGCAGCATGAGGGAGACGAGCTGGAGTGGAGAGAATCAGCGAGGTATAAACACACACACACCTATTGGAACTATTACACCTAATTTCATTATACACTACCTGACAAAAGTCTTGTCGTCTATCCCAGTTGTAAGAGCAACAAATAATTACTTGACATCTAGTTGATCATTTGGAGAAGTGGCCAAAGGTAGATTTTTCTAATGAATCATCTGTTGAACTGCATCCCAATCATCACAAATACTGCAGAAGACCTACTGGAACCCGCATGGACCCATGATTCTCACAGAAATCAGTCAAGATTGGTGAAGAAAAAATTATGATTTGGGGTAACATTCAGTATGGGGGTGTGCGAGAGATCTTCAAAGTGGATGGGAACATCAACAGCCTGAGGTATCAAGACATTTGTGCTGCCCATTACATTACAAACCACAGGAGAGGACAAATTCTTCAGCAGGATAGCACTTCTTCTCATACTTCAGCCTCCACATCAAAGTTCCTGAAAGCAAAAAAGGTCAAGGTGCTTCAGGATTGACCTGCCCAGTCACCAGACATGAACATTATCGAGCATGTCTGGGGTAAGATGAAGAAGGAGGCATTGAAGATGAATCCAAAGAATCTTGATGAACTCTGGGAGTCCTGCAAGAACGCTTTCTTTGCCACTCCAGACAACTTTTTTGATAAGTTATTTGAGTCATTGCAGAGATGTATGGATGCAGGCCTCCAAGCTCACGGGAGTCACACCAGTAACAATTCTTTTTCCACTTTACCATGACTTCCTGTTAAGTGACAAGACTTTTGTCTAAGCATAGTCAGACCTTACTGTCCTAATTAAAAAAAAAAATCCAGGCATGATCATATTTTATTTTGGTAAAATAAGCGTAATCTAGAGACCTTTGCCTTTCATATGAGCCACTTTGGCACCAAATGATCAACTAGAAGTCGAGTAATTATTTGTTGTTTCTAAATCTTGGATAGGCAACAAGACCTTTGTCAGGTAGTGTATCTGATGGAAATTGAGTTATATTAAAATATACCATCTCTGACAACTATTGGTATGTCACTTGTATATTGATTTTTGGCTTTGTGGCACTTTCAAGACAATTGGTTAGTTCATTGGTCAGTCTTTTAGATCTATTGTTACTAAAACTAAAACCATATTAAAAGCTTTTTTGTTAATTTTGCTAACAGTAAAATAATAAAAAAATATCCTAATGAGAATTCCTGGAATATAATCCTACAGTTCTGGGGAAAAAACAAGAATTTAGATTTTTTTTCTCCTGTAAATTGCATCTTTGTTTCCATCTTTTTTTCTGTGTTTGCTGATAGACAGACAGACAGATACTTAAAGCTAATTTAAAAATACAAATATAATAGCATTTAAATGACGATAGCAGAACATCTAACTTTTTGCAAATTTTTATTTGTACAATTTCTTATCATAAAATACATACATAAATCATTTATTTAATCCTTTATTTTGTAAAAAAAAAAAATAGTCCATCATTAAAAAAAAAAGAATGAACACAAGACCACTTTTTTTGGCTTGTCATGACCTTTAATCTGGTCTATCATGTAATATACTGTATATAAAGAGCAGAAAAAAATATGCCTCTAAAGCTTGCGTTTTACTTTAAATGTATTAAAATCTCACACTGTTTTACATTGAATCAGATAATATAAGTACATTTGAATTGTTTAAAATGTAGTTGGGTTATATTGTTGGTTATAATGCAACATTTATTTTCCACCTGAGGCTGAATATGATGCTAATAAAATGTAATTTATGACCAGTTTTTCCCCCATTTTTTTCCCCCACACATTTCATCTTAGAATAAACAGCGTCTGCATCTGAACAACATCGACATCAGAAACTTTGAGTTCCTTTTTTCTCTGCTTGACTTCAACTTTGAGTGTGTGTGACTGTGTATGTCTGCAGGTGGGTGAAGTTTGAGGAAAAAGTTGAGGAGGGTGGAGAGAGATGGAGCAAACCACACGTTTCCACACTGTCCCTGCACAGCCTGTTTGAACTGCGGACATGCCTGCAGACCGGCACCGTGCTGCTGGACCTGGAGGGATACTCGCTCCCACAGATCGTCGGTGAGATTCTGGATGTACAACCGAAATTGTCTAGCATACTGATTTGTAGATCAGAATGTGTTTATTTTTATGATATTTTAATGTTTTGAAAATTGTAGCATACAGGTGAACAAATAAAGGTAAACTAACTTCACTTTTGTTCTATGTAGATGACATCATCGATCGTCAGGTAGAGGAAGGGTTGATCAGTCCCGATTTGAGAGACAAAATCAGCTTTGTCCTGCTGAGAAAGCACAGACACCAGACCAAAAAGCCCATCCATCGCTCCCTTGCAGATTTGGGCAAGTCTGGTTCAGGAGGCAGTGAGTGTTCAAATGTTTTTCTCTCTCTACATTCATCCGTTCGTATGCACACACACACATGCCCACATCCACACCCACACATATATATATATATGAAGAACTAATCTTTAGTGCTGCAATGGAATTGTAGCAATCCGTCATTCAGTATATTGGAACCCAGTTGACCCAATTGTTTGTTTGTCTTACAATGATGGTTCAATAGTGGTCATTTTGTACTCAAGCCTTATGTTGTTCAACCTCTAGCAAAAAAATGTTCATCATCAAAACCTTCAGGATGGTCTTTTCCATACAATGGGGGCAAAGTGGATATCAGGCTCTGAAAAGGTTTTTAGAAAAGAAGATTTTCAGAAAATGAAGTCTTTGGGTTTGTCACACACAGATTGTATGGCTTCAGAGGTAATGTCTTTGTCCTTTTTGACAGCCATTGCTTATCGTCCACTTTCATTTTTTTTAGTAAAGACTTGACAAATAAACGTTGCTGGACATTGCGCAAGTAAATGGCTTTTCACACATCAAATTGTTAACCTTGGAAGTGGCTTTTTTACACATCAAACTGTTTACCTTGTCTAAACTTCAGGTAAAATTAACCCTGGGTTATCTTATTTCACAGTTTACATTAGCCAAATAATTAATTCATTCATTTTCCTTTCGGCTTAGTCCCTTTATTAATCTGGGGTCACCACAGCGGAATGAACCGCCAACTTACACAGCATATGTTTTACGCAGCGGATGCCCTTCCAGCCACAACCCATCTCTGGGAAACATCCATACACACTCATTCACTCTCATACGGACAATTTTGCCTACCCAATTCACCTACGGCGCATGTCTTTGGACTTGTGGGGGAAACCGGAGGACCCAGAGGAAACCCATGCAACCACGGGGAGAACATGCAAACTCCACACAGAAATGCCAACTGAGGCTTGAACCAGTGACCTTCTTGCTGTGAGGCGAACGTGCTACTCACTACGCCAACGTGACGCACTAGACAAATAATGCCTAATGTAAAATGTGAAGCAAGATAAGGATAATTTTTTTTTACTCAGCATAATTTACCCGGGATTAACAATTAACATTTCACACTTCTAAACTTTGGGTTAACATCATTATTTGCATATTTGCAATCAGCATCATTAGGAATTACAGATTTGCATAAAACATGCAATAATTAAAGAAGTGAAGTTTTACAAACAAATTTCGAGAGGATCACATGCTATGATTGATCAGGGCTGGTCTCTCATCTGTAATCAACAATAATCCAATCAGATTGATCCAAGCCTATAAATAGACAGAATTCTCCCAACTGCCTTATCTTGGTTTTGGAAGAATCCCCCTTCCATCCTATCTGCCCCTTTTCCTCCTTTTACCAGGGGGAGCTCTCGAGACCTACCTGATCTCGGACCTCCTTATATGCTTATTGACCAGGCAGGAGCCCGTGGTTCATTTATCTCCAACCTCAGGGTTCTCTCCCAGGACAGCATGCCAAATCTGCTAATAGCGTCAAGCAATATCTATGTGGGAACTATTGAAATGAATGTAAAATGTGCTAAATAAAATGTTTCTATTAACTGATGTTATTCGACCACAACTTTTTCTTTACTCTCAAGACAGTTATTCCAATAACAATGTATCAGATGTTAGTATCGATTTACATATAAACCTTATGTTTATTCAAAAGTGTGTGTGCGGGGGATCTCTTGTTCTTGAAAGCAGCTACATAGATGTTTATGTGAGGAAAAATAGGGTGTTTTCATTTAAGTTTTATGAAATATTGATTTTTTTGAATGACATGAAAACAGTTTTGCAATATGTAGACAGAGTTGTGGCAAAATAATGTTTCCATTTAGCACATTTTTGGTTTGTGCAGACTAATTGGTAGAGTAAATTTAAATGGAGATTGGACCAATGCTGCAAGCGATTTGTTTATATAAACCTTTTATCCATCTTCACATTATATATATTACCAACTGTCCTACACTGTTAACAAATTTTGTAACTTACACAGTATTTAACTGTAATAGAAACTGTATTTTACCATAGGACAGTTATGCAGTATGTTACTGTATTTTAAAATTGCATTGTGAAAATTACTGTATATTTTACCGTAAAGATATACACACAAATAAACAGCAAAGACAAATGGTGCTGTAAATGTAAATACAATTACAGAAAACTGCTGCCAGTAAGTTACTGTAGATTATACAGGAAATTGTTAACAGTGTAATTTTGATCTGAATGGACATATTGGACTGTAAAGGTGGAAATTAAATGGCATCTTATTCCAGCCAATGCATTATGCTCACATTTTTTTACAAAACTCACATTGTTTATGTAACTGCTCAACACATACTGCAACAATATGATATATATGATTGGCTGTTGGTCCCTAAACACCTAGCTGTAACACTTTTCTAACACTGTGTTGTTTCACATTGCACATCTTTGACACCACAATGTGGGATAAACACAGCAAAAGTGTTGCTAATACTAGCCTTAAGCAAGTATTCATATATCATTGGGGGAAAGTGCTAACCACCGTTCTTATATACTTATAGGATGTGTAGACATTTTGTGAGCAGTTCCATTTAAGCCTTTTTTATTTTAGTGAGCTACTTTTTATATACTCTGTTTTACCACAATTCATTAGCACATACTTATTAGAAAAACAATGTCAGCTTAATAGTTCATTAATAAAAAAATTGTAATGTTCTCTGCCTCCCGTAGCTCGAAGTCCTGCCCGAACCCCTGCCCAGGCAACAAATTTTAACCGCTCTACTGAAGATCTGCGTACTAAACAAGCAGCAAACTATGGAAGACTACGTGAGTCTATGTGCCTGTTTTTATTGTCATCCTTCTCTGTTTTTTTATTCGTTTTTACCAAAGCAAATAATCTATAGTACTAAATAACATATAAGGGTTGTTGTCGGCCACAGCCACGCCATACATACCCTAACATTAACAAAGAACCATACTTGAAAGCTCCTCCACCCTATTTCACCCTCAGAACTCACTTTTTACACAACAAGGTCTGGGCTTGTTCCCAGCTCACACGTAACAACCATTAACAGCAAATAATTAATCAAGTTCAACCTTAAAGGGATAGTATTAAAAATGACCTCATCATATATTCTCCCTCCTCAAGTGGCTTTAATGAGTTACTTCTGTTGAACCAAAAAGAAGATATTTTGAAGAATGCTGGTCGCTGGGACACTTTGACGTCTATTTTAGAAAAAAAATACTATGAAAGTCAATAGACGATCAGCATTTTCTAAATATCTTCCTATTTTTATCATTTTTAATTAAGTGAAGGGTGAGTAAATGATGCCAGAATTTTATTTTGGTGCGAAATATCCTTTTAATAACACAATACTCATTTTAAACATTGTACATGTTGTCATTTACAAAACAGATTTTTTGTTTGATTCAAAAGCTGATAAAATAATTGATGATTAATTCATTTTGTTTGATTTTAATCATCACTTCATACTGTAGAAACATTTGAAATGAAATCAGCCCTGTGAGAGATTAGCTGTTATATATGGGTAGTCAGGTTGTCGCAGTGAGTATTCATAATATTATTGATGGGATACTTGCAATAATAATCCTTTGTATATTTGTGCCTTTGTGTCTGTAGGCCACGCTCAAAGCAGGAGTATGAATGACATCGCCGACACACCAAGCACGGACCAGGTGAGTCACACACTGTCACAATGGCTCTTTATGTGTATTAAAAGGCCAGCGCTTGACAAGGCACAACAGCTATTGTACTGTTCACAATAGCATCTGCACAGGCCTTTAGTGTTTGCTTTGAATCTTTTTTTTAGCTGCCTTGACCAATTTTACAGATTGAGAAATTCAGCCAAGACAGATTCTAGGAGTCAGCTCATCTTTTTTATTCTCTGGCTTAAACAAATTGGGATTTAAGGAACAGTTTCAATTGTAATATAAAACACAGTTAATATGGTTTCTTAATATACGTGTCAAAAATGCATTTAAAAAGTAGAAAAAACATAGCAACAGATTTGTTTTACTAGTGCTGAGCAAAAATAATCGAGATTAATTGCATCCAAAATAGGTTTGTTTTGACATGATATATGTATATGTATATGTGTGTGTGTTCCGTGTATATTTATTAGGCATATATAAATACACACATCCACGCATATATTTGTGAAAATGTTCATTTATATTTTATACATATATAGTACACATTTACATATATTTTATACATATAAATTTTAAATATCTGTCTAACGAAATTGTTTTGTATAGTTTTGTTTCTAAGATAAATATATATAATACACACACTTTTATTATGTCAAAACAAACTTTTATTTTTAATGCGATTAATCTTTGCCTAGCGCTTTTTTTTATTTAAACCCCTAAAAAAGTATGTATACTTACCATGATTTACAGAAGACACCTAATACAATTTAATTCTATGTAAAAATAGTTTATATACCAATTTCAGGTAGATTTAAAACAAGAACTATTTGATGACATATTAAAATACTTAATTTAAGGATCACAGTACAGCCTGAAAATAATCATTTATACTTTCAGTTCTATATAATTTAACTATTTATACTACAATCATATCAATCATAATTTCTAAAAATAAATATTGGTAAGACTTTATTTTAATGTTCCCTGGTGCACATTTTGTTGACTAAAATGCCAGTTAGTCTACTAATACTCAAATGAGAATTGTCTGCTTAATATTAATATTAATATTACTGCTTCTTTAACCGAAGTTTAACTGACTATAAGAAACTTTGCAAGTACATGTCAACTTACACTAACCTTAACCCCAACAGTCTACTTATAATCTAATGGGAATTAGTTGGCATGTAGATGCAATGCAACATAAATTTAACAAAATGCGTTAAAGGGGCCATCAAAATAAAGTGATACCATATCTTATTTTATATATCATAACTATGGATTAGAATACTCTGTTTATTTTTAAATATGAAATCACTATATCACTAATATTTTTAAGTTAAATGAACACTCCACTTTCATGATTTCTTTTTATAAAATCACTTTTGCAAATTGCTTTTGATGCAGAAACCATAGATCATTACTTAAAAATAAAAGTTTTTAAGATCACAGAAAAAAAATCATCCTGCAGAATCATTTTGAAATCATCAAACTCAAACCGACAAGTTCCTTATTTGATGTTTTCATTTTATAATAATGTGGTATCATTCACCAGTTTGAGATGATGTAATGCTGATTTTGGTGAATCTGCTTTTATGCTGAATACGGTATGTGAATGGAATACATTATAGATTGTTTCATATAAAGGGAATGTTATGTGTATGTATGTGTGGTACCGGTCATCTGATGTGCTGTGCTGTGCTGTACTGTGGCCTGGTGTCTGGGTCAGTATTGATCTGCCATCGGGGAAACGTGCTCATCTGATTGTGTAGTCCTCGTGCTACGCTCTCACATGCAGAGAGACACCCGGGAGCTCTTCAAAATGGTGTCACTGTCTCCATTTTGTTCATAGGCACACAGTGTACAAGGGTGTAGCCACTGACTTATGACTGTTCTGCTTTTGTTCATAAAAATACATTTAAATTACTTTGAAAGATTGTGTAATTTAAATCTTTGTTTGTTAGTCGTGTGGCCGTGAAAACTTATAGCTGGAATAAAACAACACACCACAGCATTTATGACCACAATCTGAACACATCGAACATTTAGGATAATTAACTTTTACACTCACCAGCCAATTTTTTAGGTACACCTTACGAGTACCAGGTTGGACCCCCTTTTGCCTTCAGAACTGCTTTAATCCCTTGTGGCATAGTAGATTGAACAAGGTCCTGGAGATTTTTGTCCATATAAACATGATAGCATCACGCAGTTGCTGCAGGTTTGTCGGCTGCACATCCATGATACAAATCTCCCGTTCCACCACATCCTAAAGGTGCTATATTGGAATGAGGTCTGGTGACTGTAGAGGCCATTTGAGTGAAGTCATTGTCACGTTCAAGAAACCAGTCTGAGATGATTTGCGCTTTTTGACATGGCACGTTATCCTGCTGGAAGTAGCCATCAGAAGATAGATATACTGTGGTCATGAAGAGATGGACATGGTCAGCAACAATACTGTGCGTTGACACAATGCTCAATTGGTACTAATGAGCCCAAAGTGTGCCAAGAAAAGATCCCCCACTCCATTATACCACCACTACCAGCCTGAACTGTTGATACAAGGCAGGATGGATCCATGTTTTCATGTTGTTGATGCCAAATTCTGACCCTGCCTTCTGAATGTCACACCAGAAATTGAGACTCATCAGACCAGGCAACGTTTTTCCAGTGTTCTATTGTCCAATTTTGGTAAGCCTGTGCGAATTGTAGCTTCAGTTTCCTGTTCTTAGCTGACAGAGGTGGCACCCGGTGTGGCCTTCAGCTGCTGTAGCGCATCCGCTTCAAGTTTCGACATGTTGTGGGTTCAGAGATGCTCTTCTGCATACCTCATTTGTTTGAGTGGCCTTTCTATCAGCTGGAACCAGTCTGGCCATTGTCTTCTGGCCTCTGGCATCAACAACGCATTTGTGCCCACAGAACTGCCACTCACTGGATGTTTTCTCTTTTTTAGACCATTCTCTGTAAACCCTAGAGATAGTTGTGCATGAATATCCCAGTAGATCAGCAGTTTCTGAATTACTCAGACCAGCCCTTCTGGCACCAACAGTCATGCCACGTTCAAAGTCACTTAAATCACCTTTCTTCTCCATTTTGATGTTTGAACTGCAGCAGACCGTCTTGACCATGTCTACATGCCTAAATGCGTTGAGTTCCTGCCATGTGATTGGCTGATTAGAAATTTTCATTAACGAGCAGTTGGAGAGGTGAACCTAATAAAGTGGCCGGTAAGTGTATATTCACATAAATAACCTACAATTTTATTACTTCAGAAAAAATCTTAATTAAAATGTTATTAAATCTTTTACCCTAAATTTTAAAAGTCTTTTTTTTTCTTAAATCAAAGACTAAATATTTTAGTTTAGTAAACAATTAAAATAGAAATCAGCCATTTAACATTGTAATAGGATTTTTGTGGGGTCTAAAAATTCAAAAATTTAAAAATCAGGTATTTATTTTAAAAGTCCTTAAAAAGTGAGCGATATTATGTTGTATGTTTTTGTAGGTCTTAATTCATAATTGTCTATTTCTCAATATTACTGTAATTTTGGTTAAATAATTTAGCCTAGCTTACACACGGGCTTCTTTTAAAAAAAACATTTTAAAAAGCAAACTAGCACTAAACAAATACTGAACATTACACGGTGGTGTAGTGAGTAGCACGTTCGCCTCACAGCAAGAAGGTCGCTGGTTCGAGCCTCGGCTGGGTCAGTTGGCGTTTCTGTGTGGAGTTTGCATGTTCTCGCCGTAGTTGCGTGGGTTTCCTCCGGGTGCTCCGGTTTCCCCCACAGTCCAAAGACATGTGCTTTAGGTGAATTCGGTAAGGCTAAATTGTCCCTAGTGTATGTTTGTGAATGAGTGTGTATGGATGATTCCCAGAGATGGGTTGTGGCTGGAAGGGCATCCGCTGCGTAAAACAGGTGCTGGATAAGTTGGCGGATCATTCCGCTGTGGCGACCCTGGATTAATAAAGGGACTAAGCCGACAAGAAAACGAATAAATGAATGAAAATCACCTTTAAATATAATTATCGTTTTAAATCTAATCTTATTATAGGAATAAAGAGACCTAAATTCATATCCAAACGCATTTCACATTGTTTTGTTTATGAAGATGGGAAACAGACGCTAAACTGATTTTATCCAGTGTTGGATATTTTTGTTTCTTGGAATAGACCTCAACGCATTGAGCCCTGTCTCCCAGATAAAACAACAAAGCCGTTCTGAACTAGTTTCTTATTTATCCCCGATATACAATTCGTCTTTGAGATGTTATCTTTCCACATGAAGGCTGTAACATGCTTGGTTTACAATTTGTTCAGAGTTAGACAGGAGGAAAGCAGAATTGCTCATCTAAATCCGGACTGCACTTTACTCAAGGGCTTCAGAAGGAATTCTGCTGTCTTCCAAGTGATAAAGGCTGCAGACATTTTAGTCTAAGAGTTTAGAATAGCACAAGTCAGTGCGAGAATAGCACATTTTCTGTTGAGTTTCACAGAGCGTGAACAGCGGTAAATCAGCTTTTGTTTGTAAGTGTGCAGTCCCTGGTTATTGGCACGTGAAAGGATTTCGATTAAAGAATGATAATATCATTTACATAATGAGACAGAACATTTTGTTTGCACAGAACACGGCTGTGTTTGTGTAGAAGATATTTTTATTTACATAAAAGATCAAAAATCATGCTTCTTTTCAGAAGTTATGTAAGAGACCATAATAAAACTGATAGGATGAAAAAGAACATGAGGATCCTGTGATGGAAGACAACTGTTAAGACAACACCAGGATAGAAAAAAATATGATAGGGGTATAAAAGGGTTCAACAACAACATAGGCATCATATGATAGAAAAAAAAAGATTTAAATTACAATACAAGGATCCTAGAATAAAAGAACTGAGGGTCCTGTCCCTGCTGCAGTAACTTGTGAAACTTGTATATTTTTGTACATAAATGGTCAATACTGGTATCTTAAAGGTATATATTAATACAATGTGCATTAAGTCAAGTTCAAAATTATTTATACCCAAGGGGTATGAATAATTTCTGGCTTTACTTTATATATCAAGTATGTAAAGTGTACACGCTAGTACATAAAACGTACAAGAGTGAAAAGAGACTGCCCTAGTGACACCTTTTACTTGTATTTTTAAGAGTGTATGACGGAACACAAAGGATAAACGACAACATGTGAATCTTGTGACGGAACAGAAGGGTCAAATGGCACCAAGAATGTCATTTGAAGGAACAGAGTGATTAAATAAGGTTAAATAACAACATGAATATTTCTTTTTGCTCATTTCAGCTGAAGAACAAGTTCATGAAGAAAATCCCCAGAGATGCAGAAGCATCCAATGTTCTGGTGGGAGAAGTGGACTTCTTAGAAAAACCCTTTGTTGCCTTCGTTCGTCTGTCTCAGGCCACCACTCTTGGAGGTCTGACAGAAGTCCCAGTGCCCACCAGGTAATAGTGCTGCATGTAAATCTCACTATAAAAAGATCATGAAGATGCTTAAAGGATAGTTCACCAAAAAAGACAAATCTGTCATTATTTACTCACCCTTCACTTGTTTAAAATCTGAATTTCTTTCTTCTGTTGACCACAAAGATGTTTATTTTTTGAAAGAATTTGGTTACTGGGAACCATTGATATAGTAATGCTAGTCGATAGATCCCAGCAACCAACATTCTTCGAAATATCTTTTTTTGTGTGTGTGTGTTCAAGAGAAGAAAGAAATTTATAAACGTTTAAAACCACATGAAGAGTAAGTGTAAGGTCATTTAAAATTTCTGGGTGAACTATCCCTTTAATTAACTAAAATCAAGTTATGTTTTCTTTTAATGGACAGGTTCTTGTTTGTGCTACTCGGGCCTCCTGGCAAAGCCAAATCTTACAATGAGATCGGACGGGCCATTGCCACTCTCATGGTGGATGATGTGAGTTTGATCATTTTGTTTTGCACTTATCATTTTTCACAGTCTACAGTAGGTATTCACCATCCTTTATGCACAGTTCTTCCAGATAGACCTGTAGAAGAAGATAACTCATACGTTGCCCTTTAAAGTGATCTGAGATTGATTTCCTCAATTGAATCTGCAGCTCTTCAGTGATGTAGCATATAAAGCCAGAGACCGAGAGGATTTGATTGCTGGCATCGACGAGTTCCTCGACGAGGTGATTGTGCTTCCACCTGGAGAGTGGGACCCCAAAATTCGCATAGAGCCCCCCAAAAAAACTCCCTCAGCAGACAAAAGGTAAAGCTCATTCCTTTTCTACGATTTTCTTCAGCCTTTATTCTACACATCTTAATGCTGCTGTTGTTTCTGTGAGAAGGAAATCTGTATTTTCCCTCAATGAGCTGGGTCAGATGAACGGGACGGCAGGAGGCGGAGGGCCTATTGAAGAGGATGAGGAGATGCCCGTTCCACATGAGCTTGGTGAAGAGTTGGCCTATACAGGGAGGTGGGTGTCTGAATGCATGGAATAGATCAAATGCTTTCGTTTAAGACTTTGCGCTGAATTACATTTTTGTCAGGCTCTTACTCCCCATGCTAGTTTCTCACATAATTATTAGCCCTCCTGAATTATTAGCCCCCCTGTATATTTTTCCCCAATTTCTGTTTGTTGGAAAGAAGATTTTTTTCAACACATTTCTAAACATAATGGTTTAAAAACAAATTTCATGTATTTCAAGATACTAGTATTCAGCTTAAAGTGACATTTAAAGGCTTAACCAGGTTACTTAGGCAAGTCATTACAGTGGTTTGTTCTGTTGACAACCTAAAAAAATATTGCTTGAAAAGGCTAATAAAACTGACCTTAATTAGTTTTTTAAATATGTAAAATCTGCTTTTATTCTAGCCAAAATAAGAAGAAATAATATTATAGGAAATACTGTGAAAAAATCCTTGCTCTGTTAATTATCATTTGGGAAATATTTTCAAACAAAAAAGTAAAAAATCAAACAAAAACAAAAAACAGGAGGGCGAATAATTCCGACTTCAACTGCATATGAATAAATATATGGAAAAAAAGACGTGAGCAAAGGATATATTGAGAATGTACTGAAAGACAAGATCAGGACAGTGCAGCCAGCATCATCATCACGGAAATGTACTTTTTAGTACTTTTATCCAAAGTGAATCACATGCAGCGTGAACACCATCAAACCTACAATCTTTGAATCACAAATCTAAATCTCTAACTATCAGGCCACCATTGCAAACACAAGAAGATCCCAAAATATAATTCCATTTGCTACTTGAGCTCATTTACAAATACACTTCATAGACATTGTGCAAATGACAAATTAAGCTTTCTTTTGCATCTTCAAACTAACAGATACAATAAAAACCTCACAGAACTGCTAAATTCTTTGACACAATTAGTAATGTTTCAAGTAAATGTAGAGAGAGAAAAAAATCTGCTGCTTGTGTCAGTAGCTGAGTTTTTCCTTTGTAACATCAAGTGAATCTTTTAAAAATACCAAAAGTGAAGTAGGTGCATTTCCATCAGGTTGTTAGAGCAGCTGATTGTGGTATTGGTAACCTAGTAACCAAGAGTAAGCAAGGCAAGCAAAATGGAGTCATGTGGGTGTAATGTTCGCTACGTCAGAGTTTATTCAGCTAATGCGTTTCCTTCTCCCGTTATTCGCAATAACGTGTCTCTGTTGCCTACTGATAGCAAAACTATCATTTTACTTTAGACGTGTCTTTCAAAACAACATTTTCAGTGCAGTAATAAAGACTTTACTTAGGATAACGATCAGTGCTAGGGGTAAAACATTACAAGTAACATGAGTTACGTAGTAATATAACTTTTCTAGCTTTTCTAACTTTTCTAGGAACAAGTAAAATAACACATTATTTTGAAAAAAATAATGAATGATATTTGAGTTACTTTTGTGAAAATGTTACGTGGGTTTTTTTAGGTGTTATTTTTAAAGTCAATGTAGATGTAGATTATACAGTTTGTTGGTAATTGCAGAACTCCTATATTAAAAAAGAAAGAAAAAAAGGTCTGAGAGATCAAGCCTCAGCATGGTAGTAAAAATTAACGCAACACATTACTTGCCATAAAAAGTAACGCAACTAGTTACTTTTTTGAGGAGTAACTCAATATTGTAATTAAAAGTAACTTTCCCCAAAACTGGTAATGATTTCATAAAATATGACAACGGCCAAGGGGTGTCACGATGGCCCAGTGGGTAGCACTGTCACCTCACAGCAAGAAGGTCACTGGTTCGAGCCCCGACTGGTCCAGTTGGCATTTCTGTGTGGAATTTGCATGTTCTCCCCGTGGTTGTGTGGGTTTCCTCCTGGTGCTCCGGTTTCCCCCAAAGTTCAAAGACATGCGCTATAGGTGAATTGAATAAGTGTATGTGTGTGAATGCAAGGGTGCATGGGTGTTTCCCAGTGTTGGGCTGGAAGGGCATCTGCAGTGTAAAATGAATGCTGGAAAAGTTGGCGGTTCATCTCGCTGTGGCGGCCCCAATTAACGCAGGGACTAAGCCGAAAAGAAAATGAATGAATGAATGACGACAGCCATTCAAAGCCTAATTCTGAAATGTTTTTCTCTGCAGACTTCAGTATCACCTATAAACAATTAATTCAATTGAAATGTTTTCTTTTTAACAATAATTCCCCCACATTAAGAGCTACTCTCCATTCTGTTGGCCACTTTAGTTCTCAAAGACTCAAGAATCTAACTGAACTCTAAATGGTGTGTGCAGTTCAGTTCTAAATGGTTCACACAACCCTGCAAGCTGCAATATTTATAAATTGATCTTCAGAACCTAATGTTCCTGTACAGCGACCTTAAAGAGTCTTTAAAACCCTTTTGGCTATAAGTTTGAAATAAATAAAAAGATCTCACTTTTAGGTATAGTTTGAGTTTCAGAAGCTCAGAGTGTTCTTGCCTTATCTGTCTTTGCAAATAATTGAAAGATTCTCCAGAGCTCCTAGGATCAGGAGAGTTCATATCTAAGCCTAATGTGATTTTCAGCCACTTGTGCCATAGGCTATAACTTGGAGACAGAAAATGGGTGCCAGTTTTCAATGCTAATAATCAAGATAGAGCTCGCCTCTCTCTATGAAGTACAAGTCAAAGAGGACCTGTCTCTGCTGAATAATGGACGAGACGTCTGTGTTTACGGGACAGGTTCTGTGGCGGCCTTTTCCTTGACATCAAGCGGAAGTTCCCCTGGTACCCGAGCGACTTTTATGAAGGTTTCCACATTCAGTCCATCTCTGCGGTGCTCTTCATCTACCTGGGCTGCATAACCAATGCAATCACCTTTGGGGGCCTTCTAGGGGATGCCACAGACAATTACCAGGTACACCTCACACTTTTATACCCGACACTGAACATGACAGGTTGTTTAATGTTGCATGCCATCGTCTCTTCGTGGAGCATTTAACAAGCGCACTTGTGTCCTAGCTTCATCTATAGCCCATTTCTTTTCTTTTTTTCTCTCGCTCACTTTCTCGCCTTCTCTCTCTCTTTCTCTCTCTCAAACTCTCTATCAGGGTGTGATGGAGAGTTTTTTGGGCACCGCTTTAGCTGGAACGGTATTCTGCGTATTTGGCGGTCAACCCCTCATTATTCTCAGCTCAACAGGGCCCATCCTCATCTTCGAGAAGCTGCTTTATGAATTCAGCAAGTGAGAGAAGCAGCATCCACACCAATCCATCATCATTTCACAGGCCGTTATTGAGGACAATAAAGTCCAGCCTTGATTGCTCACTTCCATCAAGCCAATAAAAGGCCCTTATAAATCATCTCTCTTCACTGATTCAAAAAAAGTCACTTCTCTTTTGAGTTCACCGCTCTCGTATTTATCTCTCGTCATTGTTTCTTGAAACTTTTTTTGTCCTCAGAAATAATGGCATTGATTACATGGAGCTCCGGCTGTGGATTGGCATTCACTCCTGCGTTCAGTGCTTCATCCTGGTGGCCACGGATGCCAGTTACATCATAAAGTACATGACGCGCTTCACGGAGGAGGGCTTCTCTAGTCTCATCTCTTTCATCTTCATCTCTGACGCCTTAAAAAAGATGGTGGGCTCCTTCAAGTATTACCCCATCAACACCGATTTCAAACCGGACTACGTCACAGCCTACAAGTGCGAATGTGTGGCACCTGACCCGAGTAAGTCCAATGCTGGCTTAAAACATATACGTTGTTTAAATGGTGATGTAATTATGAAGTGAATTCAGTTTATTACATTAGGATTTGCAAACTGGGGCTACGTTTACATGACAACGATGTAGCCAAAAAGGGAAGAGTTACTCAATTGCTTTTCAAAATGGTCCTCGTATACACGTGTGCACGAAAACGGGCAAAATTCTCAACAAAAAATGTTGAGTTGAAATACTGTATGTTGAGTCGGTATTTACAAAGTCACCTCGTTAGTAAACAGTACCTGTATGGAAGTGACAACATCCCGTCAATTTGCCGTGTGTAAGATGCTTTGCTTTTGGTTATAATGTGAAGTACCTATTGCAGATTACAATAGGAAATACTTGAGCAACAACACTACCATGTACTCCACCATTGTTGTGTATGTTTGTTTACGCTGGCCTTTAATCTACACTCATCTAAACACCTACTATACATGTAAGTGATGTTATTGTTTTCACAGTTTCTAGTTTTCAGGTTGGGCGCCACGGTGGCGTAGTGGGTAGCATGATCGCTTCACAGCAAGAAGGTCGCTGGTTCGAGCCTCGGCTGGGTCTGTTGGCATTTCTGTGTGGAGTTTGTATGTTTTCCACATGGTTGTGTGGGTTACCTCTGGGTGCTCCGGTTTACCCCACAAGCCCAAAGACATGTGGTATAGCTGAATTGGGTGAGCTAAATTGTCCGTAATGAATGAGTGTGTATGGATGTTTCCCAGAGATGGGTTGCAGCTGGAAGGGCATCCGCTGCGTAAAACCTATGCTGGATAAGTTGGCGGTTCATTCCACTGTGGCAACCCCAGATTAATAAAGGGACTAAGCCGAAAAGAAAACGAATGAATGAATAATTTTCAGGTTTTACACGTTCATGACAGTGGTGGTGTTTTCTAAAAGCTTCTTTTTTAAAACCTTTCTTCAGATTGATGCATTTATCAGGCCTAAAAATGCTGTGGTCGTGTAAACGAACATGCAAAACGTATAAAAAGCTTCCCGTTTTTGGTTGAAAACGTTGTCGTGTAAAATGGCCCCTAAGAACGAACGATAACACTTTACAACAAGGCAAAATTAGTTTAATGTGTTCGATATAATGAATTTGCAATGATTTATTAGTCTAGTTTGGTTTAATCTTTACATTTTTTATATTATATTCATAAATCTATGAATATAAATCTATATTTGCTCTTGATACTTTAATGTTTATGAAACTTATTATAATTAAATTTATAGATGTTTGTTTTTTGTTTTGTTTTTTCAACTGTTCTTTTTTTAATATAGAATTTTCTGCAAAATAAGTCATGACTGTAGGTCACACATGATGAGAGGAAAAACAAAAACATATGCATGTTTTATTATGTTCTGGAAATACTTCATAAATACTGCTATGACTGTAGGATTATACATTACAATTGATTCTATAGACTGAACAGTTTTGGTAATGTGAAATATAGTGCTATACTACAACATAGCTGTTCACAGGTTGTTGTTGTTGTTGTTTTTTTGAATCAATGAATCAAGCCTTATTGTAAAGTGCTGGGGCCGGTTGCACCAGCAGTGCATAAGTTAAAACTTAGCCTAGTTGTGACTTAAAGAGACAATAAGTTACAATTAACCATTACTAAAGTTATTGTGTTGCACCACCGAACTTCCATCCATCCATCCAACTAAATAATTACAGCAGCCCATGTATCAACCCAACAGTAGAAAAGAGATGACCGGGAGATTAGTTTACATTGATGACCTCGCAGCCTTATTTTCCTCTCAAATCTTGCAATTTTTTCGGTTTGTGAAAAAAAAAAGAGTTACATTTTCTATTAAGGAGTGTTTTGTGTTAATTGTATCCATCAATTAAAACAGGAATTTCTTCATGACTGAGTTTTTCTTCCTGCTCTTTTCTCTTTCATATGTAGGATATTAAAATCAAGTATGTTTTGATAACTTTGTGTATTCACAGCTTGCGATGCAGGTATGTGCGTCATCAGTTAGTGACTGACTGCATTGTACCGGACTATAAAAATGTCATTTGTCATGTCATTTTCATAGTAGAGTTAAAAATAGATGCATTAGTTGCAAAATTTTAAAGCGGTTTAACAACTTAAATGCTTTTTATTGGATAGTACATCATTCTTTACGTAGAGCTTACGACCTTAAGAACATGAGGTGCAACTGAAGTGAGAACAAATTTAGGTACAAACTAGCTAGTACAGTAGTTACTAAGCCCCAATGAGGACTTTACGTTCTAGTTTAAGAAAGAACTTACGAACAGCAGGTGCAACCCTACCCTGGTGAATAATTGACACTTTTTTTTAAAAAGCACTGTTTCATCAATATCCATTTATTTGTACAATGGTAATTTATTGTTTTAAAAAAGGCTGTTGAAAGAGAAGTGTCTGAGTGTGCGTGATTATTGTAACTTATTTGCATTATGTTTGTTTTTGCTGCAAACCCCATGCGTGGCCTCTGATTGATGTGAGTACTTTTTAAATACGGACGAGTTTAAACTGCACACATAGCATGTTTTATGAGTTTGTACTCAGTCAAATTGCCTGCAGTTATGAATGAAAAACACCACTGAGGTCTTTTGAAAGTAGTCTGAGCGTACTGGATTGTTAAAAAATGGCAAGTGACAATTCACCTGCAGTCATTTACATTTTGCCAAAGCTGGCTTTGATCCTGGATAAATCCTGCTAACAAATATTATTCAGATTTCCATCGGTTCTGCTCATTTTCCTCTCTGATTCTCCCTCTCTCTGTTTGTTCAGTGGCAACAATGATCTTCGATGTTGTAGTCCCAGTGCCAGATAATTCCTCTGCTCTCTTTGGTGTAAGTGCCTAATGTCTTCACCTCACTCACTTCTGTGTTAGCATGACCTAGACCACTGCATTTGCACTAACGATCACTGATTTTATAACCCGCAATAGCTGTTTCTTTCTGAAGTTGCATAAATAATTTGTCAGTAAATCAAAACAGAATTGTCACTTTCAGTAAAACTGGTGCAAATGATAATGTAAACAATAATATAAAAGGATTAAATTAAAATGTTAGATGCTGCAACTAGAGAAACCACTATAGCTTCAATCCTTGATACTTTAGCCTGTACAGATTTGCCGATGTTAAACTATAGTGTTATACTATAGTATAGCTGTTCACACGCTGGTATTATAAATAATTAACACTTAAAAATACTTGCATACAGCTCCTTAAAAATGTACTGTAAGATGCTGCAACTAGAGAAATCAGTGTAGCTTCATTCCTTGATAATAAATTATTTGATACTCAGCTTGCAGACAGCATACAACATAAAACAGAAACATGTCATTTTTTTGCGCCGGAAATACTTTGGAAAGACTGCTATGAAAGTGGAATTATGAAGTAAATTTGATTCTATGTTCATGCATATTCAAAAAATTATTAACACTTAAAAATTCTTACGTACAGCTCCCTTAAAATGTACTGTAAGATGCTGCAACTAGGGAAACCACTGTAACTTCATTCCTTGATAATAAATTATTTGAGACTCAGCTTCCAGAAAACTTACAATCAAAATAAACAGAAATACGTCATATTTTGTTCTGGAAATACTTTGGAAAGACTGCTATGACTGTAGAATTATGAAGTAAAGTCGATTCTACATTCATGCATATAAAAAAAATAATTAACACTTAAAAATATTTACACACAGCTCCCTAAAAATGTACTGTAAGATGCTGCAACTAGGGAAATCACTGTAGCTTCATTCCTTGATAATAAACTATTTGATACTCAGCTTGCAGACAACATTCAATATAAAACAGAAACATGTCATATTTTGTGCCGGAAATACTTTGGAAAGACTGCTGTGCAGTAGAACTATGAAGTAAATTTGATTGTACATTCACGCTAGGGCTGTGCAATATTGACAAATAATCATATTGCAATTTTTTTGGAACAAATATTGCCATTGCAATTTTATTTGCGGTTTTGTCAATAGTTTTTGCTTTTTCAAACAAGCTACATACACACATTCTAAATGTATTCAGCGCACAAGAAGTGCATAACAAAACACTTCACAATGAAATAACATGGTATTAAGTTTAATAAATAAAACTGTAGTAAAATTGTCTTTAAAAAAGACAACATAAAATAAATGAATATTAACTGCTTGATAAACAAAACTGTAATAAATTTGTCTTAAAAACAGACAACATGAAAAAAAAGATGAACTAACCTCAATTCCAATCAGAACAATAAATATGAACTAACATAAATCAAAAGCACCTATTCGGTTCTCCCGCTCAACTTCGTCATGCGCTGAGTGAGCTCTGATTGGTTAACATCTTTCTCCCGCTCAGCTTAGCTGTAATTGCCCGGTGTGCTGCATCAGCTCTGATTGGTTTACATATTAAAATCATGCGCACAAGAACATGAACAAAGATCAAAATAAATTATAGATAAAATTGCAGCCTTACACAATTTAGAAATTGCATCTGCTTAAATCGCGATTTTTTGTGTGTGTGTGTGATTGCGATTAATTGCACAGCCCTAATTCACGCATATGAAAAAATTATTAACACTTAAAAATACTTATGAACAGCTCCCTAAAAATGTACTGTAAGATGCTGCAACTAGGGAAACCACTGTAGCTTCATTCATTGATAATAAATTATTTAATGCTCAGCTTACAATCAACACAAAAAATAAAAAACAGAAAAACACAATAAAAAACACTGATATCTTCTGTTTGGATGAACAATGTTAACAGAAATGTAACTTGATCAAATGATTTAAGTGCATTTCGTTCAATTTACTTGATAAAGGTGTTTTCATTTAGGTTATTTCATGACTTTTTATATATATTCTTCCCTTTTCATTAGTTTTTTTTTCATTCAATATTCCAAAATGCACGTGAAAATACTTCAGAGGGAAACATGGCTACTAATAATTTGTTTTATATCATGACTTAATGAGGAGAGTTCATTTCAAAAGCATTCTTTCTTTATCTTGCTGTGTTGTATTACTTTGTGTTTGGCCTTGTCCTTTTTTATTCTCTCTTTTTCTCTTTTTTGCCATTTCTCCACAACAAAATCCATCCATTTTTGCCCTGTTCGCATTCCTCCCTCCTGTCCCTGATTTCTACCTTTATTTTCTCTGCGTTTCTCCTGTTCTTCTCAGTTGAATATTACAGCTCTGGACTGGACTCAGTTGAGTAAGAAGGAGTGCGTGAAGTACGGAGGCTCACTGGTGGGACAATCCTGCAAATATGTTCCAGATCTTGCTCTCATGTCCTTCATATTGTTCTGTGGCACTTACACTATGACTGTCACTCTGAAGAAGTTCAAATTTAGCCGCTACTTTCCCACTAAGGTAAGACCTGTGAATCAAACTCATATTTTTTTTACACTTGTACTCTTCCATCTTTCACTTCGTCTTCATTAGTATCTTAAACATGTCTGTTCATCCGAAAGTTTCCCTCTGTCATGCCAAAACCCTTGAGACTAGCTGTATCTTGCATACCATAAATGTTGGCTCTTTCATTCTGCATGATTATAATAACTGAAGGGATTTTGTAAGATCAGTAGGATCTTTTGTTGCGATAAAGCCACCTAAAGCAAAATTATAAAAGGTGAACAAGGGAATGTGGGTGTTGACATTCGTTTCTGCAATCAAAACAGCCAAACTGATTAAAAAGTAGCAAGTTTGCAGCCCCGAATCCTCCTTTTATCAGATATAACTACTTTGTTTGAATTAAGGGTTGCTAGTCCTGTTTGTGATACTTCCATTCAAATGAACCGAAACAATCACTTCAAATTATAAGATAGCACTACAAATAATCCTTATGCATAGTGAAAACTAAGTGAAATCAAAATTATTAGCCCTCCTGTGAAATTCAAATTCTTTTAAAATTAATTCCTAAGTGTTATTTCCCAATTAAAGGGCCATGTACATAAAAAAAATGCAAGTGGAAGCATTTTTATAACTTGTTACACTAGTTCATAATAAAGAAATGTTTAGTTTACACATTAACACAACATTATTCATGGGCTGTTATTGTAAAGTATTATCATTCAGTGCAATTTAAAGGGCACCTATGGTGAAAAATCTACTTTTTAAGCTGTTTGGACAGCCATATGTGTAGGTAAAGTGTATAGACCATCATATTGGGGTGATATAAACACACCCAGTCCTTTTTTTTTTCTTCAATTTAACCAATTGGAGTGGTTTTGAGACCGGACGCAACTTGACATAGGAGTGCGATTTCCCCGCCCACCGAATTGATTGACAGCTGCGTATTAACATGTCTCTGTAGTAACGTGTATAATCATATCAACAAGACAGAACTTACGCAAAGCAACCGGGAATCAAAGATCTGTTCAGTTCACTAGGATCATCAATCATCATCAGATGAGTTTTACAAGTTTAAAATGTTTTAAAACAGTGCATGTTTGTAATGAATTACAGCGATTTAGTTCAGCTTTACTTCACCACAGCCGCGTTTCAGTACAATTATAAAAAAAGACTCTTCAATACCGGTTTGTTGACATTAAATCAGGTTTATTTTGTATATTATTATAACAGATATCCATACAGCAGTGGATATTAACCTGTATCCTGTCACATTTACGTACAAAACAGTGCAAAGCTTTGTAACGACAAGAACTTTGTAACGACATTGTGTGTGACTCGTCGTTGCGACTTCACAACAAATTCATCAAATAATCATTGGGAAAGTTCTTACTGTAGTATTTCTCACAAACGTTACATGAGATCTGGTTCCTTCACGTCTGTCTGTTGTCTGACGCAGCCGAGGACGGAGATTGAAGCATGCTGACAGGCACTTGGGAACGGTGGGTGGGGAGGACTAGCCTTAGTGGAACAGCTCACAAAATCTGCCACCTGATGCTCAGGGCTAAAAAATAGAAACCTCTGAAAGGTATAATAAATAATCTGATGGGTGTTTTGAGCTAAAACTTTACAGACACATTATGGAGACACAAAAGACTTATATTAAATCTGGAAAAAGGGGTAAACTATGTGCCCTTTAAAGGCTTACCTAAGTTAAGTTAACTAGTCAAGTTACAGATAAGGATAATTAGTTATTGGTGAACAGTAGTTTGTTCTGTAGACAATCAAAAAATATAGATTTCTAAAGTGGGCTAATAATATTGTGCTTAAAATTGTTTTATTTAATGTTTTTCTTAAACTGAAAACTGCTGAAAACATCCTCGCTCTGGTCAATTGGGAAATATTTATAAAAGAAAAGAAAATTTCACATGAGAATATGACAATGAAAATATTATGCTTGGTATTTTAGCATCACAAGCATATCTGCTAGCAAAGTTCAGTGTAATTTGTTTCAAAAGATTATTTCTCTTTGTATTCCCTACAGTAATATTACATTAAAGTGCATAAAATTGCTGTGGAAATTCTTATATTGAGATTTCGGGTTTATTCCTTGTCTGCTGAAAGTCATTTGTTAAATAATAGCTTTCCTTTTGAAATTGGATGGATGAACTGTGAGGAGAATAATGACACCTCATTGATCACACTCCTTTAAAACACTTCACTGATTGTTTACAGTTTATTGGAAGTTACTCCCATAATTCACGCAAAGCATCTTGGGGTGCTGGAAAAAATTAGCTCTTCAACAACCCTGTGCAGTAACACTTTATATTACCTACACACTATTAATCATCTATTAAACATTAGCAAATAGTGAATTAATTATTTGTTAAGAATTAGCTCCACATTAATAGACGTTAATAAGCAGTTTATACCTGCAGCTACAAATGCTCTATTCTTGACTTATCAGTACATTTATAATGTGCTTAATAATTGTACTTTCATAATTTGTAACTGACTAATTTTTCATGACTACATTAGGAATCGCATTATTTACAAACCATTTGTATTTAAGAGTAGTTGGTTGTTTTTAAAATCATTTATAATTAGTTAGTAAACGCTTAATAATATATAAAAATCAACATTTATATATTGTATTATTCCTGCGTATTGTAATGGTGACTATGTATGTTAATCAATGCTTTATTAACTCAGCTTCATTCAGTTTTGTGACCTAATCTAAAGTGAGGATTATTCATGCTTTATAAATCCCTTATAAATGACAATTAAAGGCTCAGTATCAAATGAAAAATACATCATTGAAATCCTATCAAAATAATAAAATTACTGTAAAGTTTAAACAGGAGTGACAAAATACAACATAAAACTGGATAAAAAAAAACAACAATAAAATTTAACAGTATATTATGATACAACATTTTAAAGTTATTTAACAATGTTTAAACTGTACAGTAATTTTATTTTAGATAAGGTTGCAAGGATTTATTGTTCATTTTATTGTGTACAGTTATTATTAGGCCCCGTTTGATTTTTTTTCCTTTTTAAATATTTCCCAAATTATGTTTAAAAGAGCAATGAATTTTTCACAGTATGTTTGATAATTTTGTTTTTCTGGAGAAAGTCTTATTTGTTTTATTTCGGCAAGAATATAAGCATTTTTTAATTAAAAAAAACCATTTTTAAGGTCAAAATTATTAGCCCCTTTAAGCTATTTTTTTTTCAATAGTCTACAGAACAAACCATCATTATACAATAACTTGCCTAATTAACCTATCCTGCCTAATTAATTTAATTAACCAAGCCTCTAAATGTCACTTTAAGCTGTATAGAAGTGCCTTGAAAAATATCTAGTCAAATATAGTATTTACTGTCATCATGGCAAAGCCTTTAATTGTCATTTACAAGGGATTTATAAAGCATGAATAGTCCTCACTTTAGATTTGGTCACAAAACTGGATGAAGTTGAGTTAATAAAGCATTTATTATCATACAAATTAACTGTTAACATATGCCTGAATAATAAGAATTATAAATGTTGATTTGAGTAGTTTATTAATTATTTACTAATCATGTGCTGCCGTATTTCTGCAGCTGCAACTGCCTGTTTTATTCTTGCTTATTAAAATACCTATTTTTTGTCTTTCCAGTTGAGGAAGTTAATTAGTGACTTCTCCATCTTCATGTCCATCATGACGTTTGTGGGTCTGGACATGCTAATAGGTTTGAAAACACCCAAACTCATTGTGCCCACAGAGTTCAAGGTGAGTGTATAGATTAAGTTCAACTCGCATGTGCTAATGATTCAAAATGATTTTGACTTAGTGGTACTTTTCAATGAAGCTCCTCTTAAAGTTTTTCCTCATTTTCTTTTTTTTTAATCATGTAGCCCACACGTGCTGACCGAGGCTGGTTTGTGATGCCATTCGGAAAGAATCCATGGTGGGTTTACCTGGCAAGCTTCGTCCCTGCTCTCCTCGTCACCATCCTCATCTTCATGGATCAGCAGATCAGTGCTGTTATTGTCAACCGGAAGGAAAACAAGTTAAAGGTATCCATGCAGTTAGCTGCTGTTTTAAATTATGTTTAAATTGCTTTCTGAAATACACATAGAAGGTATGTAGTGTAGTCATGTGCAAAAAAAAAACTCCAGAAACGGTTTTACAAGCCCGTTTAGAAACTAGAAATTGGCCCAAAAATGGAAACTTCAGTTTTGACCTTATTTGGAAGGGTTGTGAATATTAATGAACTCTGCTCTCATGTTGCCCTTGGCTCAGACACTTTCACAGCGTGATGTACTCTGAAATATATAGGTTTAAAATAATCTTAAGTTGTCAAATTGAGTTGATGTCTTGTCAAATGATAGTTGGTTCAACTGAAGTGGTGAAGATGTTCATGTTAAGGAGGGAAAAAATTTACACGTATACACGTTAAACTCAAAAAGGTAAGGTTAAACTGACTTTATCTCTTGTCTCTGGATGAGTTTACTCTGTGGCCATGCCTTCTTTCTTACTGTTCCTTAAAGCTTTTTAAAATAAGAGTCCCACATACATAAGAAATGTAAGTGTTTTGTTCTGATTGGCCTGAGATTTTACACTCAATTTACATAAATGAGGAAACAATAGTATTTGAGTCTCTTTGTATGTCATTATCATGTACTAAACTATTCAGCTATGTCTATATCCAGATATTCATTCTATGGCGACTTTAATCATCCCCAGGTCTTTTCATTTCCACTGACTTCCTCACATTTTTTTTTTTTTTTTACAGAAAGGCTGTGGGTATCACCTGGATCTATTGTGGGTTGGCATTCTGATGGCAGCCTGCTCTTTTATGGGTCTGCCTTGGTATGTTGCGGCCACTGTCATTTCCATCGCTCACATTGATTCACTGAAGATGGAGAGTGAGTCTAGTGCTCCAGGGGAACAGCCACAGTTCTTGGGTGTGAGGTGAGACACGCACTACTTGTTTGTCAACGGTCGCAGGTGTGGATCGTGCTCTTACATTTATAGTGCTCTGATGCAGAAAGTGCTGTATGCAGAAAAAAAAGGAAAGAATGTTTTTAGCTGGACCCATGCTGGGATAAACTTGACCAGAATGATGGGGTAGAGAACCCAAATGCAGATTATTTCACAATAGTGCAAATCTGAATATCTGAACATAAGCCATGAATTTAATGCATGAAATTAAACATTAATTGATTGGCAATTTGCTTTAGAAAGCTTAGAAAGCTGTGATTTTTATTGTTTATTTTTTTCAAACCAGTGGTTCCATATTAAAGTAGTAAACTCACATGATTTCAGTAAACAAGGCTTTAAAGTGTCAAGAAACATTTAAAAATGTTTACTTGCTAGAGAAGATTGATATCAGTAATCTATTCTCAGAATATTTCATACATTTTATTTACAAATACACACTCTCCGGCCACTTTATTAGGTACACCTTACTAGTACTGGATTAGATTTAACAAGGTACTGGAAATATTCCTCGAAGATTTTGGTCCATATTGACATGATAGTATCACGCAGTTCCTGCAGATTAGTTGGCTGCACATCCATGATGTGAATCTCCTGTTCCACCACAACCCAAGAGTGCTCTATTGGATTGAGTTCTGGTGAGTGTGGAGGCCATTTGAGTACAGTGAACTCATTAACATGTTCAAGAAACCAGTCTGAGATGATTTGTGCTTTATGACATGGTGCATTATCCTTTTGGAAGTAGCCATACTATCAGAAGATGGGTACACTGTGGTCATAAAGGGATGGACATGGTCAGCAACAATACTCAGGTAGGCTGTGGCGTTGACACGATGCTCAGTTGGTACTAATGGGCCCAAAGTATGCCAAGAAAATATCCCCCAAATCATTGCACCACCAACAGCAGCCTGATACAAGCAGTGGATACAAGGCAGGATGGATCAATGCTTTCATGTTGATGCCAAGTTCTGACCCTACCTCCCGAATGCCGCAGCAGAAATCAAGACTCATCAACATTGCTTGGTCTTTTCCAAACTGCAGCAGATTGTCTTGACCATGTCTTTATGCCTAAATGCATTGATTTGCTACTATGTGATTGATTGATTCAATCACATAGCAACAACTTAATGCATTTAGGTATGAGGACATGGTCAAGACAATCTGCTGCATCTGAAATTTGCATTAACACGCTGTTGGACAGGTGTACCTAATAATGTGGCTAGTGAGTGTAGAATCCAAGCTCTTCAAAAAAAAAAAAAAAACATGCATTGCAAATTGATGTCTCAATGTGGAAATATAGATTTATGTGTTTTAATTTTTTTTCTTTGTTTTAATTACTATTTACCATGTTTTCATAAGACCCAGTGTAAAATGTCATCACATGTAATAAAATTATTGTCAGACATACTTAGAAGGCTCGTTTAATGACATTTAAATAGACTTTATTCAATAGCCTATAATTTTGTTCTAAATAACTGCAATTATCAAAACCACTAGATTTAACTTATTTGTCAGGGAAAAAAAAATTGAAAATAGTATGCAATGTAGCATGATCACTAAAAATACATTTGTACATTGTTTTTAGAAAGTGTAACTGTAACGTTAGAATGCTGGACAACAGAGTTGAGTATCCACGTGCAGTTTATTGAAAGCTTAGTCAGGCAGGCAATGGTCAAACATGAACAAACATTAGCATGAGGGTAACCCAAAGAGTAGTCGTGGTCACAGGCAAAGAGGTTGGTGCAGGCGGCAAACAGCATAAACAAGACGAAAGGCAAGGATCAAAAGGCACAGATGAGGATAACGCATTGTTATGTTACAAGTAAACAACAAGACTCAGCAAAGTGTGTGTGTTTATGAGGTGTTTATATAGTCCTTGTAAACAGTCTATGACAAGCTTTCAGGTGTGTATTGTTTGCAATCAGGAAGAGAACTGAAACTGGTGTGTGTATGAAGTGCATGATGGGATATGTAGTGCAGTTGAATGTGAATGTTCTCCAGCAGTCTGCAAGAGCAATTATCAATTAATATTAATGTCAATTAATAATTATTAAATTATCAAATAAAGTAGATTATTACAACATGAAGGCATACTTGATTGTCATAAAATCTAATTTAATCAAACTAATCAATTTAAATCAAGGGCCAAATCTTAAAAGACAGCAATAAACGACTTAAGTCACTGATACAGTTTGAGGTGTGAAATGGGCAGTTTTGATCAGTGATTACTGTTGTGTTTCAGAAACTGCACAAAAAGACACTGGACTATATGATATGGCAGTCAATTTTTTAATAATTTGTTAATGTGAATACAGACTATGCAAACACAGAATAAAACTGTAGTCGTTCAGTGTATATATACATAATCACAGTTCTTTACTCACAGCATGCCTCTATTATCTCTGTAGTCTTTCTCTTACGTCTTCTCTTCCAATTACAGGGAACAAAGACTGACAGGAATCCTGGTCTTTGTGCTGACAGGAGTGTCTATTTTCTTGGCCCCGATCCTGCAGGTGAGCTTGTAGAAATGACAGAGATAATTAATACCGACTCTGACCTATCATGTAGAGTAGATTAGCAATTCTAATCATGAATGATTTTTAGTGATGTTGTCAGCATGGTCTAATCTAAATTAGGTGTACTGTTTATTCAAATTGATATAAGGAGACAAATGCATTTTAAAAACTGGGATTTTGTTTATGTTTTTGAAAAAAAAATGCTCTAATTTTCACCGTGGCTTCATTTACTAATACAGTAAAAAGCTGTAACTGTTACAATCCTGGTTTTGGCATGTCCTCGGTAGCTATGTTTCCATCTACTTATTTTTATGCGTATTTTGAAATATCACATAAAAAACATGCTTAATGAAAACATGAAAATGAAACCCAGAAGTGAAATATGAAAATGAAAATGCACATTAAAAACTAGAATAAACCTTTTATCCTGTAAGGTGAAATGCACATATAATGGAACTATGACAAACTACAAAAGAAACTCTTGTGTTAATATGATATAATATTTGATATACAGCACTAATGAACAAACTAATAGACCGACCACATTATAAAACATTTGAAATGTCGTTTTGGCCATTATACAGTAAAATGTTTCGGCCAAAGTCTGTCATCAAATGGTTCAGTATTATTACTTTCCAGTGTTGCGCATTCATTGCATTTTTTCGTCTTCTGAAGCGCAAGTAATTTATTATATGAGAAAAAAGACCCAAATTGGCCTCTTCTGCAGCAGAAAAAAAATATTTTTCTTTTTTTAATATTTGGTGGCTGTTTTTCTGGAAGTTGCCATTTTGTTCTCTTTGACTCGTTAGACTTATTCCAAAAACATCTTAGGCCAAAAAAGCAACAACAACAAAAAAACAGGCCAATTGGAACAAAACACTTACAATTTTTACATATGCAGGACTCTTATTTTGAAAACTGGACAGGCTTTAACCCCTTCAGACCCTGCGTCCATTACAATGGACATCTTTGGAACATAATTCAGGTCTGAAGGGGTTAAGGAACAGTAAGAGAGAAGGCTGCCACAATTGGCCACTAAGTAACATTATCTCATCTGTTTACAGCTTGTTTTGCCAATGCAAAATTAAAAATAGAAACTTTTAATGCAATATTTCAGTTTTGCCCATAAATCTAATTCGTATCTTTAAATGGAAACATGGCTATTGTTTCCTGTGTTGTTCCCCTCTGCCTCATCCTTATTTATTTCCATGGTTTTCCCAGTTAGTTGCCCTAGTTACTGCCACCCCATGTTACCTTGTTATCTTGTCAGCTATTTTGTATAAAGCCTCTCTGCTCCAGTCGGGTGTTGTCAGTCGTTCACGTTCAATGATAGGCTGCATCTGAAATCGCCTACTACTCAGTAGGTACTGCATTTGAATTTACTACTTGACCATTATAAAAGTATGTTATATACAGTATGAATGTGAGTAGTATTAATGGAACTCGGATGTACCACTATTTTGTCACGAGCACGTGTCCTACCTGTGTCAGTGTTGATGCTTCACTCCCATTCATGAATTCTCTTGCTGTGCATCAAGTGTACATGGGATGCACACTTCAGAATATCGCCGGAAATAGAAGATCATCCGGGTACTTCCCGCATACTGTTTTTCGTATTCTATAAATTCGGACATACTACTAGGCATACTGTTTTTAGCACACTATATAGTGTGGAAGTATGCAATTTCAGACGCAGCCATAGTGAATGTGAATGTTTGTGTTGTGATTTATTTTGTTCCTGTTCATCGCCATTGCCTTGTCCCTTGAATCTCGTTTGGACTTTTTAAGAAACTTCTGACTATGTGTGGACCCGGCTATCACCTTTGCTTTCCCATAAACAGTTACACTGCAAATATGCAAGAAATGGATCATAACATGTAAATAGCTGTTTTTCTTTTTTCATATGTTTTAACTTTTATTTTTATTTCATTTATCGATTCACTCCCTTCGTCGGTGTCATTATCTTTGTGGGCTTTTTTTTAAACACAATATTAGTATTATAATATTACGATTATTAAGCAGGGTTATTTGAATAGATTGTTCTTTTGTAACAATGTGAGTCATTTTTTTTCTTTTTAATGCATCATTCTGACCCCAAAATTGTCTGTAAACTTACATTTTATGTATTTACTAGTTTTCATGCAGAATTTCTAAAAAGATTTTTTTTAAAAACAACAACAACAACAAAAAAAGCTAAAGCGAACATTGCATAGCAGTCTGAAAGTCATCTTCAGTTGGTCAGATTTAATCACACCTACTGTATGGCCATGACATTTAGCTATTTTTTTAAATGATTATTTTTGTACCATTAAAATGCAACTGAAATGTGCTTTTAAAGGTCAAACTCTCTTAGAAGCCCTTCATAAAATCAACTATTTGAACAATTTGAGTTCCCCCGGAGGTTCATTGTTTATTTTTACTTAATTAAGAAATTAACTAATACACTTACAAGTTCATATAATTCAATATCTTGCGTGGGAGTAAGTGAAAAAAGGAAGAAATTTTGTATAACATTCCCATATTTTCAATTATGTTTATTACATATTTATTTACAGCTTTAATGTTCCCTTTACTTTGACTTGTAGGAAAGACTACTGATGTTTTGGCAGCTGAAATCTACTTTTTGCTATGTTTGTAGTTCATCCCTATGCCAGTCTTGTATGGAGTTTTCCTCTACATGGGCGTTGCTTCTCTCAGTGGCATCCAAGTAAGTGCCTTTAGGGATCTAACCTTTTTTTCAACCCCTCCTGCTTCCCCTCGCAGCCACAACTGAGCTGTTTGAAACAGCTCTGAAAGCCAAAGAACGTTTATGCTTTGTGACACTGGTATATGTTAATATCGTGCCAAACTTTCTAACTACACCACAACCTGCACTTTGTGTGTGAGCATAAAACTCATTTGCATGCGCACTACAACTGTGTTTAATGATTGGAAATGAGTGATTTCTTCACACAGTGACAGCACGGGGACGGAAGAGCGAGGTGTTATGGGATTGGATATTTGCATGCTGGCTGGGTTTACTCAGGCAATTTTGAGCTGCATTTTGATGAGGCTGTCAGACTGCAGTGTGGCTTGGCAGTGGCCAGGTGCTGCTTTGCTGTGCTCTCATAGTCAGCTTTAATGTCAGCTCGAGAACAAGAGGTGGACAATTGCAAAATGGTGGACCTTGAGCAGAGACCTTTACAATATGCTCAGTGAATACCAATGTTTAGGCTTATGTCTGCTTGGATTTGACAAGTTTTGGCTTGTGGATTTGAGAATGTATTTGCAGTGTATTAGTGATGTAAAACTAGAGTTAAAAGTAGGGCAAAAAAAGGTCAACAGTGTTCAGGTCAGCGGATATTTTACTTTTCCTGTTGTTCATTTGACTCATTTAGGTTACACTTTATTTGAATTATCCCCTTTGACTATTTATAATTTGCAACAATATATAACTGACCATTAGAGTATCAAGACTCTTAGTTTACCTGACAAAAGTCTTGTCGTCTATCCAAGTTTTAAAAACAGCAAATAATATCTTGACTTCTAGTTGATCATTTGGCACCAGAAGTGGCTCATATGAAACGCAAAGGCCTCTAGATTGCACCTTTTTCCCCCAAAATAAAATACGATCACGCCTTGATTTTTAACTATTTAATTAGCACAGTGAGGTCTGACTTAGCTGTTGAGAGTCTTGCCACCTAACAGAAATAATGTACAGTATAGAATATAAAGTCATGGTGCAGTGGAAGAATTATTAATATTCTTGCAGCGTTCTTGCAGGACTCCCAGAGTTCATAAAGATTCTTTGGATTGATCTTCAATGCCACCTTTTTCATCTTACCCCGGACATGCTCAATAATGTTCATGTCTGGTGACTGGGCTGGCCAATCCTGGAGCACCTTGACCTTCTTTGCTTTCAGGAACTTTGATGTGGAGGCTGAAGTATGAGAAGGAGTGCTATCCTGCTGAAGAATTCGCCCTCTCCTGTGGTTTGTAAAGTAATGGGCAGCACAAATGTCTTGATGCCTCAGGCTGTTGATGTTGCCATCCACTTTGCAGATCTCTCGTTTGCCCTATATTGAATATAAGCCCAAATCATAATTTTTCCTTGACCAAACTTGACTGATTTCTGTTCGAATCTTGGGTCCATGCGGGTTCCAGTAGGTCTTCTGCAGTATTTGTGATGATTGGGATGCAGTTCAACAGATGATTCATTGTAAAAATCTACCTTCTGCCATTTTTCCCAAATGATCAACTAGAGGTCAAGTAATTATTTGTTGCTCTCACATCTGGGCTTAACGACAAGACTTTTGTCAGGTAGTGTAGGTTAGTAAAATAAGGTGATAAGAACTCCCCATTTCCACCTGATATTATGCCTTTTCAGTGATCACAACGGGCCAGGCAAGACACGTTACATTTCCTCCTGGTAGTAATGTGTCACAGTGCATCTCTTGTGATCACTTGTGTTCAAATTTTGACAAATTCTTCCTGCCTGATTTTGCCACGCTCAACATAATATTTGCTTATAACTAGGCCCACAGGAATTCTCAGACAACTCTGCAGATTTCCCGAGATTGTTGACCTTGTCATTCTGTCTATTTACTAATATAAATGCGTGTATACAGTGCTTAGCATACATGAGTGCACCTCCTTTTGAAAATTAATATTTTTATCCATTCCTCAGCGAATATAGCCAATATATTTAGGTGCACCTCACATTTTAGGAAATAGAGAGATAATCAATTTAAATTATTGCAATAAACTACATTTAATATATATGTTTTTTTAATGTTGATTTTTGCTGTCATATTTTTCCCCAACATACTAATTTGGTTTTACAAATTTGGACTGTTTTCTTAAGTTTTTTGTTTGATCAGTTGCAGTTTTGGTTTTGGTACTGTCTAATCTAATGTATATGCACAAATATATTATATTAAAATATATATAGTATTTTTTGCTGAGCATTGAATATTGTTTATATGATTTGTATCCAGTAAAATTGGTAAAGTAATATTTTTGTATGTTTTTTAGTGCAGTGGTTCCTAAAGTGGGGGTCTGGGACGCTTGGTGATTTCCAAAAATCTAATTCATTTTATTAAACCCTTAGAATTACCATATTGTATCCAAAACCTACTGAAGATAAAAACAGTAGTTTACAGTTACTATATACTATACAGTTACTATAGTAGCTTATAACTACTAGTTCTACTGGATTCTGACCCTTGGGGTGATTACTGTATTACACAGTAATATAAGACACAGCAATAGCGTCAGATGCAGCAGACTGATTTTATGGCACCAGGTTAAACTGTCTGGCACTCTAACAGCACTCACATACATTTAAAAAAACAATAAAAACAAAGAATAGACTTGTGCATATTGGTGTGTGTGTGTGCGTGCGTGTGCGTGTGTGTGTGTGTGTGTGTGTGTGTGTGTGTGTGCGTGTGCGCGCACTGTTGCATGCAAGATTTCTGTATTTATAACCACCTCAGAGGATATTGGGGGTCGCGAGTCACTGGCATTGCTATTTTGGGGGTCGCAGACTGAAAAGTTTGGGAATTCTGTTTTAGTGGATGTATTATATGAAAGGCAACTAGCCTTGTTTACCGATCTAACTGAATTTGCATTTTAAATCTGAAAATGAAAACGCTTTAAGCTCCAATACTCTCAAAACCTGCCATTTTTCACAGATCACAGATTCTGCCTGGCCTGGCTTATAGGGCCAGACGGAATCTGTGGACATTTTTTGCTATTTCTGCGGAGTATTTTGTTAAAAATCTGCGGATTCATGCGGAATGATTTTGGGAGTATCATAACTAAAATCTTAATATATGAAATAAAAAGTAATAGCTTTTTAACATTTATTTGATGTTTACAATGCGAAACTAATTAGATCCACTTTATTTGGTAAACAAAGCAATTCTCTCGTGTAAAATATCTACTAAAACAATAAATAAATAAATTACATGAACATTTTCATATTAGTCAATATTATTACTGAAATTAATTTGAAAACTGATTATATATAAATTTACACGCATTTAAACCAGTAAATGGTTTAAACAGAATCAATGATAGGCTAAAAATCTGCGGAAATCTGATTATTCTAATTATTCCGTGTGGCCCTACTTATGACTTATAAGTGAGAGGTAAATCAAGTGAATAAAAAGCATGACAATGACAGTTTCAACCAAAATCTGTTTTGGAACAATGCAGTTTGAATACTAATGTTTTGGTGCATTTTTATACAACGTCTCAAAATAGTTTTTCATTTTTTTAAATGGATTTGAAAAGAATACAGATAATCGTTCTGAATGACAAACTAAACTAGAGTTTCTGACCATTTTTTATTTGCTGCAATTTATTTTAAAACCAGTATATGATTGCTTTCATTATTTATTTTATTTTTGAAATAAGTTCACCAAGACTTCACTTGTTTAATTACTGAAATAATCATTGTTTTGAATCATTATTGCTTGTTGCTGACTACTGGTATACAGTGTAATGTACAAGTTGCTTGAAATGACTATTTACTCTATTTTGACCACTACTGTAGACATCAGTGTTTATTTCCAAACTATAAGGGTTTTTCCCTGTAATACCTGTGGTAATTTGAATGTGTGGTGCCTCAGAAAAGAGTAGTTGAAAAGACTGAAGCTGTACATGAAAAGTGTTCTCTCTGGTTTAAACATTCTAAAGACTACTGTTCATGAGTGTTTTAGTTGAGATTGCTATCTATTAAGGATAAATTGTTCAGCTTTAGTTTACACTACGAAAGCAATCCAGTCGAATGTGTTTTCAACTACCTCTGTGATTGAAAGTGCAGGCAACCAAATGATTAAGTTGAGAACCAGATGCCTACAATTCACAAAGAAATCATTCATATCACTCAGAATCATAAAGTTGAAATCAATATGTAAAGTGACTTCATTCACTAAAACAGTCTGAACAGGACTAGTCCATATTCGGTTTCATATGAAGGAAAAGATTTTAAATGATATGTGTGAGAAATGATAATGACAGATATTTAATTGTTTGTTTATTTGTCAACCCTTTTCGTCCTTGATAGTTCTGGGACAGGATCAAACTGATCATGATGCCAGCGAAACACCAGCCAGACTTTTCATACCTGCGTCACGTGCCACTCAGGAGAGTCCATCTATTCACACTGGTGCAGATCGTGTGCTTAGCTGTACTCTGGATCCTCAAATCCACATTCCTCGCCATCATCTTCCCTGTCATGGTATGATAACACACTGCATTATATTGCCATACATAATGCCATAAACACCCACACATATCATAATACAGTAACACATTGCAATAATACATGAATAACAATTTACTTGCATGCAAACTAAACATTACATTACTATTCTGAGTTTAGGCATGTGCTAATCAGGAACTTACTTCAATTACAGCATTCATGTGTAAAAATGGATATCTTACCTGCTAGTACATGTTTGTTAATATATTAACACTTTAATCCAAATGTAACTCGCTCTATGAGAAAGAATATGAATTAAAGGTGCAACATGACCAACATGAACGCTATATCATATGCTATATAATGCAATATATAATAGTCTATAAACGTATAATGCTATATGACTGCAAGTTAATGCTACAAATATGTTTATATATAATAACTTTAACTGTTTAAAGCTATTATTACATGTTCATTACTTAAAGTTATTAACAAATAAAGTTATGGTAACTAATACCCCTAACGAATTTGATTGCAATGCAATAATGTGCACCATTTGTAAAGCTACTTTTGAAACAATAATTATCATGAAAAGTGCTACAAAAATAAACTGTAATTGAATTGAAAAGTGCAACTTGATCAACGTGTTACCTGTTAATGTATCATGATGTCATTAATTATATTATATCATATTACATTAATTATATCATTATGTAACTTTTCTGGCGCCACGATGGCCGAGTGGTTAGCACGTTCGCCTCACAGCAAGAAGGTCGCTGGTTCGATCCCCGGCTGGGCCAGTTGGCATTTCTGTGTGGAGTTTGCATGTTCTCCCCGTGGTTGCGTGGGTTTCCTCCGGGTGCTCCGGTTTCCCCCACAGTCCAAAGACATGCGGTACAGGTGAATTGGGTAAGCTAAATTGTCCGTAGTGTATGTGTGTGAATGAGAATGTATGGATGTGTTTCCCAGAGATGGGTTGTGGCTGGAAGGGCATCCGCTGCGTAAAACAAATGCTGGATAAGTTGGCGGTTCATTCCGCTGTGGCGACCTCGGATTAATAAAGGGACTAAGCCGAAAAGAAAATGAATAAATGAATGAATGTAACTTTTCTTGAAGGGATGTTTTGTTGTTAACTCATTCTTAACCACACATGATCTCCTGTGTTTAAACTGTTTCTTTTGACACTTTTCTATTGTTTTTCAATGTACAGTAAACACACACTTGACACTACGTTAAACCACAGCAGTTGTTAAGATTGAGTTCATAACAAGTCAATATTATTTAGATCTCAGACTCATTGGCCTTGGCTAATTTTCTAGGATAACTCAGAATAATTTCTCAATGATCACACATTGAACATTACATTGATTTAGATTAGATAGAGGATGTTCGGGTCCACTAAATTCAGGGTTTAAAAAAGTGTCAAAATAAATCGTAGGTCCTGTGTGGAGAGTATACACATGCACATGTTCCACAGTAATACCCTGCCCCTCATGTGTTGTACAGACTGGTGTGAAAATGACAATGTGTTCAATGGGGCACAAAAAATTAGTAGCATTTAAATTTATGTGTGTGATCTAATAAAGGAAATTATTAACCATAACTGATTTTTATATTGCTTGCTATCAGGACGAAGTAAACATCTGTTAACATAAAACAATTGATTTTGTTGAATTAAATGCCCCTAAAATAGAGCAGGTCCACTAGACCTACGAACACTGGCTGAGTTAAATGCATTTGAACACCACAGAAGAGTTAAATAACAGTACACACACTGTCTTCAATTGAAATTCCAGCTGTTTGTTATTCAGTGAGGATCATTGTTTACTCATCCTTTCTTTCTTCTGTTGAACACAAAGGAAGACATTGTGAAGAATAAGTCAGCCATTGACTTCCTCAATATGTTTTTCCTACTACAGTATGTATGTGACAGGCTGTTTTCCCCCCGACATTCTTCAGAATGTATTGTTTTGTGTTTAATGTTCAACAAGAAATAAATTCATTAAACTGTAGTCTCTTGAGTGTGAGAAGAAATTTTAATTTTACCCTTTAACCTACTCACCCTCAAGCGATCCAAGATGTAGGTGACTTTTTCCTACAGTAGAACATTTTAAAAGATTTTTAGCTGAAACGGTGGTGCTTGGCATTTCATAAAATGCAAGTAAGCGGATACTGGCACTTTGAGAGTCTAAAATTAACAATGATTTAAAAAAAGACAAAAGCAAACAATAAAAAAAAAACTATTTGGTTCCTGATGATGGACCCTTTTCACAAGGCTGTTATGGCGTGTTTAACAGTCATCAGCATCTTAAATCCTGGAAAGTTTTTAATATTTAGTTTTTTTAAACACATGTCCATATATTTACATATGTATATTATCATTGCATCAAATTGCAAAACAAAAAACGAAATACTGCTCATGCGAGGTGTTTCTAACACAGTGTCTATGGGCGGCAGGGCTGCACGATATTAGAAAAATCTGACATCGCAATATATTGTGTTGCTGTGATGTATACATTGCAATATGAATTATGTAATTTCACCAGATAATTTAAATAGCTAGGATGATCAAGTCTTGTATGCGGTGCATCTGCATATAAATATAATAAATTAAAAGCATTTAAACACGACAGAGCAAAAATAAGTGAAATAAACAGAGCTTTATGGGTTTCTAACAGTATTTAAATACAGAAATTAAATAATGAAATGTAAAATGACATGGTCTTCATTGTATAGTGAATAAAAAAAATTATAATAGCAATAGTGTATAGCAATAGTGTATAAAGCAAGATTTATCCTGCATAATAAATCAGTGTATTTATTATATAACACACTTGTGATGCCATATATGAGTTATTGTGTTGAAATTTGGGGGTATACATATAAATCTAATTTACAATCTTTATCTACATTACAGAAAAAAGTAATTAGACTGATAAAAAATGTGAGGTATTTAGAGCATACAAATCCTTTATTCTTTAAATTGAAGATACTTAAGTTCAACAATTTGGTAAAATGTAAAACTGCACAATTTATGTTTAAAGCCAGGAATAAATTACTTCCGAAATGCATCCAAAAGTTTTTTGAAGAAGGACAAGGGGGATATAATCTGAGAGAAGAACTCAATTTTAGGAGGTTGAAAATAAGGACAACTTTAAAAAGCTGGTGTATGTCTGTATGTGGTGTGAAACTATGGAATAGTTTAGAACAGAGTCTCAAACAATGTCAGGATATTAATCAATTTAAAAAGTTGTATAAAAATATACTATTAAAGGCATATAATGATGAAGGATAAAATCAGGAAGGTTTGATGAAATTTAAATTAATGGCTATTTGCATTACTATGTTTTGATTTTTGACTTATTTATTTTTTCATTTATTTATTTTTATTTTTATAGTTTAAGTAATAGACGAATGATGTGTGTGGTGACGGGGTGGGAAAATAATAAGCTTGTGCTTCATCCTGCTCCATTTTTACTATGTTGAAATGTATCTTTTGTTAAAGATATTTTATGTATGATATATTTTTGTTCGAAAATAAACTAAATCAAATCAAATAATAAATCTAAAATAAAAATAAATAATAATCTAATCCTGCAATGTGACTATTGCGGTTACACACATTGTGATATCAATGCTCAAATGATATATTGTTCAGCCCTGATGAGCGGGACAATAAATTTGACCTTATTCTCTCTTCTGGCTGCTGTTGTCAGTCTGACGCAATTTTTTCCTATTTCTGAAAGTCTTTATAACTCTATCGTTGACTTTTTCTTTTATTATTTGAGCAAATAGGACTGTAAAAAGAAAAATATTGTACTCTCCTATTTACTGTGCTCTAAGTTTTCCCAACAATGACGACGTCCACTGCTGAGAAACCCAGAAAGGGTCCGTTTAGGCCTGTGCAAGAAAGTGATTGTTATTTATAACATTGTTCAATTTTCTTTAATGTCCAGCTGAAGGTAAAAAAAGTCACCACTATCTTGCATGGCGTGATGGTGAGCAAATTGTCTATTTAAGGTGAACCATGCCTGTAGGCACGCCTCACATAAAAGACATGTTAAAGAAAATAAAAACTGTTACTTTCTCTCAACCCCACAGATTCTTGGTCTCATGGTGGTCCGAAAGATGTTAGACATGGTCTTCTCTCAACATGATCTGGCGTGGCTGGACGATATCCTGCCTGAGAAGGAAAAGAAGAAAAAAGATGATGAAAAGAAGAACATCAAGAAGGACAAAAAGAAAGGCAAAGGAGGGGATGACAGTGAAGATGATGTAAGTGTTTAAAGAGCAGACTACTTGAAGAAAGGACACCCAAGCTTCTAGAATTTAAATGAGTTAACTTTTGTGATCCTGAAAAATGGGCCTGAATGAAATCATCTTTGGTCTTTACTCAAAAAACAATCTATTTAAATGATTTATGAGATGCACACAAACACATTGTGTTTCTCTAGTGCCACCTTCTGGTAAAAAGAGCCTCACAAATGGATTGATAAAGCTGCAAAGACATTTTATAATATGGCAAGGCATTGTAATATTGAATCTATAAAACATATATTTTAATAACATACATACTTATTTTTTTAAACAGTAACAGTGCTTATTGTTTAGGTTCCAGTTTTTTTGTCCAGTTAAATTCCAGTTTTTATTATTTGATGGTACCGATTCATTAGAAACTAGCCCATTTTATATAGATACTTGTAATCTTACTTTAGGTAATAGTTCCTGTATATTAAAAATAGTCATTTATTATGTAATAGTGCTTATGTATTAGACAATATAGGGACGTTAGAGTTTCATTCATTCATTCATTTTCTTTTCGGCTTAGTCCCTTTATTAATCCGGGGTCGCCACAGCGGATTGAACCGCCAACTTATCCAGCATTTGTTTTACGCAGCGGATGCCCTTCCAGCCACAACCCATCTCTGGGAAACACATTCATACATTCTCATTCACACACATACACTATGGACAATTTAGCTTACCCAATTCACCTGTACCGCATGTCTTTGGACTGTGGGGGAAACCGGAGCACCCGGAGGAAACCCACGCAACCACGGGGAGAACATGCAAACTCCACACAGAAATGCCAACTGGCCTAGCCGGGGATCGAACCAGCGACCTTCTTGCTGTGAGGCGAACGTGCTACTCACTACGCCACCGTGGCGCCCCACGTTAGAGTTTATCTTTTGTAATTATTACTAGTGACCTTTTTTTTTATCTAGCTAATCACATCTGCTTTTTACTCATCTTTGTTATGGTTAGCTGGAAACACCACAGTAAAGTAAGATAAAACATTGGGTTACTAAAAATTAAGTAGTTGTATCTAATAATCATGTACTAATCTATTGAATAAGTATGAGTAGCTAATTAATAAATACATCTACTGAAGTAGTATAATCTATTTAATATGTCTAAATATTTACTAGTATGTAATAAATATGAACTATATGATGTAGTAAATGACAACTAATATCTATTAAAAGGGATAGTTCACCCATGTGGTTTTAAACCCTTATGGCTTTCTTTTGTCTGTTGAACACAAAAGGAGATATTTTGAAGAATGCTGGCTGCTGGCACCCATCAACGTCCATTTACGAAATAAAATACAACGATGGAAGTCAATGGATGTCATTCCTCCATTATTTCATTCATTCATTTTCTTTTCGGCTTAGTCCCTTTATTAATCCGGGGTCGCCACAGCGGAATGAACCGCCAACTTATCCGGCATTTGTTTTGCGCAGTGGATGCCCTTCCAGCCACAACCCATCTCTGGGAAAATTCCTCCATTATTTACCAGCATTTTCCAAAATATCTCCTTTTGTGTTCAACATAAGAAAGAAACTCAAATAGGTTTTGAACAATTAAAGTGTGATCATTTCCAATTTTGGGTGAACTATCACTTTCGTAGATATATCTAGTTGTTATCTATTGTTACTTAAACTTTAAAAAAAAGTACTACTCACGAATGGAATACTGGAATAAATGGAATGGAATAAACTAAAATATAGAACTTTTGGTGTTTATATTGTTTTTGTATCAATGTTTTGTACCACACTAGCTTATATATATCCTTAAGACTAACATACTAACATTTAAAAACCATAAATGACCTTTAATAGTAAACATATAACAGTGACAGATAGAAGTTCATTACAAAGTTGTGAAATTTCTCAGTAGAAACATTAGTTACAACTCATTATGAATAAGCAATAGTACGTATCTATTCAATGGGTACTGATATCAACTAAACAAGTACTAGTATCTAATAAGCATTAG
>CAIGQQ010037394.1:11577-36705 GCA_903798035.1 Danio albolineatus | reverse complement strand
GACAGTGTTTGTGCATTTCAGCTCAGTATGTTTGTCATCTTATAAGGCTTAATCTGAGGGAGACGCAAATGATTTGGGATTTTTTATGTTCGATGACTGATCTGCATCATTTTGCTTTAACATCCTTTTTTTTTACATGCCAAATCCAGTTTTGTGAATGTAATGTTATGCTTGACTTTTTTTTTGTGCATTGAAACATTTTTAGCGTCATTTTTGTCGCATGTCTAATCTAATAGTGTAAACATAATTTAAATATTGAAAAAATCAATTAATATGTGACCATTTAAATTGGGATGTTAAATGAATCACATAACTGCAGGGTATATTGTTCTGTGTTTATTGCGAACTTGGTTTACGTGGCCAGTAGGCCTGCCACTCATGGCTAAATGTATATCAATTAATCCATTGTCGATTATTCGACTCATCTAAATGATTCATTTTATACCAGAATCAGTCATTTTACTCATAAACATTTTATTTAGCTTCCAGCTTTGACATTTAAGGCTGTACTGTTAAGAAATAGCCTACAAATATAAACAAGCCCTTGGCAAAATATAAAATACCATCAAAAAAAAAAAAACACAATAATGACAATACTGTATAATGCTCATTAGGTCATTTAAGTCAGTAGACACACAATAAAACGTCTTTAGAATGGGATGAAGTCAATTAATCTTATTACAGAAGGTTACATCATACCTGTATATGAATAAACGGAGGAACAGATCAATATAACTGTTACAGTGGTTCTCAGTTCCAGTCCTTGCACCCCAGACTCTTTTTCCTGTTTTACTTTTTGTAACTGAATGAACTGTGTTCCTATTGACTTCACCTCAGAATGTTAATTTGTACTATGCTACATATTATGCCTCTGTAAATAAATCGCATTTAAATTCACATATCGCACACTAAAATGCAGTTTGACCCAAATCAACTTTTCTGGGCATGTGATATCAAATTAGAACAAATGTCTGTAGTGACAAGAGAAGTACACAAAATGTGCAGAGCAGTAGTGTTTCTCAAAAAGTCTTGGTCTTGAAAGGTCTTGAAAAGACCGCAAACAAACAACTTCTCTTACTTTAAAAGTATTTAGAAACGTACATTTCTGTAGACACCTACGACTTCTCCATAGTATCTCCTGTTCTACACGTTTCCTCTTCAGGTGTTCATGCATCATGCATTTGCTACTGGAAAATGATAACTCAATAGCATTTCGGAGACAATTTTGAATGGTGCAATGCACAGTTAATTTAATCTTTATTATTATTATTTTTATTTGATTCTAAAAATATTGTATAAAAATCCAATGTATATATGTAATTATATGTGTGTTTTTAGTTCACCAATAAATGTGCAGCATGTGAGAAATAATAAAACGCCACTTGCTTAAGTAGTCTTAACAAAGTTTGTCAGAAATATTTTGAAAAAATTGTATCGTATTGATTGTATAGAATCGTGAGCTGAGTATTTCGCTACATCAACAATTGTAATTTAATAGTGTTACAATGTTATAGCGTAGTTATACATGACTTTGTTGTCTAATATAATTATGCAAACTATGTTATGCATGACTGCATAACAGTGCATTGAAACGCTGATTTTAACAACACATCTTTATCTCATGCCCAATCTAATCATTGAAACGTAATGTTACGAAGTGATGTAATCTGATGTGTCTTGTAGAAATGTTTGACCAGACTCTTGTCCCCTCAGCTGCTCGGTCTGTGTGTGCTGTGTATCGGAGTGTATGCCGAAGTGGAGCGGCAGAAGAATCGCACCCTGGAGGGAGTGTTTTTGGCTCCCGCCGTGGTCCTCATACTGCTGGGTCTCGTCATGTTCACTGTGTCTGTGATTGGAATGGTGGGTTCCCTCAGGGACAACAAGACTCTGCTACACATGGTGAGTGCGCATCTGTATTGTGTGTGTGTGTGTGTGTGTGTGTGTTTATTCAGGAGAAATCTTTTTGTTCCATGTTACCGGTGGGCTTTTTGCACTGTGACTCAATGTAAGTTTTTTTTCTGCAGTTTCTTTGCGTTCTGTGTGTCTTGCTGGCTCTCCAGGCAGTTGGCCTCATCATTGCTCTGATCTTCGAAAAGTCGGTAAGATGTAAGGAACATTGAGAGTAGAAGGATTGTTGTGTTGTACGGTTTGTTGTTAATGAGTTTGATTTTTCTCTGTCTTCAGACAATCAAATTGTTTCAGAACAGCATACGAGAGGGAATCAAGCACTACTACGATGACCTGGACTTCAAAAATATATTGGATTATGTTCAAGAGAAGGTTTTTTACTTATTTTATCTTTTATTCCTAAAACCTACGTGAATTATACACCTACTCTAATAGGGTCTATGTCGAGTCTGACATAAATTATAAATATTTTCCGCCAGGAACGTATTTGTGTGTACACTCCAGCCAAATCTTGTTTTCAGTTCACCTCAGCCTTTTTTGCTTTAAGTGATTAATGTATGGTAATGAATTAGCTGAATTGACTACTAAAAAATGCAGCTAGCGACAACCTCATTTACAAAAAAAACATGACACATTTAGTTATTATTTAATTAATGATATATTTGAATGCACATCAGGGATTTGTCTGTCTTCTGTATGTGTGTGGTAAAAGATTACAACAAGAAAAGGTACAGACCTTGGCTAGTTTGTGTTGCCAGTTATTGGTAGAAAATAATAATAATAATAATATTATTAGAAAATGACAAACGAGCCCATAGAAAAATGTAGAAAAATCCAGATGGTTAAAATAAAAAGAAAAGAATATGGGGAGCCATATATACATTTTTTAAGAATTCATAAACTCATAAAAAGTCCAAAGATACTAGTAATATTATGTGGTCAAGGCAACACTTCAAGTGTACACTTTGCAAACCAGCTACAAACAAAATGCAATGCTTTTGTTGACAATATTTTATTTAAAATTTCAGAAATGTATATGACAACTCCTTTGAGTTTGTAATATTACTTCAGGATAGCAGTTACCAAAGACACTATTGCTATAACCATGCCGTCAGTCTTCGCAATTTTGGAAAAATTATGTGTCACACACACATTATCTCTTGCGTCTAAATGGGGATGTCAATCCTGAAACTTTATAGTGTGTATATGACCATAGTTTGTGTGAATTAACGTCGTTTTTAAGCCTATACACTAAATTTTCATATATACTAGTCACTTCGTTATATGTATTAGTCTTATAAATGAATATGCTTGAATTTTTTTTTAAAGAAAATTATTGATTTTATTCAATAGTTACTAATATTGCAAAAAATGTCCTATAATAAATGTATTATTTGTATGTATGATGTATTATAAATACCACTAGGACATTTTAATAAATGAATAATTAAACCAAAAAAGTAAAACCATGTTAAATTTCGATAATAATAAATGTAATAAAAACTGTGATAATAATTATAAAACTAAGCACCAAATCAGCAGTGACACAGAATTGGAACAATAGATGCTGAAAATGATAAGCTTTGCCATTACTGGAATATGTATAAAAAGTATATCTTATATTAAACATTTGAACGTTTTGGAGATGATATCATTAATCTTATTGTTATTATAAACAAATCACTTAAAGTGATTATTCAAATCACCTGTTTGTCCTGCATTTTAACACTCTTTCTGTTTGTCTTGTTCAGTTTTCTTGTTGTGGAGGAGACGAGTACAAGGATTGGGAAGTAAACCAGTACCACCTCTGTGATGGCAAGAGTCCTTTGGCCTGTGGCGTTCCTTACACCTGCTGCATCCGTCAAAGTGTTAGTCATTCCCTGCACTTCTCCCGCTCGTGAGACATAAATCAGCACAAATGTCGCCTCTCTACACGCAGGTCTGATGAGCAAAAGCCTGCGTCACAGGGTGTTTTTGATGATTTTGCCAGTAATCTTTTTTGCGAAAGAGAAGTTTTTACAGCGGAGTCAGTCTGACCCACAGGGCTGTGAGAGCAGGAAGCTGATTTTTGGGCTCTTTTGTTTTTTTTTTTTTTTTTTTTTTTTTTTTTTCCTAAGCGGTGGGTTTAGAGAGCTTTCTAGTAAACGCAGTTCTCCATGAGTCAGTGCTTCATGACAGATTTAATTTGCCTGCCCTGTGCTGCATAGTCTCCTCTACCACTCGCTCTCTCTTTTTGCCTCTCTTTCTGAGTTAATGAATGTTGATTGGGCCCTAATGCACTGTTCCTCTATTGGTATGACAGCTCACTATGCCTTTACGGGCTAAGAATGAAACACAACCAACATGATCAACGCTTCCTTAGAATATTCTTGTTCTTTCAGGTCTTGTTCTAGGCAAATGTATTGGCCTGTGTGACATTATTGTCTATATTTAGCCTAATATATGACAGATTAATGATAACATAATCTATGTTTCAAATACCTGAATTTAGATTTAAAATATTCTGTAGCACTTTGGTTCAGGTCACAAGTCATGCTATTAATTACTGGCTTATTACCTGCCTACAGTATACTGTTCGTTAGTACTTATTAAGTATTATCTTATTTTGCATCCCCAATCCTACCTAAAACCTAAACCCAACTTCTAACTTACTATCTAACAATAAACACGTATTTAGTCTTTTATTAAGCAAGTAATGTTAGTTATTGGTTTGTTAATACCGGAAATTGTGACCTAAACTAAATTGTTACCAAATATTCTTATCATTTGCAATTCAACTGACACACACACAAAACACTATAGCTTCTTTAGCCTGATTTTTGTTTAGTTTTTGGATCAGGTTGTAAAAGAGTGCTTACAAACAGCAAATGTGTTTAAAAAGGTGTAACGTTTACGTACTGAATGCTGAAATTATTACCTGATTATCAAAAATCAATGCCTTTTGATTTCAGAGGATTCATCATATGAGTAACAAAATATATTTTCACACTTCATCATCTTATGTGTTAGCTGATGCCAAATCATCAACATCGTCATCTTCTTTTTTTCTTTTTGAAATACCAGCGGTGAAATGTCACATGGTATGAAATGCAAGAGAGAAATTGGAGAAGGCCTTTGGGAGAAGACATGTTTATTTGTAATCTAATTAGACGGTCTGCCTGCACATCAGTCCTATTCTAGATTCCATCACTGCATTAGCCCTCTGCTTTACAGGCTACACCAACATGGTTATAAGTGTGTGCAGCTGTGACTTCCACATGTAATTTATGAGATGAAATTCAATCTGAGAGTCATCAGAACATTTACATTTGGTCAATAGTTTTTTTGTTATATAAAGCCAACAGCATCAAAATGTCACTTAAGGTTTTCATATGAAAGTTTAACATTTCCTGAATGTTTATATTCATTCATTTATTTTCCTTTGACTTAGACTTTCAGAGGTCGCCGCAATGGAATGAACCGCCAACTATTCTGGCATATGCTTTATGCAGCGAATGCCATTCTAGCCACAACCCAGTATTGGGAAACACCCATACACACACACTCACTCACTCTCATACACTACGGACAATATAGTTTATTCAGTTCACCTATACCACATGTCTTTGGGCTGTGGGGGAAACCAAAGCACCCAGAGGAAACCTACGCAACCACGGGGAGAACATGCAAACTACACACAGAAATGACAACTGGGTCAGCTGGGATTCAAACCAGCGACTTTATTGTTGTTAGGCGACAGTGCTAACCGCTGAGCCACCGTGCCACCAACATTTTATATATTTAATGTTTTGTTCAAAAAAAGAAAATACATGCAGTTACTTTGGTTAAATTGTGTCCCTGACATCACCCTAAGCAAATTATAAGGTTTTTTTAATGATACTTTAAAGATCAACCAGACAGTGACAATGCCAGTTAAGTGGTTTTAAGCATGAAGAATAGACCAGTGATGGATATTCTAGGTCAAACTACTGTACTTGTTATCATTCAACAATTTTAAAATCTGTGCTGTCTCAGTGGTTAAGTAATTTTAAATTTTAAGAGATAAATAATATAAATATGTAAATCGTACAATATTTTCATTTTAAAAAAGCCTTTATGCACTTATTACGTATCATATGCTAACACTTTTTTTAAAGTCAGTGACATTTACATTTTATATTTGCTCTCATGGTAAAGTTATTAATTGTGCTGGTTTGTTAACTGCATTTTTAAATTGTTGACCTCTCCAATAGTATCTGTATGCAGCCTTAAATATGCAAGCTGAAACAGCAAAGTCTTGACCTTGCAATGTCGTACACAATGCACTCAATGGAGCTAGTGAAATCACTGTGAGGGGTTGGGTTAGGTGTGCTCATTATGAAGCATTGAATGCAGCTCAGATTGCAACTGCACCACGTCTGCGTCTATACTTTTTTGCAGACAAGGCTTAATTGTGCACTATTGCCTTGTGTACTGGTTTGTGTATTGATCATCTTGTGTTTTATTGTAGTGACATGTTTTTGCATGGAATTCATTTTTCTGTATTCATACAGTGACAATAAAAAAAAACCATATCTCAAGACCATTTTACGATAAAACTGGTCTTGTCTGAGTATCATCCTCATACGCTGTTTTGTCTGAGGATGGAGATATTTCAGGGAAAAGACAGTTTGGCAATTTAAGGTCATTGTCTATGGCGGTTATGGTTCTGGGTTTTGTAATAAGTCTTGTGTTTTCATTTCTCTCAGGTGGGAGAAGTTGTGAACACCCTCTGTGGCTACAAAACTCTCCATCAGCAGGTAAGTGGAATCTCTGAGCATTCGTTCTTAAAGTCCACATTCATACAATGGCCTTCAGCCAGCCGTTACTGACTGCTGACTGACTCATTTCACGTAATACTCGCTCTTACATCCAGCGACGCATTTGGAGAGAACTATATGCCGGACATTGACGCATGAAATCCTATCTAAAGCAGGAACTGTGACAGGGAAATAAAAACCTCCGATGGCCTTTTCCACAGCAATCATGTGTAATGGTGGCTTGTTTATTCCATAGACAAAAACCAAGCAAAGCCATTAAGAGCGCCACCTCCATTATGCTATTATGATGGACTGGAGTTGTGATATTTTAACCTTGTTTTCGTCATAGAATCAGTGCTACCTGGCACCTGTGGTGAATGTGATTTCTTTCTCTTGCTCTTTATTACAGCGTGAAGCTTTAGATGGCATAATTCACGTGCGTGGCTGTATCCACGCTGTGAACCTCTGGATGGGAGACAACATCGGGGCTACTATTGGCATCTGCTTAGCGGTTGGACTGCCACAGGTCTTGTGATCATCTTTCTCTATGTGTGCTTCTTGTTTATTACTTCTATCTTCTCATCATGATATTTCTGTTTCTGTGCTTTATTTATCTCCCTTGGCATTCCACATTTCCATTTTGATTGCCTGCTACCTATTCTGTTTGACTCGTCCCTCATTAGAGAGTGCTCTGCCAAACAGTAAATTATAGAAATTGGGCATCTGCACTGACCAGATGCAAATGTCCTAAGAGAGGTGCATGGATACTCCGAGAAGCTGGTGCCCAGTTAAATGCCAAACTTGAAAACCTTTTTTTATTATTATTATTATTTTTTAGTAACTAGCCTGCTCATCTCTGTCGCTCTTACATTGGCACAAACTGTCAAAACATAAATAGCAGGAAAAAGATTTATTCATTTATTTAAAGATAATTTATTTGTTCATTTAAAACATTGATAGTATATCATCTCTGTCTCTTTTTCAAGTTACTTTTATTGGCATGGTACAGTATTGCCAAAACATTTTAGATTGTATAAAATATGTAATGCCCTCACCAGCCACTTTTTGTACACCTGCCTAACTGCTACTTAATGCAAATTTTTAATCAGCCAATCACATGGCAGCAACTCAATGCCTTTAGGCTCATAGACATGGTCAAGAGACATGCAGTTCAAACTGAGCATCAAAATGGAGAAGAAAGGTGATTTAAGTCACTTTGAACGGGGAATAGTTGTTGGTGTCAGACGGGCTGGTCTGAGTATTTCAGAAACTGCTGATCAACTTGGATTTTCACACACAACTATCTCTAGGGTTTCAGAGAATGGTCCAAAAATATCCAGTGAGCAGAAGTACTGTGGGCGCAAATGCCTTGTTGATGCCAGAGATCAGACGAGAATGGCCAGACTGGTTCCAGTTGATAGAAAGGCAACAGTAACTCAAATAACCACTCGTTATATCTGAGGTATGCAGAAGAGCATCTCTCAACGCATAACACATTGACTATGAGGCGGATGGGCTACAGCAGCAGAAGACCACACCGGGTGCCACTCCTGTCAACTAAGAACAGAAAACTGAGGCTACAATTTGCACAAGCTGACCAAAATGTAACAATAGAAGATTAGAAAAACCTTGCCTGTTCTGATGAGTCTTGATTTCTGCTGCGACATTTGGATGGTAGTGTCAGAATTTGGTGTCAACAACATAAAAGCATGGATCCATCCTTTGACACAAAGTGCTATAGAAAAAAATATGAATTGAATTGAATTGTATCAACGGTTCAGGCTACTTTGGGGTGGTGTAATGGTGTGGGGGATATTTTCTTGCCACACTTTGGGCCCGTTAGTACCAATTGAGTATCATATCAACGCCACAGCCTACCTGAGTATTGTTGCTGACCATGTCCATCCCTTTATGACCACAGTGTACCCATCTTCTGATGGCTACTTCCAGCAGGATAACGCACCATGTCATAAAGCGTGTATAAAGAGTCTTCTCAAATTGGTTTCTTGAACATGACAATGAGTTCACTGTACTCAAATGGCCTCCACAGTCACCAGATCTCAATTCAGTAGAGAACCTTTGGGATGGGGTGGAACGGGAGATTTGCATCATGGATGTGCAGCTGACAAAACTGTAGCAACTGTGTGATGCTATCATGTCAACATCGACCAAAATCTCTGAGGAATATTTCCAGTACCTTGTTGAATCTGTGCCATGAAGGATTAAGGCAGTTCTGCAGCCAAAAGGGGGTCCAATCCGGTACTAGTAAGGTGTACCTAATAAAGTGGCTGGTGAGTGTATATTAACATCATTGAATGAATAAAATGTACAATAACAGAAAAAAAACTGTTTATTTAAATTAAAATTTTAATAATTATAATAATAATAGCAAAAATCAAAAATGTTTATTGTTTAAATAAGGCAGTTGAATTTAGTTGATTAACTATTTCTTATGTTGTACATATTTTATTCAGCCAGTTTAGATGTCACTTCTCTCTCTGAGGCAAGAGGTCACATTAAATGCAGCCACATGACTCTGCTGCCACATTCCTCCATTACTGCATTAATCCTCTAATAAGAGCAGAGGAACAGTCCACTTACACAGAAATGATGGAATATGTGACGAAGCACCTTTCTAGTAAATCACGGCTGCATTAGGGATTGCTTTGGTATGTCCACAGTGTTAAATGTTGTATAATATGCTTTCATTTAGAAAAAAATTGAAAACTGGTTCTGAGACTTGGAGAATTAAATAAAATACCCACTGAAATCACATGCAGAGGCTTTTAAAAATTCATTTGAATGTATTGCAGGGGATATAAGTTCATCTGATCAGAAAACAGTGAAGGACCCCTCAAACCATTCGTTGTGCTGCTATTTTGAATTAAGAAAATAAATAAACAAATAAAAATAGACCCTTTGCTGTTTTTAAATTTGTGTTATCTGTACATTTCAAAATGACAGTATTTTACTATCATTGTAAAATATACCAGTTTATTTAAAACTTTTATATAATCCTAAAACACAACATTTCTTGATTTTGATGTTTTTTGAAATATGTTTACAGTGTATCCAGAAAGCATTCATAGCGCTTCACTTTTTCCACATTTTTTATATAACAGCCTTATTCCAAAAGGAGTTCAATTCATTCATTTCCTCAAAATTCCACACACAATACCACATAATGACAATGTGAAAAAAGATTTTTAAAAAATGATGCAAATTTATAAAAAAAAAAAAAATGAAAAATCACATGTACATTGTATATTATATATAGTTTATATTGTATATAGTTTACTTTTAGCAATAAATACTTCAGTGTAATTGCTTCAGACTTCAGTTTCACATGAATTCAAATAGATTTTGAGCTTTAGAAATATTTCTTACATTTATTTACACACATTAATGTGGGAACCATCATACAAATGATCTGTATTTCTTTATGTTTAGAAATTGCAAATGAACCACATTAATATTGTGAAAAACTACTTTATCATATATTTCTTTGTCATTTGTTTTTAAAAATGTTTTTTCTTTTTTTATTTATTGTGCTGTTTCTTTTAGCTTCTTGGTATTCTCCTGAGCTGTGTCTTCTGGAATCTTTTGGTCGAGATGAGCGAGTCTCAAGACATGGTGGACTTTAAGTTCCTGAAACGTTCTGGTTATAAGTACAGCGAGCTGGACCTCTCAGGTGCCGGATGGTGTATGTGTTTACCTCGTGAAGAAGGGTACCTGCCTGTACCTGTAGCAGAGCCTGAAACCTGGGTTCCAGACCCCATCCCATTCTACCAGGAGCAAGAGTTCACCCATTCCCAACTGGAGAGCAAGGGACCACAGTCAGGTATGGGAATGGATGAAGTGGACAATCGAGCTTAAGAACCACAAAGAAAACTTTTTTTAACTGTATATAAACAAGTTTGCCGTTTCACACTGTGAAAATGTGAAAAAGTGAGTTAGTTGCACTACATGTTGGTAAAAATGTTTTAGGCATGGAAAAAAAGACAGTTTTGTACAAAATATTCGATGCTAGTAAGAAATCAAGTTAGGAATCTCTATAGACGTGTTCTACAAGCATATCTCTTAAAATGCTGTTCACAGTCAGTTGTTTTTCACCATTTTAATTAATACAGTGTTTAATGCTTTTTAGAGGAGTTTGACTTGCTCGTGTTGTAATTTAACACTTTACAAGGTGCATAGAGATGATTCTATGAATTGTTGGCAATCATTTTTAATTTATGGGTTATTTTTATATGTAATTGAGGTCTATATTGCAATGAATTCAGGGAAATTGTTAGCTAATTTGTTAGACTATCAATGTTGAGATTAGCAGATGAAGCTGGACATTCATCTCTTGTAGCTCCACTGTTTGTGAATCCTTTTATATTCATATTTTTAATTGCTTTTATATTACTCTTTTTTTCATCAAACACATATTCGGAAAAGGGACACATGTGGACCTTCAAATTCTTTCTAAAGTACATGTGGTTTGTGTAATGAATTATTCACAGCAGCAACTTAAGTAATTGGAATTATTTATTAAGCTCTTTGCCTTAGTTAACTTTCTTTTTTCTTTTCCTGAGTACCTCAGGCTATTCTGGAATAGCCTAAAGTGACTTGAAGTTAATTTGTTGGTAAGATTTTGTAAAACAAAAGGGAGTCTTGGCCTTGTGTTAAGCACTATTTAAAGTTTGTCTTCCAGTGCTTGTAATTAACATTTACTTGTCAGAAACTGCTGTTTTAGTTGTGTAGCTCATGTTATCTTCATTAGGTGTGTGATTTAAGACTAAAGAAAAAAAAAAGTTTGCCATTAATGTCTCATTTTAGTAGTCATTTTAAAAATACCTCACTTTGCTAATAGACCTCTCAAAGACATTGCTAAAGATGTACTACTGCACTCCAGCTAATTCACCTCTGGTTTTGTAGCAGCATTAATGTGACTTTAAATAAAATTGGCTTGAAATGACCTTTTAAATATGTCTCTCGGGTTAATTCTGCATTGTCGAATAAATCATCAAAGCCTCAAAGTGTTTCAGAAGTGTCTTAAAGTGGAGCAGTGCAAACCATGATGAACTAGACTTGTGGATTCTTAGAAACTGGTTTTGCAAACCCTTGAACGGAAGGCATTTTCTAGTGCGTAATTACATTTTTAAGTTGTTCTGCCAAGTGAATGTCCTGTAATGACTTCCTAGCGGTTCTGTCAATTGTATCGCAGGTTCTATAATGCTAATGTATTTTTCAGAGAACTCAAATTGCTCTGGTAGAAGCTCGGTGAATTAGAGAGTCTTATTGATGCTGCTATCCGTGCATCATCATAACAGACCAGACACATTAATTCCAGTGCAGGGCGATTTATCTTCAACCTCTCTTTCCATTATTTCCTCAATATTCTCCTCACTTTCCCTTCATGGTGATGGCCATCAAGAGGCGGCATGTGGAATAATTATACCCAGAATCTCAATGGGAGGAAATGAACTGCAGCACCGAAAATAACACTTCGCTCACTGAGAGCAGAGAACAAAATGCATCCACAGTGGCTTAATTGTGATAATAATAACCGCATTAATATCAGTAATCAACAATTGCCGACTTGAGGGATGCTCAAGCTTGAGTATTCGGTTCTATCAGATGAATGAGCACATCAAAAAGGATGAAGTGATGCACTGCAGATCATCGAGTAGAGGTCCCTTCCCAAATGTATATGTTAAAGCTTATGGAGGTCAAATCCAATCATTCAGGGTATGAGAAAGATCAGTTGTTTACTGAATAACTTGTTGTATTTAGTACTTATTTTAGGAAGGGTGAAAATATGAGATGTGAAAAATATTGATTTATCTCCTCACTAGTTTCACCTGACGTTTATATTTCTATCATTTGACTTCTTGGTGGATAGTTAGCAGTGACCCAAATATCAACATTGTCGAAAAAGTAATTATTAGGCAAGCTATCTGAAATTGTAACACTGGATTAAAAAGCCTGAGGCTGTTTGTTTTGTGTCTAATCAACGGGGAATACGGCTCATTCCATCTGCAGCTTGGAATCCTGTGTCTTTTATCTAAGTAATGAACCAAGCGCATCTCTCTCTGTGGGGATTGTGAATCGCAGCAGGCAATTCAAGGAGATAAGTGTTAGAACTACAATAGGGATTTGGTTTCAGTTAAAGAGCGGATGAAGATTTATCAAGGGTGAACTGAGACCGACGTTTTCGAAATGTGCACTTTAGTCGTGAAGAGAACACGGAAAATGCTAAAAGCTACAGGAGTTTCTTGTGATGTTTTGTCTTGAAGTGATTTTAAGGCTAGAGATGATCCCAAGGTGGTTGTAATACAAATGCCCCTGTTGACTGCAGATGTTTTTGATCATATGGCAAAGTCTTTAGCAACAATGGCAATTTCACAGCTTCTGGCAATATTGGCCCCAGGCCAATGCCAGAAAATGTGGATGAAAATGTCTTTTTTTTAGTACAATGAGAAAAAAGGAAATGTTCTTAATTGGTAGATATCTGAAGATAAATATAAATCTTATATACTAGAGCTGCACAATTAATCAAGGACATCCAAACTCTGGAATTCTCTTTCTCCTGACATCCGCAACATTGACTCTCTCCCTCTGTTTAAAACAAGACTTCAAACTCATCTGTTCAAAATAACTTACTGTTTATAACTGCTTACTACACTCTGTTTCATGTCTTTGTATTCCTTTGTATCTTCTTCTCTATTTTATACTATTTTTAAAAATTGTTTATATGATGTTGTACAGTGACCTTGGGTTTCCTGAAAGGCGCTTTAAATAAAATGTATTATTATTATTATTTTTTGCATTTTGTCCATAAAGCTGATTCTGTACAGTGCCTGCTTTTTAAATAGAGCAGTGTTTACTACATGTAGCTGTAAATCAATGGCAAGCTACACAGAAATCAGAGCGATTCTGAAATCATTTAACAACTGTTTGCATCATTTCTCAGTGATTGACTGATCTTAAAGTGGGACAATACCACATTTAATAACATATTTTTACTCCAAATTCACCTCATAAGAGTCGAGTGTCTGAAATAAATCCTTCTGGGAGATCATCCTGTAGTTGTTCGATTTTTTTTTTCAGTCACGTTGAAGCAAAAGCAGTTAAAGCCATTATATTTCAGAGAGTGGACAATTCCAGCAAATCAGGCAGGAGAGTTGTACAGTATGCTGGTGTAGTTCTAGTTAAATTAAAACTGATTAAGTTGAGTTTAATGCAAATGTCACTGTTGAAGTTAATTTCAGTTTAATACAAATGTTTCTAATGAAGGCTGTTCAACTGAAGAGCAACTCTATCAAAGCACAGCTCCACCAGAACCAACAAAGCAAGCAAGAGGCGACTAGAAAGGTGGCAAGGAAACAAAAGTCCACCAATTTATAGAAGTGAAGAACAAACCTTGGGTGAAACCAGGTTCTGCCAGGGCGACCAGTTGTCTTCTGGCAGAAAGTCTTGGACAGCTGTAATCTGGGCATTGGAGGGCTTTAGAATGTCGTGGAGAAGTGCAAATCCAAATACATCACCAGACAGAGACTTGTCTGAGATGACCATAACAACCATCTGCTCTGAATATGGGCCAGATCAATGATTATGTGAACGTCAGGATAAGGAAAAACAGACAGACTAGCATGCCATTCGAATTACAGTGTCTTGTAGGGTAGTGTGCCTGACTCCGCTACCCTAATTAATGCACTCTAAAACTCTTTAAAAGATTAAGATATCAAAGATCTGTGTTTGTGTTGTTTGTGTTAAATGTATCTTTAGTCTACATGGGGTTTACAGAGATTGGTCTGAAAAAGAGAAACCATTTAGTAAGCATACTCTCAGAAAAAAAGGTCTCTTCTGGTGGAGACCTTGTTGTAATCTTGTCGCTGAGGTGGTACCTTTTGAAAGGTACAAATTTAAAGGGTCTATTTTGGTACCATAAAGGTACATACTGTATTAGTAGCTAAAATTACAAAAGAGCTTTCAATAAAGGAACTGCCCCAGTGACAGCTTCTGCACCTTTATTTCTAAGAGTGGATGATCCCTCATTCTAACAGGCACATAAAACCTTTCTAAGAGAGTGATGGTGACATGACCCAGGTCAGACTTAGCTCTCATAAATCAACGGCTTTTGTCTTCATTATGCACATCCTGTCATGCTACAACTTTGACTCTGAAAAGCACATTTCTAAAGAGACCAAGTTTTGTTTTATTTAACACAGTATTATCTATTGTATTGTCTACAATGGTTGAAACCAGGGGAAACCTTTAATATGTGCAAGAGCAAAAAGGCTTCTTTGTAAAAAAAGAAGTAAAAATAGCATGTGTGTGTGTGTGGTTAATAAAATAATGATGGTACAATATGAACTTTAAATGACAGAAAATGGGTTCAAAATTACAGTGTTGGGTTTTCTAGCATCTGTGCTCTCCAATTCCCCATAGACAAGACAGTTTTCTTTGCCTCGTCTTCACATCATCCAAGCAAATGTAAGGTTTTATAAACAGCCCATCTCTTTAAGGTCAAACTATGCATATCAATATATTTTTTTGTTCAAAACTTGTAGCAAAAGAAAAGCAAATTTTTAATATTTGTAGCTTCCGTCTCACATTTCCGACTTTGTTTTGCAGAGGTTTACTAGAAGTGTAATAGCTATGCACTGTGCCTTGCCTAGCCTTCCTTGCCATTATCTCTAAGGTAATACTCTGTGAGTCGCCTCTCATCATCTCCTGACAAAAAGCCCATATGGTGTTATCACCGAGCGAATCAGACTGGGACTGCTACGCTCCGGATGCCAGTAAGAATCCAATCTTGCCAATGAATATCATTGAGTGCCCCTGATTACTCACACAAATGCAATGCACGAAGAGGAGTGGATTCTGTCACAAGGTTCCAGTTTGCTAAGCGAAGGAAATGCCTCTTCATATTCATCGGCATGTAATTTCTACCAGAAATGATCCGTCCTCACATATGATTGAGATCTGTCAGTTGATTGACAGGGGTGTTTCTTCTGGCAGTTGTGAAACGTGTGCATGATGGATTGTCAATAAGGACCTCATGTGGATGATTGAAGAGTTACACTGTCATCACGGGCATTTCATTTACGGTGGCCTTCAAAATTACCTAATTGAAATAATGTATATAGATTTTTTGTTATGTTTGCCAATGTTATGTTTATGTCAGCCAATGTCTAGTGTGCTTCGTACTGAAATTTTGTTGATGCAGAACTTTAAATAAAAAAACTATTACAATAGTTTCAAAAGAAACCAAAGAACCAATGTTTTCATGTAACTGTTTTGTCTTACCAATACTTCAATAATGCTGTTTCAATGAAACATTGTTAATGGGATCATTCTACCAAAATATGCATAATTTAAAGGGCACCTATGTTAAAAATCAACTTTTGTAAGCTGTTTGGACAGAAACGTGTGTAGGTATAATGTGTCCACAGTCATAGGAGTGATAAAAACACAACAAGTCTCTTTTTAAAAATATCCTGATGTTAAAATAGGATCCAAATCCCTCCCATTTTGAGTTCCACTGCAACGTGGCGTTAGATTGCAGCTTCCCCGCCCACCGAATTGATTGACAGCCGTGTATTAACATATCTCTGTAGTAACGCATATAATCACATCAACAAGCGCAAAGCAACACTCGTGAGGCAACTGGAATTAAAAGAGCTCAGCTTTCTGTGATCATCTGCACCTCAAGAATGAGTTTAACAAGCTTAAAACATTTTTAAAACAGTGCTTGTTTGGAATAAACACAGTTAAATCGCTACGTAATTCATCATCACTGCCGCATGTCAGTACAATTCTAAAAGAAGACACTTCAATCTTGGTTTGTGGATGTTAAATCAGATTTATTTTGTCTTTTAACACAACGGATGTCCATACAGCAGTGGATATTAACATGCATCCGGTCATATTTGCATTGCAAAAATAGTGTAAATCTAAACGTGTGTGTCATTGCATTTTTATAACGAAATTGTGTGCCACTCATCGTTGCAGAAAGGCTTGAAATAACTCCACAACAAATATATCAAATAACAGTTGGGAAAGTTCTTACTGTAGTCTGTTTCATCCTTGTCCGTGAAGGCTCTGGGAATGATGGGAGGGGAGAACTAGTTCAATTGAATTAAAGGCACAGGCAACTCAAACAGCTACACTATTGTTACATCTCTAATTTCCAAGATTTAAAAAAAGGTATAATGAACTATCTGATGGATATTTTGAGCTGAAACTCTACAGACATATTCTGGAGACACAAAAGACTTATTTTAAATCTTGAAAAAGGGGGAAAATAGGTGCCCTTTAACATTAAAGGTTTCAAACGGCTGCTCAACAATCAGCTCAAATTCTGTAAAAATGCCTTAAAAGTTAATTTCCAGGTCAACGGGTATCTCAAAGCTGAAATCCCATCGCATGAGGAGGTCATCAGTCAACGAGTTGCTGCACACAGGTTATCTTGAGTCTCTATTTGTCATCGATTTTGTTAGCGCGCATGTGTGTATGTGCGCTTTGATGGACACGGAGCGTTGAGTTTGTGCACTCAGTTCAGCATCTGCTATGAATTGGATTTTTCTTACTAGTCAATAAATGTCAAAGCACATATCCTGACATTATCCTGTCATTTGCGCTCATGAAAAAAAATGGCTTAAGGCCACAGAATTGGGTATCCCAGTTGTGAGAAAAATCATTGCCAGTTCTGAGATTTTTAGATTTTGAATACACTCAAAAAAATGACATTTGCTGTTTGTTCAATCTGCTCATTTAAAATGAGCTAAAACAACGCAATTCTTGAGTTTTTTTGGGGCAACTTAATTGTTTTATGTTTAATTTACTTGTATTTACAAGTTTAACTTAATTTATTCATGTTGTTTCAACACAAATCCAATGTGTGGAACCTGCTATATATAGTGTACTAAGCATTCCTTTGGTATTTCCAACATTGCCAATTCAAAATGTTTTGTACTGGATTTAGTAAAGGGAAACCCTGCGTTACGAAGTAAAGTGATTGGATAAATAAAGTGAGTGCAGTGTGAGTCGGTAATGTTCGTTAACACAGCTCTCAATGGTCCATTTGCCTGAGTTCCAGTTATCCACTTATTGATCCTGTCACCAGTCCATACCATTGACTCACACTCTGTGGGTCTCTGTGTGTGTGTGTGTGTGTGTGTGTGTGTGTGTGTGTGTGCAGTGATTAACTGGGAAAGGGTAACAGATTAATTCAGTAACATGTTGAGTTTTGTCGTGTGTCCCATAGAGCTGTGGTCCTCTGTGATTTCCTGTATTGATGAGTCCTTTTGATTCTCTTTTCACCTCTCCATCCGTGCGCCACTGCTGAGATCAGGTAAGATTCCATGTACTTTTGAGTATGAAAAAGTGTAACATGTCAATGATAGAAGTTTGAGGGGATAAGCTGAGCAGCATGAAATGGGGAATTATGGTTGCTTTGATTCATATTTCTATTGCTTGATTTCATTTTGGTTGTGTACAATATTGTAGTCTTCACCGGTTTTAAGAAAATAACTTCATGTACATTTGGAATATTATCTCAAAACAACTTTATACAAGTGTGATTTTTTTTTTTTTTTGATTATTATTACCCATTACACCTTTAGTTGTTCACTCTGTATACAGCTATTGAAAAAAAGAAAAACAAGAAACCACTTCCAAAATTTTAGTTTTGATTTGTTGGATTTATTAGGTATTGGTTTGAGTAAACTGTTAATATTGTTTGTATTTTATGAAAGTCTGATAATCTTTCTTTCCCAATTATAAATGAAAATATATTTTCAATAAGGGATTTTTTTTTTATTGTTTTTCAGAAAATTTGGGTAAAAAATAACCATTTGTTGTGATGGAAAAAAAAAATATTCCACCAAATATGGCTTTCTCAACTCTGAAGTTCTAACATTGCTTTTAATAAACATTATCTAATACTTGATCTACAGCAAATTAGAGACATTTCTGAATAGCTGAAAGATATTAGATGCATATCTGATTCGCACTTTACAATAAAGGTTCATTAGTTTTATATAATATAATGTGTCCCACTTTATATTAGGTACAGTACTTGCATTAAGAAAAATTAAATACAATGTACTTACTGTGTTCATAATATATTGCAGAACACTTCTGGTGCTCTTGAGGTGGGTGCCGGGTATGGTTAGGGTCAGGTTTGGTGGTGTGGAAAGGTTTAAGGGTGGGTTAAGGTATAAGGTATTACAGATTTACTACATCTGTAATTTATTATTACAGATGCAATAACATGCCGTATATAATCAATCATAAGTACAATGTAAAGACGTATATTTGTTACACAATAGCTACATTGTAACAAATGATTCATTTAAGCGTAAGTACATAGTTAAGGCCATCTAATATATTTCCTAACGTATTTACTGACATGATCAATGCCTGAACAATTTTTGTACAGCATTAATTATACTTCAACATATATTGATGCATTACTAAAATCCAAAGTTGTGCTTGTTAACATTAACAATGAGAGACCGTTTCTGTTAACTAACATTAACAAAGATAAACAAATGCTGTAATTAAAACTGTTGAACATTGACTTATTGTAAAGTGTTACCAGTTTCTGAAGCATGACGTGATGCTGAAGACTGGAGCACACAGAATAATAATAATAATAATAATAATAATACATTTTATTTAAAGGCTCCTTTCACGGCAACTCAAGGACACTGTACAATGAAACAAGAGCAATAGCAATAAAATACTAAGAAAAATAATATTAAAAACACGAAACAATAGTGCAGTTACAGATTAAACATTAAAAGCCATCTTAAATAGGTGGGTTTTGAGTTTTGATTTGAATAATGTGAGGGAGTCAATGTTTCTGATGGCAGGTGGTAGTGAGTTCCAAAGCTGGGGAGCAGAAATAAATTCACTTTTTATTTATTAAGATTAAAAAAAAATTCTTTTAAATTGCAATATTACTTCTTAATATTGGTCTGTTAACTGTCTTTGTGAGAACCAGCCTTGGTGAATGTAAGAGATCATTATAATATAATATGACAACAGAGACTGGCCTAATGACTGTTAAACATTCAGTTTTACTTTTATAATTACATTTTAAAAGTATAAAAGAAACATTTACTTTAACTGGTATCTCCTCAAACATGGTAGATTGTGTGGAATTAAAGTTAGAAGTAAGAAAAAAAAAGCTTATGCAGCAATGACGTTTTCTGTTTAAATTTGAATGCATGAGATAATCTGCAGATTTGATCAGATATGTCACCGGCTGCTATTATTGAATTAGTTTTCATTAAAGTTAATGAATGTATTCATGTTTCTTGTCAATGGCCGTTTCTGCACGTCCTATTTAAGGGGTTCCGTGAGCACGACCCATTTCATGCATTTTAATCACCGATTGACACTGCAAGATTCCGTTAAGTGTTTTTTAATAGCTTCAGTCCATGCTGGTAATGAAAAGTAGCATATTCACCATGAATTAACGCTCATAAACTCATGAACAGCTGAAATGGTGAAAAGTAAATGTGAATGTAAACGGAGGCAAATGTTTACGATGTTTTTCAAATACTTTTGCTCACAATTGCTTCATTTATTTACTTTATGCATCAAAATACAGTAAAAAAATGAAGAAATTGTGAAATATTATTACATAAAATAAATGTTGTCTTATGGAATGTAGTTTATTTAATATGTAATTAATTCTTGGGTGTCATGTGATGCTACAGAAACCATTTTAATATTGTGATTTGCTGCTCAAAAAACATTTATTTTTATTTTCAGTGTTGAAATCTTTTGGACTTTTTTATTTTTGTGGAAAATGTGATACAGTTATTGTCAAAAGTACCATTAAAATGTGTTTACTTTTGTTTATCAAGGATGTTTTAAATGGTTCGAAAGTAAAAACATTCATGAATTAAAATATTTTTAGTTAAAAAATTACATTCAATTAAAAGACTTGTGACCCTTTGTGACCTCATCTGAATACTGAATAAATGTGGCCTTGGTGCAACTATTTGAAAATCTGAAACAGAAAAATACCTGTAAACTTGTCTAATCAATATATTTATTTGATAAAATTTTTTATATTTTAATATATTTACAGTAGTAAATGTACAAAATAAATTGTCTCCATGGAACATGATCTTTACTTAACATTGTAATATTTTTTTTTGTTTGTTTAAAATAAAAATAGTTTTGTCCTATACAATATATTTTTGGCTACTAAAAACATATACCCATTCAACAAGACTGGTTTTGATATTCCTTGTCATATTTAATTTCATATAAATTATAGTGTATATGCTATTTTTTTTCATTCACAATTTTCAAAAAGTATCACAGTTTATAAATTGTACTTGTAATAATTGTTCTTGATGATTGAGCACCAGTATTAACTGAAATAAAAATATTATAAAAAATTAATAAGCAATGCAAATGTGTTTGGCCACACATATTTTACAGTTGTTTGTTTTTTTGTTTTGTTTTTTTGCTGCATTTTTAATCAAAATAAAGGGATAGTTCACCCAAAACTGAAAATTCTGTCATAACTTACTCCTTCTTTACTTGTTCCAAACCTGTCGGACTTTTTTCTTCTCGCAAAAGAAGACATTTTGAAGAAAGCTGGAAACCAGTAACCATTAATTTCCACAGTATCTGTTTTGCCTATTATGGGAGTCAATAGTTAGAGGTTTTCAGCTTTGTTCAAAGTATCTTCTTTCATGTTAGAAAGAAAAAAGAAGCCACCTGAGGGTGAGTAAATGATAAGTATATTTAAATTTTTGGGTGAATTACCCTCTTCTTTTAAAAGCATTATGAAATCTTATGCCAATATTTTTACCGGTAACTAAGATGTAAAAATGTATGGGGAAAAAGAGATTAGCAAACGGAAACAGACTGACAAACAGAGAGAGAGAGACACACCGAACAGTGCTGTAAGTGGGTTGAGCACAAATGGGGATCCATTGATTGAGCCTGTGAGTGAGGATGGCCAACAGCATTTCTCTTTCTCTCCATTTCACCATTGTTCCCTTTCTCTTGCTCTTCTGGCCACTGGGTGTGAAGGACACCAATGTGACAACTAATTACCTAGTTGGAACCCAGCAGAGCTAATCCAATGCAGCTCTATTCCTCCTTATTATCGTCCACAGGTTTATAATTCCTCTCCTGAGTGAGTTTATGCTGATCTGGACAAGAACTGTAGCACAAATCCACTAAGAAGTGTTAAAGAGCCTTAATTAATTACTTTGAAGCACCTCAATCAGTATCCTCTTCAGCTGTCAGAACGAACGAGCAGGATGTTTTTATATAAAATCATCATCAAGGCAAAATGAGCTTTTCTAAGATGAAAATAATACAAATGTAATACGTCCTTTTTACATTTGATTTCATGGTTAAATTGTAAGTTGTCTTAGCAAAAAAATACAGCTATTAAACATGATGCACTGAAGACGATGTCAATCAACAGTATTTTATTCCGTACACTCCAAAAAAACACTTTTGCTGTTTGTTTAAACTGCTTATTTAAATTGAGCTGAAACAAACAATTCTTTGAGTCTTTGTATGGGGTTCAAGTTAATTGTTTTATGTTCAATCCACTTCAAATTGTAAATACTAATAAGTTATTATTAACTTATTTTCTTCATATTGTTCCAAAGTAAATAAATTGTGTGGGAATCCAGCATTATTTACACTTAATATCCAAAAATTAATTTAAGGCGTATTTATAATGCAAATTATTATATTGCTATATTGAGTTTCACATTACAGTGAATATTATAATATTACTTTTCATGTATGCCTTATTTCAAACATGCACTCAAAAATATATTGTTTTACTTTTTCAAACTACTTTTTTTTTTAAATGAGCCGAAACAACATACACTTAAAAAAATATTCAAAGAGGATTCCTTGGATTTACTCAATTTTTTTTTTATGTTAAGTGGCTGTAAACAATTTATTTGGGCTCAATTTAAACAAACAAATTAAGTTGAACATTATTAGTTAAATTTGTTTGTTTAAGTTCAACACAAATAAATTGTTTGCGACAGTTTTGCAGACAACATTTTTTCAGTGTAATTCTTGAAACTTAATTTTTTTATGTTCAATCTACATAAATTTGTTAAAAGTCCATTTGTACCTAATCGATTTTTGTGTTGGGATAATGAATTGCGTGGAACCCTGCATTTGTTACAGCGCATATTATGCTGAACGACCATTATTTTACTCATATTCACAAGTTATTTGAAGCATTGAAGTTTACACTTTATTTGCTTTTAATATTCTATGTAAATAACATCACTTTTATTTGATCCGAACACTAAAATGCACTGAAAAATATCATTCAAAGTTGATTCCTTGCATTTACTGAATTGTTTTTAAGGTAAGTGGTTGTAAACAAATTATATGGGCTGAATTTAAACAAACAAATCAAGTTGAACATCATTCATTCATTTTCTTTTCAGCTTAGTCCCTTTATTAATCTGGGGTCACCACAGCGGAATGAACCGCCAACTTATCCAGCATATGTTTTTCGCAGCGGATGCCCTTTCAGCTGCAACATCCATACACACTCATTCACACACATAAACTACGGACAATTTAGCTTACCCAATTCACTATACCATATGTATTTGGATTTGTGGGGGAAACCGGAGCACCCGGAGGAAACCCACATGAACAAGGGGAGAACATGCAAACTCCACACAGAAATGCCAACTAACCCAGCTGAGGCTTGAACCAGCTTCTTGCTGTGAGGCGATCGTGCTACCCACTACACCACAGTGGCACCTAAGTTGAACATTACAAAATGTAATTTGTTTGTTTAAATTCAACCCATATAAATTGTTTGCAACAATTTTGCAGAAATATATTTCAGTGTGAGATGTCAAACAATAGTTAGCAAGTGTACTTTTTACAATATAAAACATGCTTTTATTTTTTACTGTGTTTCAATTCTATGTTAATCATACAGAAAGGACATCATTTATTTGATCGATCGATTACTTGTTCGATCGATTTCAATCCATCCTTCTTGATTTAAGTCTTTTTGTTTAAAATGTAAGGTAAATGTCTCTTCAAAATCCTCAAAACGGATTATTTACGAGAATAAATGCTTTCCAGAACATGTAGTGTTCACACAAATCTGTTGTACCTTTACAGAAATGTGTCTTGAACATCTGTAAAAGCCCGAGGGCAACTGTAATTTAATTTGTGCTCATTAAAGTAAGCGTATATCAAAATCATAGCCAGTTAGAAAACACTACTAGCTGAGGAAAGACACTGGCCTTGTAGAGAGGCTTTAACTCTGGCCGTGTAATTATGTATCTTTCCATCAGTCATTTGTTCTGTTAATTATTTCACCATCGATCTGTGATTGGCAGAGATTCAGCAGCAGCTCAATGTGTGCCACTGCCCCGAGTCAAGAGCAAAAGCTATAACCAGAGAGCCTCGCGCTTCAAATTTGTTGCAGAAACACATGTTTGGTTTGCAGTTATGACATAACCCGTGACAGACTCAAAACAACAAACACAGGGTTTTTTTGGTCATATTTATGAATAATTCATCATCACCTCATCTGTATTCTGTCAGGATGGACCATGATCGAGGCATGGGAAACAGTCGTTACCGCTATGAGGAGGAGGAGGGTGAGTTGCCCTAGGCATAAAACACACACATACACGTTATTTTTAATGATTAATCAGGCAATCAGCATGACATGAGTTTCATGTCGTGCAGTGAGGTTAGCTTAGGACGTTGTTACGGTTAAGGTTGAAGCATGTACAGTAGTGTGAAAAAGTTTTAGCCCCCTTACTGATTTCCTCTTTTTTTTCTTTTCTTTCTTTTTCTTTTTCTTTCTTTTTTTTTTTTTTTTTTTTTGCATGTTCCACACATTTTAATGTTTCCGATCATCAAACTAGTTTAAATAGTAGTCAAGGATAACACAAGTAAACACATCAGGAAGTTTTTCAATTAAAGTCTTTATGTTAAAACCTTAGTTAACTTTAATTACTGAACTGAAAATAATTGAACTCTGGTGTATATCATACTTAAAGTCTCGGTCACACTAAAGTTTGACCATGCAAAATTCTGTCGTACAGCACTGCGAAAATGATTAAACAAGATGGTCAGACATTAAAAAATCAAGCGATTGCTCAATATTTAGAATTTCTTTCCAGAGAGTTCATGTTTTAATCTTTGATTGGTCTCACGGAGTCATGTGATGCGATTTCGCAAGTCAGAGTTCATCAAACATGAAGTTTCCAATGCAGCCACCTGTGAAATAGGGATGGGCAATACCGCAATTTTTGAATGCATTACAATACCGATACCTTTTGTTACAAAATTTCCGATATCGATACCACTTATTATTTGAAATGTTAATGTGATTTTTCAAACTAATGTTCATTTAAAAAAAAGATCATTCTGTGGGCATGTGTGTGTGTGA
>CAIGQQ010037394.1:0-11477 GCA_903798035.1 Danio albolineatus | reverse complement strand
TAGAGTTATTAGGTTAACTATTAAGGGTAACTAAGGATATGCCTCTTAAAACTCTCCTATACTGTCTTTTGTCAGACAGAGGGAGACTAAGCAGAGGAGCACTGAGCAGCTTGTTTTGTTCCGCTTTTTTATGTTTCAGGGTGTGCTGTCTGTAAGTGTTTATAAAGGCTGCATGTATTGTTGCTGTGTACGATTTTCTTATCACAAATATTGCATCGTGCCACACTTTTTTCAGCTGATAAGTAGCACCACACCACGCTACGGTTCCTCTCTGCCATCGTGCTATTCTGTTATGCAGAAGTGTGCAACTTGCGTGTGTTAAGTTAGCTGAAAGGCACAAGATCGCTCACATTACTTTCTGTCACTGATTGATTGGTTTAACATCCTAAACAAAGCATCACTGACAATCCTGTACACAGTGCTAAAACATTTAGTTATGCAGAAATTATTCAAATGTAGTTAAAATATTCATGCTTTAAAAAAAAGAAAATATCGATCCCAAATTAAAAGCTTACAACTATCAATATATCGATACTTCAGCATTGATGTGCACATCCCTTCTGCGAAACTTGTCACACAAGCTTGCGTTTCTGGTCTGCCACATTCGCATGCGTATGAATGGAAGTTTATGGAGAAAAAAATCCAGTGTGACTGCGGCTTTAGTTATTTATTATTACTGCCACACCTGTTCACAGTCTTAATTTAATCTCAATCTTAATTTAGTCCTAACCCATTTGCCATCTTAAAAGTCTTAATTTTGTTTTGCACCATGTAACCAATCGTACTAATTTCTGTGGAGCTTATGAATTCAATAGCCAATCAAACATTTACAATAGAACCCTCTGCAAAACAAAGTAGGTTTTGATTAGTTCGATCATTCATGAATTATTTCCTACAACAATGTCCAGATATTAATTTTAAGGAAATTTATTAGTATTTAGCTTCAGTATTTATAACAGTACATTGTCAAAAACAAAACAAACACAAATATCTGTTATTTCAATAGTAAAAAAATAGAAAAATCTTTAACAGTAAGTTTCCTTAATATAGTGAATAACTGTAACTTTGCTTTCCCAAAATTCCCTGCTTGACAATTTTTATGCTTTTTTTTGACATTTACTATCCTTTTCCCCTCTTATCAGTTATGTACATCTGTTACATGTAATGTTGATAACTAATGTTTATTGCATTAGCTTGCACAGGTGTCAAATTCAGTTCCTGGGGGGCCGCAGCTCTGCACAGTTTAGTTTCAGCCCTAATTAAACACACCTGATCGAGCTGATTGAGTCTTTCAGGTTTGTTTGAAACCTAGATGTACCTGCAGTGCAGAAGTGTGGCCCACCAGGAACTGAGCTTTTCACCCCTGCAGTTGAGTGAATGACACTGAATGTTCTCTACATATTCATTTCTCTGCTTGTGAATAAGCTGTTTGTACTGAGCATTGGTTCATCAGATGACTTTTCCCATCCACACATACTCATGGTTATGTTTTATTCTGTGTAATAAAGCTACATTATGTTGACGTTAGTGCTTTAAAATAGTGGCTTATTACCACACTATCTGACTTTTCGTCTGTCCCAGTTGTACGAGCAACAAATAATAACTTGACTTTTAGTTATTCATTTGGAAAAGTGGCTGTAGGTAGATTTTTCCGATTAATCTTCTGTTAAACTGCATCCCAATCATCACAAATACTGCAGAAGACATATTAGTACCCACATGGACCCAAGATTCTCACAAAAATCAGTCAAGTTTGGTGAAGGAAAAGTCATAGTTTAGGGGTTACATTCAGTATGTGTCATGCGGGAGATCTGCAGAGTGGATGGTAACATCAACAGCCTGAGGTTTCAAGACATTTGTGCTGCCCATTACATTACAAACCACAGGAGAGGGCAAATTCTTCAGCAGGATAGCACTTTTTCTCATACTTCAGCCTCCACATCAAAGTTCCTGAAAGCAAAGAAGGTCAATGTGCTCCTGGATTGGCCTGCCCAGTCACCAGAAATGAACGTTATTGAGCATGTCCAGGGTAAGATGGAGGAGGCATTTAAGATAAATTCAAAGAATCTTGATGAACTCTGGGAGTCCTACAAGAACGCTTTCTTTGCTATTCCAGATGACTTTATTAATAAGTTATTTGAGTTGTATGGATTCATTTGAGATGTATGGATTCAGTCCTCCAAGCTCATGAGAGTCATACACAATATTCATTCTTTTTCCACTGCACCATGACTTTATGTTCTATACTGTACATTATTTCTGTTACATAATTTTTGTTTGTCTAAGCAAAGTCAGACCTTAATGTCCTAATTAAATAATTGAAAATCAAGGCATGATCATATTTTATTTTGGTAAAATAAGCGTAATCTATTCTAGAGGTCTTTACCTTTCACATAAACTACTTGTGATACTAAATGATCAACTAGAAGTCAAGTTATTATTTGTTGTTCCTAAAACTTTGATAGGCAACAAGACTTTTGTCAGGTAGTGTATAAAAGATTTCATGGATCAATAGATTTCGTCTGTACAACCAGATTATGTGATGCGCCGTTTCTACAGGTTTTTATATGCATTCTGTTTATAGACATTAGAAACCATTTGGCCTATTAAAAAATTAATAGCGGTCATCATTTTACAGCTCTACTTTGTAATGAGTTTTTAATTTTAAAATGTCGAATGTTTATAAAATTGTACAGTAGGTTGGTTTAATATTGAAAACAGTTCATAAATATCTACCCTAGCTGTAATTAGTTAAATGTATGTATATTGGCGTTTTTAGTTATTGTTTGTCTCTGGTTTACAAAGTTTGTAAAAATAATTTCTTAAAAATTACATTCATTTTGTGCTGTCATCTTTTACTGTGAGCTAAATTTGATGCGCATCTGTTAAATAGCCTATGCTTACAACAAAAACTGGAGCAGAGAGACGCTCATTTTACCCCTTTCTTCTTTTTCTTTCATTACATTTTTAAGATTTGACAACCCCCAATTCAGGAACCTAAGTGTCACACACATCTTGTCATTTCACTATCCGAAAGAGTTATGTTAGTGAACATTATGTTCACATTATGTTCAAATAAGGGAAAATATTACTGTGCAACATCTAAAAATGTTTTTCACATTTCCTCCCTTTTAAAATTTGCCAGACATTTTTTCCCCTTCATTTCACGTCTAACATATGTTATGATGAGGGATAATTATGGGTATGACATGAAATTACACAAGCAACAGTGTTCACCGAGGGGGAAAATTATGTGTGTATTATTTATGTAACGGTTTTATATTGCAGTCAGTTGTTAAATGTAGTTTTCAGCAGTCATACTAATTGAATATATTTCTAATCATTTGAGTTATTAATAATTCTATAACAGTCAGCAATATAATAATTCTAATAATCAACCTAACGTTCTAATTACTATAACAATATGTATTATATATATTTATACAGCAGTTTTGTCTGCTTCTCGAATCTGATTGGCTGATAGCCGTGCAATATTGTGCTATACTAGCACACGTACAGCCTCTTCACCCTTGTATATTACTCCGCACACATAGATTGACGGCAGATCCATAAACTCACAACAGTTTGACAAATATCGCTGCTGTTGGATAACATAATGTACTTTTGAGGTGTTTTGGGTGAGAATGTAGTTGTTTCGATTGTTTTATTTCTTTATTATTTATAAGGATAGTGCTTATTTTTAATATTTGTAATTTTGGAGATTCAGTGCGTCGGCAGCCAATCTTTGAGCTGAGCAAAGACGGTTGACGTTTCACCACAAGATGGTCACAGATACCGCATAATACGTTTTTAGGGGAGGAAAAACTCCGCGAAAATTTTCAAATTACTGCTGATCAAATCATTATAAAACAGGTAAGTGAAACTCTAAGGCCCCGTTTACACTAGTGTGTTTTAGTTTAAAAACGGCGTTTTAGCATGAAAACGATACGCGTCCACACTAGAGTATCTCAACAGATCTCCCTCCACCAGAAACGTATATCACGTGACCATTTGCGCACCATTCGTGCACTCTGGGCATGCGCGTTCAAGTATAAACTGGAAGCATGTGTCTCGCTCTGCATTTGGTTATTGTTAGTCAACAAACGCTGGTTGAACGATGAACGCGATAGTAAAGAAAGCAAGAGAGGTCTTTTTGAGGACAGATGACGAGGTCGAGTTGTTACTTAAAGTAACAAATGAATATAAAACATCCATGGCTATCGAAAATACAGTGTTTACAGTGAAGGCTGGTCTGCCGTCTGCCGGTGTTGTTATAGCCATGTGCGCTTGACGAATAAGGGAAGGATACGCAATGACCCAAAGCCCCAATCACGTAGCGGATCTCAGCAGCCACGCCTCCGTTTTCAAAGGTATGCGTTTCCCTCCATCCACACTGAGACGGAGCAGCAGCGTTTTAGAATGAAAATGCCCTCTCCAGCGTTTTCAAAACGCTCCGTTTTCGCACCTCGAAAACTCCGGCGTAGTGTGGACGGATGGCGTAACCGTAGCAAAACTTATGTGCTTTAAAACGAAAACGCACTAGTGTAAACAGGGCCTAAGTTGATCTAGTTGATCTGTTTTAGTGCTGTATTTATAAATACCATAGTATTTTGGTAGTGTTTGCTTTGCTTTAGCTTTTTTGGGGTTAATTATTGTGATCTCCTGCAATAGAGAAATACTGGAAAATCTCTGTAGACTGATGACATTTCATGCCATTCAGCCTTATAATCTTAAAATGTGAGCAAAATCACCTGTTTTGTCATCACTTTAGACATTACGCTAGAGAATCATTCAAATACTAGCTCTAAAATGACTTTGGTGAATTAGCAACGGTTTCTGCTGTTCTGATGTCAGCTGCAGATGTAAATGAATGGTGGACGAAAGTTGTTCCTCATTCAAAAGGATCTTTGAGACTCTCCGTGTTTGATTTTCTTTTTTATATACACGATTATGCCATCGAACTGTTGTATAAACACAATATCACACACGAGTAGCAGTGCGGAAAAAAGTAGTTCCTCATACAAAAGGATTTTTGAGATTCTTCATGTTTGATTTTCTCTTTAATATTCGCCATTATGCCGTCAAACTGTTGTATAAACGCTATATCTCACGAGTAGCAGTGCGGAAAAAAGTAGTTCCTCCTACAAAAGAATCTTTGAGACTCTCCATGTTTGATTTTCTTTTTAATATACACTATTATGCCATCGAACTGTTGTATAAATGCAATATCACACATGAGTAGCTGTGCAGAAGAAAGTAGTTCCTCATACAAAAGGATTTTTGAGATTCTCCGTGTTTGATTTTTCTCTTTAGTATTCGCCATTATGCCGTCAAACTGTTGTATAAATGCTATATCTCACGAGCAGCAGTTCGGAAAAAAGTAGTTCCTCAAACAAAAGGATTTTTGGGTCTCTCCGTGTTTGATTTTCTTTTTAATATACACCATTATGCCATCGAACTGTTGTATAAACGCAATATCACACATGAGTAGCTGTGCGGAAGAAAGTAGTTCCTCATACAAAAGGATTTTTGAGATTCTCTGTGTTTCATTTTCTCGTTAATTCGCCATCATGCCGTCAAACTGTTGTATAAACGCTATATCTCACGAGTAGCAGTGCGGAAAAAAAGTAGTTCCTCATACAATAGGATTTTTGGGTCTCTCTGTGTTTGATTTTCTTTTTTAATACACCATGATGCCTTCAAACTGTTGTATAAACGCAATATCACACATGAGTAGCAGTGCGGAAGAAAGTAGTTCCTCATACAAAAGGATTTTTGAGATTCTCTGTGTTTGATTTTCTCTTTAATATTCACCATTATGCCGTCTAACTGTTGTATAAACTCTATATCTCACGAGTAATAGTTCGGAAAAAAAGTAGTTCCTCAAACAAAAGGATTTTTGGGTCTCTCCGTGTTTGATTTTCTTTTTAATATACACCATTATGCCATCAAACTGTTGTATAAATTGCAATATCACACGAGTAGCAGTGCAATATATCTGTATATCGTCACTGGTGGGACACTAAGGCAATCGGCTTGTGGCCAGTTTTAATATTTAAAAAAATATAAGTTTATATTTTTGTAAAAACTGATTCAATGTGGTTCAAATGAAAAATGCTTATTAAAAGTAAATTTTCAAACTGTATGGTTTTAACATTTGAAATGGTAAACAAACACTTGAAACGCCTTTGTTTTCATTATAGTATTATTATAAATAAAACCATTAAAAAAAACATAAAAATTGTATAATTTATTGTAAGATTAACAATCACTTTGCTCTTTTGATTTAATGAATAATAGAATGAGAGACTAAACATAAACAGGGTGTTTTGCTCAAGGTCAGACATTTTCTTGTAGTAAATATCTGTCCTTTGGCTGAACTGGAAGAATTATTGCAAATAGATAGGCTATTTATTGATCCTGTAGAGTGTCAGTATTGACGTTTGCTCTGTCAATGCTAAAGCCGGATCATGCCACCTTGGTCTTGACCGTGTTTGCTTGAAAGAGCAGAACATTTTCTATGAAGCATGAAATTGCTTTTCAAAATCGATGACATCCAAGGCATGGAACAATATGTTGTCAAGCTTCTCAAAAAGTCTGTTCTTCCTCCCACAGACCATCAGTCAATCTACATTGGTGTGCCAGTGCCTCGCGGTTACCGACGCAAACGCAGACGGAGACGTTCATCCATGTCAAGTCGTGATGCAGATGTAGATCGAAGACTTCGACATGACCATCACAGACACGAGCACTACGATTGTGACGACAGAGACCGCTATGATCTGGAGGCAGGAGGCCTGGATCAAGCAGAACACAACCTGCCACCAGACATCAACAGAACCAGTGAGTGATTAATCGGCTACAAAATGAGGATTCACGTTAATCCCATTCATATTTCCGTTATTTATGAACTGAGCTGGGTAGATTACTTGTGAATTCGAATGAGTTACAGATTACAAATGACATGACAAAATATGTAATTAATAATATAATCTCTTAGATTAAGTATTTATGGTTACCTAATCTGTTTACTTTTGGATTACATTCATATATACAGTTGAAATCAGAATTATTAGCCCCCCTGAATTATTAGCCATCCTGTTTATTTTTTCCCCAATTTCTTTTTACCGTAAAGAAGATTTTTTCAACACATTTCTATACTTAATAGTTTTAATAACTCATTTCTAATAACTCATTTATTTTATCTTCGCCATAATGACAGTAAATAATATTTTACTAGATATTTTTCAAGACACTTCTATACAGCTTAAATTGACATTTAAAGGCTTAACTAGGTTAATTAGGTTAACTAGGCAGGTTAGGGTAATTTGGCAAGTTATTGTATAATGATGGTTTGTTCTGTAGACTATTGAAAACAAAAATAGCTTAAAGGGGCTCATAATTTTGACTTTAAAATGGCTTTTCAAACATTAAAAACTGCTTTTATTCTAGCCGAAATTAAACAAATATGAGAAAAAATATTACCAGACATAACTGTGAACATTTCCTTGCTCTGTTAAACATCATTTGGGAAATATTTTAAAAGAACAAATTTAAAGGGAGGCTAATAATTCTGACTTAAACTGTATATATATTTTCCATTCTTTATCACCAAGAAGTACCTCAATAGCTTCTTTTAAAGTGCCATGTATGGTCAGTTAATACTTCAAAATACTTACACTAATATACCTTGCTAGTAGTGACACTGAACAACATTTTTTTTTTCAAAATTAAGTTGATTGAAATGAATTTGGAAAAACATTAATGTAAAGTACAATTTAGTACAATACAAAAAAATAAAATAAAATAAAAACTTAAAAAAACAGCAAGAACCTTAACAGCTTTTTTTAAAAGTGCAATGTCAGTTAAAGCGGACCTATCATGCAAAAAATCACTTTTATAAGGGGTTTAAACAGTTATGTGGCAACAGTGTGTGAATATAACGAGGAGGGTCTAATGGTGATAATTGATTAATCTTATTTTTATTATCACACTTGATAAAAACAATCTGTAGAAACACTTTGATTGACATTTTCTCTTTGTAATCTCGCCAATAGACCCTTTTCACATTTCCGGGTTCCTCAGTAACGGAAGTCGTCATACAATCTTATTTGCTCAATTAATAAAAGAAAAACTCCACAATGATGTTAGAAAGACTTTCAGATAAAAGAAAAAAATAGTGTGAGACTGATGATGTCAGCCAGAGGAGAGAATAAATTTAAATTTATTGTCCTGTCCTATAGATACTGCATTAGAAACACATTGCATAAGTGGTTATTAGATTTTTTGTTATTTGAAGCAAAGATGATATACATACATGCATAAATAAATATAAATGTTCATACGTTTTTTTTAAAAATCTGAATATAATAAACTTTTTAAGGATTTAAGATGCTGATGACCGGTAAATGCATCATAACTAGCTTGTGAAAGGGGTTCATTAGTGACAAGAGACAATCTCTCCCTCATTAACATGGGGCGTTAGTCTTTTTTATTTATTTTTTTTATCTGGCACTATGCTGATACAGGCATTTATAGCTCCGGCCTCTTTTGAAAAAAAAAAAAAAAGCCCAATCTCATTTGAATTTAAAGCAACAAAACTCAATTAGGATCAAGGTCTAAAAAGGGCAGTTTCAAAGAGTTATCAGACATTATTTGTGGGTTATTTTGAGCTGAAATGTCACATATATAGATACTCAGATAGATACATCAGACACTTATTTTACATCTTGTAAAAAGGGGCATACGGGGTCACTTTAATACTTATACCTTGCTTATAGTAATCTTATGATTTTAAGTTGATTGAAATGTATTTTAAAAATTTTAATTTAGAAAAAAACAACATTACAAATAAAAACAAAATGACTTTCACAGCAATATCACTTCTACATCCATTATTTAATCTAAAAGCCAATAGATATGCATATGAGAGATTCAATGAAGACATTAAACAATATCAACATTGTAAACACAAAGAATCATAAGCGTATATAAGCAGCGGATTTATTATAAACAAAATTCAAACTTGAAAAATTAGGAGAGTCAATGAATTGTGAACAACTTCCTACCAGTGTATAATTTATATGGTCAAACAAAAAAAGTAAATATAGTCTAATTGCGAGAATTGTAAAAAGCAGTTTACTCTGTTTACAAAGACTGTATTTTTCCAGAATACATGTAATCTATTATTACCATGCTCTTTTGCCATATGATTGAACAGGATGAAAGGTTTAGTTTAAAGATATATAACATACTTTTTTAATGCCATTATGGTGACCCTAAAAACTAGTGGTGCACATCGATTCAGATGTCCTGATTTGATTCCAATTCGCAAGCTTTTGACTGGACTCCTGATATATATTTTTTGTTATTTAGTGAATATACTGTAGATAAAAAAATGCTTTTTAATATTTCTAAAAATGATCATTCATTCATTTATTTTCCTTTCGGCTTAGTCCTTTTATTAATCCGGGGTCGCCGAAGCGGAACCCTTCCAGATGCAACCCATCTTTGGGAAACATCCATACATTCTCATGCACACACATACACTACGGACAATTTAGCTTACCCAATTCACCTGTACCGCATATCTTTGGACTGTGGGGAAAACCGGAGCACCCGGAGGAAACCCATACGACCACGAAGAGAACATGCAAACTCCACACAGAAATGCCAACTGATCTTCTTGCTGTGAGGCAACAGCACTACCTACTGCGCCACCGTGTCGCCCCTAAAAAGGATCCCTAAGCTTTATTGCATGTGCATAGGTACATTAAAGCAGAACCAACAGATGTGTGGAATAAATTGTTATATGGAACATTATATAAAATACAATTGGGTTTTTCACAGTCAGATGGCCCCAACCTACACACACACACACACACACATACACAAATGCATATAAATATACATAAATTCTAAAAATGTTATATAACATATACATAAATATAAAAATTTTCCTTTTGTTTGATTAATACTAACAGCATTATAACTGCACTGTTAGGCATGCTGTCGAGAGCTAATTTATGATTTAATATCTCTGAACTGCTTTAGACAATGTGTTAAACTGTTGACATGAATACACAACAAGACATACGAAGGCAAATACGATTACAGATGAAAAACATACAAAAATGTTATCATATATCACCCAGCCCTACTGTGCTCTCCCACACTCAAAACCAGAGAAAAATGAGTGTATATGTGCGTCATGTTGGTGCAGTGAGTAGCATGATCGCCTCACAGCAAGAAGGTTGCTTGTTCGAGCCTCGACTGGGTCAGTTGGCATTTCTGTGTTGAGTTTCCCAAGTCCAAAGATGTGGTAGAGGTGATTTGGGTAAGCTAAATTTGCCGTAGTGAATGTGTGTGATTGAGTGTGTATGGATGTTTTCCAGTAATGGGTTGCAGCTGAAAGAGCATCCGCTGCTAAAACATATGCTGGATAAGTTGGCGGTTCATTCCGCTGTGGCACCCTTGATTAATAAAGGGATTAAGCCGAATAAATGAATGATATACATGTATAAATTGATTCATGAATCTTGATAATCAATATTAACTTCACAAAGAAAATCCATTATAAATCGATTTCTTTGTTTGGTAATCCAAAAAAGAAGTGAGATTCTATATCATACGTACCAAATCGAGAGGTCTCTGCAGGGCAACAGATCCAAAGAAATGTATCTGGAAGTCAGAATTCACATGGAAGAGGACTATAGGGAGCAATTCTGTTTGCGTGTGTGAAATGGAGCTGCGCTCAGTTTATGGGATATATACCCCACACCCTCAATCTCAATATCATGCTGTGCCGAGAGTCGTCACTGCACAATAGAAGACCATGAAAAACAATTATGCTGATGCGTCTCTTAAAGCTTGAGAATAAACAGCCTACCCTGCATCAAAGTTTTGCAGTCAGAAACAGTGAAAGAAACAAACATTCAGAGAAAATGCACTTCCATTTATTACTTTGTATGCTGGATTAGCACTCTAAAAATATGTGTGCTTGTGGTGTATAAATTTTAAGTGAACATTGTATGGGCATTTAAGTGTCTAATGATTATTTGTTTTATTATTATTTAAGAGGATTTAACGACTTTTCCATACAATCATTAATTTTCTTTTCCCTAAGTTTTGACTTAAATATTTATTAATAATTATTTACTTTTACTTAAAATTCTATTATAATATTTAATTCGATTTCAGTCATAGTTTTTAGCAGTTCTGCTATTTTTCATCGTTGTATTTTTGTTTTTGTTACATTCCACATCAATATTTCTCATACTGTACAAGATAAATTTATGTTTTAATTTTCTTCTAATATTTAGCTTTTTGTTGTTTTGTTTGTTTGTTTGTTTGTTTGTTTTTTTTCTTTATTTTTGTTTTTAATATTTCAGCTGTCAATTGCCAAATAATGTATTATTATTATTATTATTATTATTATTATTATTATTATTATTATTATTATTATTATTATTATTATT
>CAIGQQ010037393.1:0-14476 GCA_903798035.1 Danio albolineatus | reverse complement strand
CAAATTAAAAAAAGAAAATTGGAAGGAGCATCCATTTGGTTTATAGTGTGAAAGCATTACCGGACTAATTCTCTTTGTGCTTTAATCTGCAACAGGTTTACCAACACTGCTTTTTTAAGTGAAGTTTGTTTACAAACTAATTTCGAGGGGATCACGTGCTTATGATTTACCACGGCTGGCTGCACATTATCTAATCACGATCTCCCGATCATATGATTCCCCTTCTACTGTAAATAACCACAGTTCCAGTCCACAGTTATCTTCGTATGGAAGATGGCTCTGCCAGCGCTCCAGCAAACCTTCAAATACAAGCTACAATCCAAAACAAACTTCATATCCATCATCATCATCACAATCTTCTTCATTACCTCCTTCAACTACCCATCGACATCTTTAAACATCATGAACAATGACAATAACAACTCACAAGGAATCAACCAACAAATCAGCAGCCCGCAAGATAACCCCGACCTCCCAGACTCTCCCACCGCCGCTCAACCTCTCCCTTCACCACCCGGCTCCCAACCCGAGCACGAGGCCGCCATGAGAGGCCAGCGTATGACTCGCTCCACCGCCAACAGACTTCTCCACAACAGATCACCAGCTCAGTCCACTTCAAGACATCGAAACTCTTCACCCACCTCATCTTACGTCTCCGCCACCTCCTCCGTTCATCCGCCAAAAAGAATCACCGTATTGGAAATCAGGAAAATGCTCACAGACCTCAGAATCCACGCACCCAGATCGCTCAATAAACCGGAACTCCTCAAACTTTACAAGAACGCAACATCAGACTCTCATCCTTCCACAAGCCCTCCTGCAAGACCAGTCACTCAGAGAAATACTCCACGCTTCACTCCATATCCTCAAACCTCCCGCACGCTATAAGGAAAAAGAAAATCAAAACAAAAACACACAGCCAGCCACTCCCCCGCAAGACCGCTACACCAGTAAACCCAGCCTCCTCCAATGACGTCACACACTCTCCCTCAACAAGACTCCATTCAAGGAAACCCTGTCTCTCATCCTCTCCCCCAAACATTCTCCACCCCCTTTTCTTGGCCTCCCGCCCCCTCCAGCTCTCTTATCAGCCCTCATTTCCCTTCTACCTCCAATGCTCATTTTCACTCTCTTATTGCTGCTTCTCCTGCCCCTCCCCCAAACCAAACTTCTTCAAATCCTCAATCAAACAATCAAATCCTTTCAGGTCTAACCCACGGATTCCACCCAGGCATTTCAGCTCTCCCTTCACTTAACCTCTTTTGCCCTAATCTGCAGTCTGCTACCGCAGAACCCAAAACTGTCGATTATCTTATTAAAAAAGAAATCGACAATAACTTCATGATCGGACCATTCACTGCACCCCCCTTTAACGTCTCCCGCATTAGCCCAATAGGTGTCGCTACTCGAAAATCTTCTGGCAAAAAACGCCTCATAGTCGACCTTTCGTCCCCGCACAATTCCTCTTTTCCTAGCATTAACAGCACTATCCCATTAGACGAATATTCACTTAACTACCACGACATCGATCAAGCTATCGCTCTCATAAAAATAGCAGGCCGCAATGCCTGGCTAGCCAAATTAGATATTTCCTCCGCCTTTAAAATCATGCCAATCCATCCAGATTTCTGGCACCTTTTTGGCATACACTGGCGCAACCAGTTCTATTTTGCAGTTTGACTAACATTCGAATGCAAAAGCAGCCCAAACATATTCGACATGATGTCAGAAGCTTTATACTGGATTCTGTCAAATAATTACGGAATCCCACACCTCATTCACCTTTTAGATGACTTTTTGATAATTTCTCCCCGTCATCACCTCCGGCCAAACATCTAGCGATCACCAAACAGGTTTTCGACGATCTCGGGATTCCTCTCGCAGAGGAAAAAACTTCTGGACCCAGTACTTCTATCGAATTTCTGGGCATCAACCTAGACTCACATAAATTCCAAGCATCCCTTCCTAAAGAGAAAAATCGACCAAATCACAGCTCTATCCCAATTATTCCTAGAAAAACATACATGCACAAAGCGTGAACTCCTATCTATCCTCGGCCAACTAAATTTTGCCATGCGCATTCTTCCACAAGGCCACCCATTCATTACCCACCTCCTTCAACTATCCACCACAGTTCACGGTTTAGAAGAAATAATTCTTCTTTCTAAACCCAGTCGCAAAGAACTCAGCTTATGGATCTCTTTCCTCAAGCAATGGAACTGCTGTTCCTTCTTCTACAGCGACTTGATAGCATCCCTCATAGACATTAATTTATACACAGATGCCGCAAAATCAGTCGGTTACGGAAGTTTCTATAAAGGACATTGGTTTGCCTCAACATGGCCACCCCAATTGAATTCCATTCCAAAAAAACAATGTTCTTCGGCCCTTTTCGAACTCTACCCAATAGTTGCAGCAGTCATCCTGTGGGGGGGGATGAATGGTCCACATCTAGCATCCTTGTTCACTGCGATAACGAAGCTACTGTGCACTGCATAAACAAAGGGCATTCACACTCCCCGTCACTAATGCCATTCCTAAGACGCCTCATCTGGATATTTGCCGAAAAACTATTTATCTTGACTGCTGAACATGTACCTGGTAGCAAAAACCAAATTGCTGACTCTCTTTCTTGGTTTTCTATGCAAAAATTCTGGCTACTGGCCCCGGAGGCAGACCCCCACCCAACGCCTGTCCCTCCCTATTTAGAATTGAAATTGCCATATACCACCCCCTTTATAAACTCCACCTAACTTCTCTATCTCCAAAAACATCCAAATTTAACCCCTCACTCCACCCCACCATCTCAGATCTAACTTTGCAAGATAAGGAAACTATTTCTTTCTTAATCAAACAAAGTAAAACAGATCAATTTCATAAAGGACACTTTATCTACATTTTCAACATGCCTTCCCCCACCCGCCCTTTTCAAACCCTCCTAGCCTACCTGAATCTGAGAAGATCCCAAGAGGCTAACCCACTAGCCCCTCTTTTTACTGATGACGCTAACCGTCCAGTATCTCGGTTCTAGTTTCAAAGACACCTTAAAGAAGTCCTCCGCATCTCTGACTTTTCCCCCGAGCATTACTCCAGCCACTCATTTAGGATTGGCGCAGCTACCACAGCAGCCTCTAATGGGCTATTGCAGCACCAGATCCAGACCCTCGGTTGCTGGTCCTCCGAAGCTTTCAAATCCTATATCCACCTTAGCAAATATCACCTCAAGGAAGCCCAACGGGCCCTCACCAACCACCCAGCCCCTCAAGCCCCCCCACACCCCCGGCTCCGACTTCTGTAGGAGTCAACAGAGCCTTGACTCTCGCAAGAGTCTCATCCCAGCCACCCAGCAGGAGTTAATTGACCTTCCCTGGCCTCCTCTGTAGCCCTTCTCTTGCAAGAACCTCTGCAAAGAGCAACGCCCTCAGGAGTCATTTAAATGTATTAATGCATATGTTTTTTAGATGTGCGTGCATGTGTCTGAGAGTGCGCGCATGCATATATTTTGTTCCCCCCCCTTTTCAGCCTTCTCATCCTCCCCCTCGCTTTTCAGCCTTCTCATCCTCCCCTTCTTCCAGCACCGAGCATTTCCACTGCCTATACCCACCTTACTTTTCCAGCCTCAAATTCCTTCCATCTCTTCAACACCCTACCTCTAACTTCCTCTCTTTTCCAGCTTAAACCCTCACCCTCAAGCTCCGACCCCCGCAGGGGTCCTTTCGAGCTCCAACTCCCGCAGGAGTTACCCCTCCATTACAGCCCACACCCAATCCACACACATAAGCATAACCCAACCCCATGCTCTACTCACAAGAGCCACCCTAAGTTTTCCTCGACCTCCCCCTGCCAGTCACTCCTCCAATTTAAGCTTTCCCTTCCTCTCACCATTTCTACCGGGGTTTCTTCGAGCTCTGACTCCCGCAGTAACTACTCCACCTCTCCCCGGGCCTTTACAGCCCCCCCCCCCCCCATCCCCCCCCTAATTGGCCCCACCGCCCCTTACCCTAAGCCATTCCTCCAGTTTAAGCTATCACTTCCTCTCCCTATGTCCTGCTACCCCCACCCCCCATGGCTCTGACCCCCGCAGGGGTCAGACAGAGCTTCGACTTTTGCAAGAGTCTCACCTGTCCACCCCCCTCAACAGTTTACGCCTCGGGAGAAGCCACTCCATGTTCCTCTTCCCAAACTCTTCTCATGATTGCTCACCTACATTTACAACCTTTCCTCCTCTCCTGCTTAAGCCTTAACCCAAGCTCTGACCCCCGCAGAGGTCCTCTTCGAGCTCCAACTCCCGCAGAACCTTTCCTCCCTTCCCGCTTAAGCCTTAACCCAAGCTCTGACCCCACAGGGGTCCCCTTCGAGCTCCAACTCCCGCAGGAGTTTCTGTCCCCCTCAGCTCTGACCCCCGCAGGGGTCCCCTTTGAACTTCAACTCCCGCAGGAGTCTCCCCCCTCCCCCCCTCACATGTCAAGCCTCCTGCAGGAGCCTCTATCCTTTGAGAGCTACCTAAGCTCAAGCTCCCCTCTCGCTCTACAAACGGGAGGGAGCCCTGGGCTCGAGGATCCCTTAAGCTCAGGGCTCTCTCCCGGGACAGCATGCCAAACAAGCTTATATTAAATCATCAGCTAAGTGTGAACTCTTGAAGTGAAGTTACTTTACAAACTAATTTCGAGAGGATCACGTGCTTATGATTTACTATGGCTGGCTGCACATTATCTAATCACAATCTCCCAATCATATGATTCCCCTTCTACTATAAATAACCACAGTTCCAGTCCACAGTTATCTTCGTATGAAAGAAAACCCTCCTTTCCTCCCCCTTCTCCTCCTTTTCTTAGATTGGGCGGCACGGCAGCTCAGTGGCTAGCACTGTCGTCCCACAGCAAGACTACCGCCAGCCCTGGTCCTCCCCAGGCTGGTGGGTGTTTCTGTGCGGAGTTTGTATATTCTCCCCGTGTCCGTGTGGGTTTCCCCTGGGGCCTCCGGTTTCCTCCCCCCTTCCAAAGATATACATAATTCATTACAGATTAAACAATTCAGGCTCCGTTCTAACTCCCTTCCTCCTCGGATGGTTCCCTTAGCTGCTGCAGAGGGGGAGTTTGAGAGCTACCTAAGCTCAAGCTCCCCTCTCACTCTACGAACGGGAGGTAGCCCTGGGCTCGAAGATACCTTGAGCTCAGGGCTCTCTCCCGGGACAGCATGCCAAACAAGCTTATATTAAATCATCAGCTAAGTGTGAACTCTTGAATTCATCAATATGCTTTTTATCATTTTTCTTAGATATCGTTTCTTGTAAATAAACAATATATTTTTCTAAAACCTTCATTGACTGAGCTACAGTATATCTAGGGTAACATTCAAAGTGTACTTTTGACATATATCTTTTTTGAGAACCTTACACCCCCCCCCCCCCCCCATTGCTGTAAAGAATCATAACAGAGTTTTTGTTATTTAAAACTCTTCCAAAAATAGTTAAAACTGTGTAAATAAATTAGTTATTTAACGATAAATTATTATTAAATTTAGCCACCTTCTGATTTTATTTTTTTATATACATACAAACTTGTTATATTAAACTTGTATGTTTCTGTTATTAATAAAAAATCCAAAAATCTATAATGCAAACTACCAAGTAAGACACAAGTTAATGCAATTTATTAACACTCATAGCTGGTAAAGTAAACAAAAATAGGCATTTTAAAATAATTTCAAATATTTCTTTTAAAAATATTTCTCTCTAAAGGTACTTTTTGAAAAGTCTTTTAGATGCTAAACAAAATGATGACTTTAGTGTGTGTGATTTATCATCTAAATTTAATATGTGACACAGCAGTGGCCCGATCGCATACGTGACAAATCTGTCCACTGTCCTTAAGGACTGTCTGTTTATTATGAGCACTACAGAACATTCATTATTTTCAGTGTTTATAAGATATATCTGTATCTGTTTGCCTCTAAATGTATTATTACAGTAGTTTTATTTGTTAACAGTGTTGGAAATGAGTTACCAGATTCAGGAGACGAGACCCGCAGTAGCCACAAGAGTTTCTCAGACAATCTTCAGTGGACCTTCCAGGTGGGGAAAAACGAATTTTCATTCATTAAAGTCAATGAAATAACTAATAAATATAACAAATATTTGTTCACAACACTTTGTGCTGGTGGAAGTTTGGATTGATGTTGTCATTTAACCCCCCTTACACGCTCTAAGTTAAACACAGATAGTTTTTGTTATTTGTGTCGTATAAAGTTTCATTTGTGCTGCTTCCATTTTTTAAATATTTGACATTGAATAAAGACTATGATGTCACCAGCCCCCCACACGCTCTGAATTCACTCCAGATAATCTCATTTTTGGGGCTTTGTTTGTGCAGATTTAAAATATATAAAATATTTATAATCAATCTGGCAGACAGATGATAACTAGCTCTGCCATGAATGATGTCATTGCTGATGGCTCATAATTCAGTGTGTAATATTTTAAAAACTGACGTCGCACAAACAACTTCTACTGGCACAAATGAGTCCATTTGATATTTGATATTTATTCACTGGGATAAACCCCTTGAGATGTACCATCTCATTTTCAAGGGGGTCCCACAATTAATCACAATCACATAATAAAACACCAAAAGACAAAAACAAGACATAACTTACACAACATCCAAGACACATAACATAACATAAAAAAAGGGAGGGAAGGGGGAAATGACAAACATACATACATACATGCATACATCTGCACATGTACATAGTACAAAAAATATATATGTATAAATATATATGTACATACATACACACTCACACATATATGTATATATACAAAATATTGTTGTAAATAATAAGGATACTCAAAATGGATACATTTAAATATAAATTGAAGCCAATGAATATGTTGTCTTGTGTGCAAAGATGGCCACTGAAGCAGATCATACATTAAACAATGATGCATATAAAAAGAAACAACCCAGAATAAATCTGCAAAGTCTATTATATGCAAGATAAGAGGAGCGAGATCTGATTTTGAAGCACTCTGATAAACAATATCACAATAATCAAAAATTGGCAGAATAAGTTGAAGATATCATCTAATTTTACTCTGAATAGCTGGATCTAGTCTGACAATAGCCTGTGTGGTATCTTCCAAGATTCCAACATTTTCTTCTCAAACAAAAGCTCTTTTTGAAGTTATGAAGTGCAGGCACAGAAGACATCAGGAGCATGTATGGCAAATAAACTAATGTAAATATTAATCCAACTTGCTTTTAAGTGTTGTCGAGCGAGTTCTTACACCCTATAATTGGTCATTGTGTTCACATGCTCAACAGAAAGGGCTGTGATTGGCTCTAATGGTCAGTGATGTTCACCAAGCAGTGACACAGATACTGAAGAGCAGCCGTGGTTACCGTCTAATGTGCAGTTATCATGATGGACACAGTGGAGAAAACCCGCTCTTCAGACATGCGTTTGCCTCAATCTACAAGTATTGCTGCAACAGCCGAGAGAGGAGAGGAAGCATTACCTCATGAACAAACCAGCAGGTCAAAGGTCACAGTGAGAGAGAGTAGAGAAGGAGTTTACAGCTTTCATTTAATCTTTAGCAGTGAAATAGTGACTCTTGCATTCTGCTGTACTTCAGTGTCAGTAAAAGACTGTCCTAGTAAACTCAAAAGCAGTAAATTGGGAACAGTTGTCTGCTTTTTAAGTAATTTTAATTACATACTCGGCATAGTAAGCTACATTGTGACATAGAACATGTGAGATAAATGACGTCAGTACGTAATAAGCGGTTATGATCTCTTACTGAACCCATACGGAAACATTTACATCTGCATCATGATGCATTAAATAAATGTCTCAGGTTACACATGTAACCATGGTTCCCTAAAGGGAACGAGACGCTGCGTCTCTATTGGGGGGATATGGGGGATATAGGGTCACTATGGGGGATACAATCCCTCTCTTATAACCTGCTGAAGCACAGGTGAAATCAATACAATTTAATTGGCAGGACATACCATGTGTGTGACATCAGACTGGGAGGTATAAAAGCACCATGGAAGCAAAAAACTTCAGCTTAAAGCCTCTCGAACGAAGCGCACCAGGCATGAAAAAGTATGGCAAAGCGACGCAGCATCTTGTTCCCCTCAGGGAACCATGGTTGCATGCGTAACCTGAGACGTTCACTTGCAGGGATGTCAACGCTGCGTCTCTGTTAGGAGACACTATGGGAACACTATTCCAAACATGCCATAGTTTGATATGCAAGGTATGAGTTCTCCTAATTCAAGAAAAAATGCAGCATAGTAAGCTACATTGTGACATAGAACATATGAGATAAATGACATCAGTATGTAATAAGCAGTTATGATCTCTTACTGAACCCATACGGAAACATTTACATCTGCATCATGATGCATTGAATAAATGTCTCAGGTTACGCATGTAACCATGGTTCCCTGAACGGACCGAGATGCTGCGTCTCTATTAGGAGACACTATGGGGGATACAATCCCTCTCTTATAACCTGCTGAAGCACATGTGAAATCAATCCAGAAGTCAGGCTGGGAGGTATAAAAGCACCATGGAAGCAAACTTTAGCTTAAAGCCTCTCGAACGAAGCCCACCAGGCATGAAAAAGTATGGCAAAGCGACGCAGCATCTCATTCAGGGAACCATGGTTTCATGCGTAACCTGAGACATTCACTCGCAGGGATGTCAACGCTGCGAGTGTAGGATCTCGCTCTCGAAGTAGGATCCAGATCTAACTGATAAAACCTTTTGAAGGTGTGTAGGGTAGACCACCCTGCTGCATTGCAGATGCCAGTCATACACTGGCCAGAATAAAGAAGGCTTTTAAAGCCGCCATACCCCTAGTAGAATAGGCCCTTATTGCCTCCGAAAGAGGACAGTCCATGGCCTCATATGTCAGTGAGACAGCCTTGACTATCCACAGGCTTAGACGCAGGTGTCTCCATGTTAGGTGGGCCATACACAATGGGCGACTGTTATATTGAACACTATCCAGATGTATGCATCGAACGCCCGCACTGGGCAAAGCAGATTTAAGCGCTTTTGATCTGAGTCACAAAAGGTGGAGGATTAAAGACCTGCAGCACTGTAGGTCATACCACCTTAGTGGAGACCTTAAAAAAGTACCCTATTCTGGGGTACAGGAGTGCTCTCACCATGCCAGTTGAGAATTCCAATCAAGAGAGAGCTACAGACAATACTTTTAAATCTCCTACTTTTTTGAAAGAAAAATGCCATTTAAGCATTACAAACTTTTCTGACACATCCTCAATGGCTTCAAAAAGATGGCTGCCGACAGGCCCTCAGGCACTATCAACAAATCCTCAGTAGTAACCCTTCTGATGCATTTAGGCCTCAACCACCAGTACTATATGCGGACATTGCCGCCACATATACTTTAAGCACCATATTTAAAACGCTCCTGGATAAAATTCCAGCACCAACCCCACAGGTGGTGAAACTGGACCCAGGTGGTGGTCGGTACACCACAAAGTAAAAACATTCCACTTGGTGGCATGCAATCTCCTCGTGCAAGGGGCTATGGAGTATGGTTTGAACACCCTCAGTTGAAAAACCAAGATCTATGAGGTGGGTCCCCTCAGAGGCCACACACATAGCTTCCACAAGTCCGGACGGGGGTGTATCACTCCCCCACCTGGGACAGAATAACTCTCTGAACGACAATCTCCCATGGGAGACCATTGAGGAAAGACACTAGGTCTGAGAACAACACTCATGTAGGCCAATAAGGGGCCACCAATATTAGGTTGAGCCCTATAAATGGACCTTCTCCAGAACTTACAGGAGCAAAGCAATCAGGGGGAAAAGCATACAGACGAAGCCTCAGCCACATCTACACCATGACATCCAGCCCAAATGGTGCTGGGTGTGTCATTAAAAACCACAATGGGCATTGTTTATGTTTTGACAGGCGCATAGATCGGTGTCGGCTCTGCCGAATCTCTATCAAATGGGTGCACCACTTCTGGGTGCAGTCGCCATCCCTCAGGCGCCAACCCCTGCCTCAACAGGAGGTCTGCTCCTACATTCCTGGGCCTGAGATATAAACTGCCTTCAGTGAGCGCAGCTTCTTCTGAGCCACAAAAGGATCTGCTCCGCCAACCTGCACAGAGGGCGTGAATTCAGACCCCTGATGGTTGATATAAAAGACCACCAATGTGTTATCAGTTTTCACTAACACATAGTGACCTCTTACTTGAGGGAAACAAGTGTTTCAGATCCTGAAACACTAACATTTCCCAACAATTAATATGCATGTGGAGATGATGGTCCCTCCATTTTCCCCATTGTGGGAAGCCACCTCAGGATCATTTCCCAACCCTTGTGAGAGGCATCTGAGGTTAGTGCCATGCGCTGAGAGATTACTCCCAATGTAGGGCTTTGGGACAGAAACCAGGGCTGTTACTATAACAATAAAGCTTGTAAATAATGCTACAAGGCTTTGATCATGCGGAATCTCTGGATTTGAACTATGTTGGTGGCTGCTGCTAACCACTTCTGAAACTGTTTGACAGTGATAGCTAGGCTCAGCCTGACACTCTTTACGGCCATCCGGATTAACTTGATTTGAGTTGGGGAACAGAGTCCCATGATACACCTAAAAAGTGTCTGCCAACTTCTGTCTCAACAACAGCAGCAATGGTCGCAACCCCAACTTCTTTACGTAAACAAGAACAACACCTCGATGTTAAATTGCTAACTCTAAAAAGTAGCCAGTCATCGAGAAAATAAAGAATATGAATCCTTTGTAGCCGAAGCAAAACCAATGGCACGTTAACTACTTTGGTGAATATGTGGGAAAATTTCCTTGCTCTGTTAAACATCACTTGGGAAATTACTTAAAAAAGGAAAAAAAATTCAAAAGGGGGCTGATAATTCTGACTTCAACTGTATATAGCTAGCTTTTTTGACACTATTTTAAAATTGTGGCTAAGAAATATTTATAAATTTTTGGTGTGGTCAGAGAAAAAATTGGTAAATCCTTAATTTTGAGCTTTGAAAAGTCATGTAAAATAATAACTAATAGCAATGTGACACTATAAAAACACAACCCATTTGCTTATGCTCATTGAGTAAGGTCATACACAACACAAAAAATGTAAAAATGAATTAGGAGGCAAGTAGAGAGAACAAAATCTAAATCATGTAATTTTAGGATGCCAAAGTCAAATTTATGCATATAAAATATATTTTCCCAAAAACAAAATTGTGGCTAGTCAAAATGGCGAGTGATTAGTAATGTTGGAAATCTTCTAGCCACAGGCTAGTGATCAAAAAAGTTAATGTAAAGCCCTGTATAGGATATAGCCCTCTATGCTTCTTTGAAGCAATGAAGTAATAATATAAAAACTTTGACTCTGTGTCTGAGGGAGGATCTGTTCTATGACTTCTTTTCTCAGAAGGGAGTCTACTTACTGTTCAATAACTAGAGGCTGCTTTAACTTCACTAAAATGTAAACCACATTATTGAAGCAAGAGGGATGTAAACCAAACTGCGTTCTATAGCTCCTCTTTGAAGGTAAGCAGGACCCTACGGCAAAACATTTGGCAGGTGCTCCCACTCTGCCAGAAAATTCTGCAGGGGTACCAGTCTCTCAAGACTGGCCTCTATGCTCCCCTAAGTAGCTAACTCTGGGCACTGAAGTGAACTCACGATAGGAAGCCACCGAGTTAACTGTTCTTAGACCCTCCATAAAGGGGGGGTGAGTCCACTAGCACCACCACTTTTGGGATAAAATGATGGTGGACAACACCAGGGGTCTCCTCACCCTGAGGCACCAAGGGTGGGAGGGTTGGCGGATGGACCCCGAGGAGGTGGCCTTTGCTTCTCGCAGGGGCTGCTCGTAGAAATTCCTAATGCTAGAACTTTTTCGGAGACGATGGCCATTTCATGACCATGGTTCTTGGCCACAGTACGTTATGTCTTTGTCTCCTGAGGGCACTGCTTCCCACCCCTACTGAATGGATGCAAAGCTCTCTTCTGCCCAACATAATGCTGGCTTACGGCTAGGGCTGGTTCCGCCTAGTCGCCCCAGAAGAACTGTTTCTTAGGAAAGGAGCCTCCCGTAGGAGGCCCAACCCCCCTCCGCCCGCTCAACAGATTCTCTAAAGAGCCAGTGGGCGAAATGGGGGCATTGAGGAAGAGGCATTTGTCTAATTTGGCTAATAACACAGGCTGTGTAAGACCTGCTCCAGGTTAATACTTCCCTGTGAAGGTCCTCATTAAAAGCAGACCCCTTACTTTTATAATTATTGTTATAATTATTGTTATTATAATGATTATTATGTACTATATTATAACATGTATTACATATTATAATATTTTTATAGGGGATTAAGTCAAGCAACACAGGCTTAACCTCTACCAGTTCATCATATTCAGGGCATCATTGGGGAACTTTGTTTTGGCCCCAATGGCCTTCCATACTCTCGACTCCCTCGGAAGCAGAGGCGGCGCTGCAGCCTCCAGCGCGAGAGAAAAAGGCAGTCGTGCAGGCTCCCGACTCATGCTGAAAGGACGCCGATCTGGAGGACAAAGATAAGAAGAAGCCCTCGAGTTTGTCTCCATCTTAACCTTTAGATCGAGCTGCGATATCATGCGCCGATCAGCTGGAAGATGAAAATGAGCCATGGGAAATGCTCGTTGCCGGGTTCTGTATAATACAAAAACCACCACTCTGCCAGGGCTTTTTAAAACGAGCACAAACACCTCTCTCGAGGACTGATTGTACATGCTCCTGGACAAAGGCACTGCGCACACACATAAATCCTGTGTGTCCTGATCCATGATAACAGAAGGACACGGGGAAGCGCACAATTTAAATGTTATTTCTCTAATACCCTATTATTTTTAACAGTGATGCAGAAGAGAGCATGTGTGTGTAAGTCATTTTTGTCTTATCGCTGTGCCTTATTAGTGTTTTTAAGTAGGAGGAAAAAGACTCATGCGTCTGAGGGAAGAGAGAAAAAGCTGAAGTTGTTTGATTCCGTGGTGCTTTTATACCTCCCAGTCGGACGTCACACACACACACAGTACGTCCCGCCAATTAAATTGGATTGATTTTACCTGTGCTTCAGGAGGTTATAAGAGAGGGATTGTAACCCCCAGAGTGTCTCCTAATAGAGACCCAGCGTTGAGTTCCCTGCGAGGGAACAATTCATTTTGACACCCCTAGCAGGAACTAATAAATGGATTTCAGATGGAGAATCCTGCATTGTGTTCTTTCCATATGAATTACTAAAGAGCATTTTTCAAAAACTCTTGTAGAAGTGCATTCTCAGGTCAGTGGAGCAAATATTCAGTTTTTTCTGATGAGTTTGCCAGTCATTTTGACAGAAAAACAGTCCCTGTCCGTTTTACAAATTTGACAAAAATATTGTTTTGTTTCAATGATGAACGTACACAGCTAAAAATAGACTCTTCACAGTTTAAATAAATGTTTATCCTAACAACATGATCAAAATATGTATTATAAGCTCCTTTTATGGTAGGCTATGGTGGTAATACGGTAATATGGTATACAGCGGGATCTAAAAATAGCAACGGTATCAGTGCACTTATATAGGAGTAGGCATGCTCAAAATAACTGATTAACCATTAACCGAAATGGTGCATTTGTAACCCATTAATGGTATCAGTTAAACGATTAAAAAATATTTGATATATTTTAAAAGTTTGGCTGCATGAGGGACCGATCACAGCGAACACGCTTTATGCGTTGAGAAGGGCATTTTTTGATTGGTTTACTAATGGCCACGAGTGTTTTGCGCGCTGCTTATGCACCCTGCGCGCCTCACATTATGCTGTAGCGTACTGTGTGCTCGCGGTTGAAATAAAACTCAACCCTGAGCAGAAAAGCATGTTACGTCAGTCGCGTCTTTTTCATTCTTCAATCAAATGAAAGCATAGCAGGGTTTTTGTTGAGGTGCCTGCGTTGTTTGTGTTGTCAGGATGACGCTTAACTTTTAATGATGGATTATAATTATATGATTATTATATTGAATTATATGGTTCTATCTGAATTTTTTTTCAAAATTAAGTTGTTGACATATTCTTATTAAATGACAACTTATTTACATTATGAAATGTTTTTAATAAGTTGATTATGCTTTAAGATTTTCACAGTATGTCTGATTAATATTTTTTTCTTCTGGTGAAAGTCATTGTTTTTTATCAGCAAAAATAAAAGCAGTTTTTTATGTTTTTTAAACTATTTTAGATGCCTAATTTCCCTAACTTACCAAATTAACCTAGTTAAGCCATTAAATGTTACTTTAAGCTGAATACTAGCATGTACTATACTAGTACTATGTACTGTCATTATGGCAAAGATAAAAGAAATGAGTTATTATAAATATTGTGTTAATGATAATGTATATGTTATGAAGCAGACGGACAAACTGGGTTAGTGAAAAGTGTAACAGT
>CAIGQQ010037390.1:0-22754 GCA_903798035.1 Danio albolineatus | reverse complement strand
GGAGAGATAGACAGAGAGACAGACAGATGGAGAGACAGATGGAGAGACAGACAGATGGAGAGACAGATGGAGAGATAGACAGAGACAGACAGATGAAGAGACACGCAGATGAAGTGACAGACAAACGGACAGACAGATGGAGAGACAGACAGATGGAAAGACAAATGAAGAGACAGACAGATAGATAGACAGATGGACAGACAGACAGATGGACAGACAGACGGAGAGACAGACAGATGGAAAGACAGACGGAGAGACAGACAGATGGAAAGACAGATGGAGAGACAGACAGACGAACAGACAGATGGAGAAATAGACGGAGAGACAGACAGACAGACAGATGGAGAGATAGAGAGACAGACAGATGGAGAGATAGACAGATAGACAGATGAAGAGATAGACAGAGACAGACAGATGGACAGACAGATGGAGAGATAGAGAGACAGACAGACGGAGAGATAGACAGAGAGACAGACAGATAGAGATAGACAGACAGATGGAGAGACAGACAGATGGAGATGCAGATAGATGGACAGACAGATAGAGATAGACAGACAGATGGAGAGACAGACAGAAGAGACAGACAGAGAGGAGACAGGCAGATGGACATATAGACAGACAGATGAAAGAGACAGAGAGACAGACAGACAGAGATAGGCAAACAGACAAATAGAGAGACAGAAGACACAGAGAGATAGATGCACAGAAAGACAGAAGACACAGACGGACAGGCAGACAGATAGAAGAGACAGACAGACAGACAGATAGATGGAAGAGACAGAGAGACAGGCAGACATGTGGACAGACAGAGAAAATTAACAGACAGATGGACAGATAGAAGGACAGACAGAAGAAGACAGAGAAGAGACAGACAGGCAGATGAACAGACAGACAAACAGAGAGATGGACGGACAGACAGACAGAGAGAGAGCGACAGAGAAGGCAAGCAGACAGAGAGAGAGAGTGACAGAGAAGACAAGCAGACAGAGACGGATGGACAGAAAGAAAAGAAACAGACAGAAAGAAAAGTCAGACAGAGAGACAAACAAACAGAAAAAACAGACAGACAGAAAAAAAGAGTCAGACAGAGACAAGCAGACAGCAGAGACAGACAAGATGGACGATGAGAATAACATGCTAAAGCTTTGAGAGACGTTACATCTTTCCAAACATGAAATATCTCTGGAAGTGAATCAGTATTAGTGCTGCTGGGCGACGGTAGAGAAGTAAGCAGGAGTCATTCTTTACATCAACACGTTAAGAGGAAAGAGAACTTCACAACTTACTTTACTCATTCATTCATTCATTCATTTTCTTTTCAGCTTAGTCTCTTTACTAATCTGGGGTCGCCACAGCGGAATGAACCGCCAACTTATTCAGCATATGTTTTACACAGCAGATGCCCGTCCAGCTGCAACCCATCTCCGGGAAACATCCACACTCACTCACACACATACACTGCGGGCAATTTAGCCAATCCCATTCACCTGTACCGCATGTCTTTGGTCACTACCTACTGCGCCACCGTGTCGCCCAACTTTATTTTATTTGTTAATTTCTATATGAACATCTCATTTATTCATTCACTCATTCATTCATTTTCCTTCGGCTTAGTTCCTTAATTATCAGGGGTCACCACAGTGGAATGAACCGGCAACTATTCCGGCATATGTTTTACACAGCGGATGCGGGGAGAACATGTAAACTCCACACAGAAATGCCAACTGGCCCAGCCGGGACTTGAACCACTGACCTTCTGGCTGTGAGGCGACAGTGCTAACCACAAAATTTCATTAACATATTGGCTTTGAAACAGATTAAATGGATTCTTCATTTTAATTTAGACTCATTGGAATGTAGTAGGGGCGACACAGTGGCGCAGTAGGTAGTGCTGTCGCCTCGCAGCAAGAAGGTCGCTGGTTCGAGCCCCGGCTGGGTCAGTTGGCATTTCTGTGTGGAGTTTGCATGTTCTCCCCGTGTTGGCGTGGGTTTGGAATGGTTGGAATGGTTTCCTCCGGGTGCTCCAGTTTCCCCCACAGTCCAAAGACATGCGGTACAGGTGAATTGGGTAAGCTAAATTGTCAGTAGTGTATGAGTGTGAATGAAAATGTACGGATGTTTCCCAGGGATGGGTTGCATCTGGAAGGGCATCCACTGCGGAAAACAAATGCTGGATAAGTTGGCGGTTCATTCCGCTGTGGCGACCCCAGATTAATAAAGGGACTAAGGCGATAAGAAAATGAATGAATGAAATGTAGTAATGACTTTAATGATGTCGCCCAGTCATAGTTAGTAAGCAGCTGTTAGAAATGTGCTGTAATAACACACACACACACACACACACACACACACACACACACACACACACACACACAAAACAGCGTAAAGGAGCAGATCTCTGGATTTCTGCTGATTAGTTGATGTTTGTGTATGTGTGTGTGTGATACTGACTCTGTCTTTGTGAATGATGCTCTGGACCAGGAACACCACCGGGTTTGCAGCGTTACGGATGGCCTCCACCGCCTGCTCATGACTGGCATCACGCAGATCCACTCCTCCCACCTTCACACACACACACACACACACACACACACACACACTGTAATTCTGGTTTTGTGTGCAAACATTATGTAGTATTTTCAAAATAAACACAAACAATTATTAGTAGGATTCAATAAAACGATAGATGGATTTTGGCCATTTGTTTACACAAAAAATTGTGTTTTGGAGGCCTGAGAATAAATGTAAAACCTTATGAAAACAATATTAATAATCCAAACAATACTAGTAATCCAGCACCTACATGCCAAAACAATATTAAAAGATATAACAAGTCATTATTTATTATCACTATTATTATTATTCATTCATTTCCCTTCAGCTTAGTCCCTTTATTCATAAAGAGTCGCCACAGTGGAATGGACCGCCAACTATTCCAGCATATGTTTTCCACAGCTGACTGAGTCACGACTTCACTCTGTCTTAAAGAGACGCACTGCATCGCAGGAGCTGTTCTCCCTGTTTTGGTTTCCTCCGGGTGCTCCAGTTTTCCCCACACAGTCCAAACACATGCGCTATAGGGGAATTGGACGAACTATATTGGCCGTAGTGTATGAGTGTATGTGTGAATGAGTGTTTCCCAGCACTGGGGTGTGGCTGGAAGGGCATCCGCTGCGTAAAACATATGCCGGAATAGTTGGCGGTTCATTCCGCTGTGGCAATCCCTGAATAATAAGGGATTAAGCTGAAGGAAAATGAATGAATGAATGAATGAATGAAGAACATCAGTATGTGGATGTCATAGACGTCAAGGTTTGACATCAAATCAATCAGCAGTTTTAACATGTTTTTTGAAGTCATGCTTGATGTGAACCTGATTGTGTTTTGATATTAGGGTAAGTATTGAGTAATCTAGTATGCTACATATACTCAGGCTGCGTCCGTAATCACATACATCCCCATTCTGAAGTAATATGCTAGCCGAGTGGTATGTCTGAATTAGTAAAGCGAGTAGTAGTACGTCGGAGTTCCATTCATACTGCTCACATTCATACTGTATAGAACGCACTTTTCTAACGGTCAGTGGTGGAAAGAGTACTGAAAAATCATACTCCAGTAAAAGTACCATTACTTGCCCAAAATTGTAGTGCAGTAAAGTAAAAGTATCTGTAGTAAATATTACTCAAAGTATGAGTAAAAAAAAGACCCTTCAGAAATACTCAAGAGTAGTGAGCAGTGAGTATTACACTGTAGAAAAGCTGATGCGTTTACAGAATGTGATGTTTACACATCCCTGCACAAACAACATGTGGTGTATTTAGGGATCTTCCTATTTCCGTTCGTTACTTCCAACCTTCCTTCAATTATTTGTTTGTTCCCTCCTTCATTCATTCATTCGTTTGTTCCCTCATTCCTTCGTCCACTTGTTCGTTCGTTCATATTGTTGTTCCTTCCTACATTAGGTCCTTTTGTTCATTCATTCGTTCCTTCCTTCGTTTGTTCAGTCCTTCCTTGAATTCTTCCTTCATTCGTTTGGTCCTTCCTTCTTTCCTCCCTTCATTTGTTCTCTCTTTCTTTCATATTTTTGTTTCTTCCTTCATTAGGTCCTTTGTTGTTCGTTCGTTCCTTCCTTCTTTCCTTCCATCCATCCTTTGTTCAGTCCTTCCTTGAATCCTTCCTTCATTTATTTGGTTCTTCGATCCTTCCTTCCATTCCTTGTTTGGTCCTTCCTTTTATTTGGCCCTTCCTTCCATTCTTCATTCCTTCCATTTAGTGATAGTTTAAGGCTGTTTGGTGATTTCAGTCATCATACAGTCGACATCCATCATTTTCAGTCACATGCAGTCTATAATCAGTCTCTGGATCATTGCGTGTGCAGATTTTGAACATCTTCTTGGACATTTTTAATGTTTCCCAAAGGTTTGCTGCGTTTATAAAGCGCCCATGTCTTGAGGTTGTTCAGTATGATGTGATTTACTTTCTATGTGTGATTTAATTGGACAGGAATCACAGGACTGATCTTTCTACTGTAGACAATGACCATAGACAAGACAGAAATACAGTAGTGACTGCAGGATGAAGGACAGTAGTGGAGGAAAAGCACCGATACTGCACTAAACATGTACTCAAGGGGAAGGAAAAGTCCACATTTATAAAACTACTCAGTAAAGTACAATTCCTGAGAAAAACTACTCCATTACAGTAGTGCAGAGTATATGTAATTAGTTACTTTACACCACTAACAGTCAAGTAGTACATTTAAATATAAATGCAGTACCTACTGAGTAGTAGGCGATTTCGGACGCCACCTCAGTGTGTATGTGTGTGTGCATGTACCTCTACGATCCTGTCTCCGGTCTTCAGAGTGCCGTTGCGTCCTGCTGGACTGTCCTCCAAGATGTGTTTAATGAAGATGCCCCGCATCACTTCCCCGTTGCTAAGGCGACAGCCCATGCCCCGCCCACCAACAATACTGATGCCCAGAGATTTCCCAGCTTCCCTGAGCAGCTCAACTCTGAACAAACACACACACAGAACAGAGAAACTTCAACATGCCAAACATTATTATCAGTCTGAGTTTACATTAATTCTCCACAGCTGCTCTTGCTGATAACACGTCCAGTTCATTATACAAATTAAACTAATTGTCTTTGGCATTTACATATTTCCTCTACAGTTTGCTGTTTGTTTCCTAAAAGGTAGAAATTCAGAGCCTAATGGGATTTAACTCAACACTTTGATTGTCAGCCAAGAGTTTTTAACCAGTGATTAAGTGTAAAGTGTACTGTAATAACCTGGCATGGTCTGAAAATCCAATATTTCATCCAGAATCAAGCCAATATGTGGTGAGTGAGAGTTGGCCAGTTATTCTAATATAAGATGTCACGTCAGATGGACTTTAACATGGTAATTTAAAAGCATTTGGCTTATAAAATCATTTGGTGGTTGGATCTCAGGGCAAAATTAAGACTAAGAAAGTATAAGACTAAGGCCTAATGACAGATGCAGGTTAAGACTACAGAAGGCAACGAAAGTCTAAATCACAGGTGTCAAATCCGGTTCCTGGAGGGCCGCAGCTCTGCACAGTTTAGTCCCAACCCTAGTTAAACACACCTGATCAAGCTAATTAAATCCTTTAGTTCTGTTTGAAACCTACAGGTAAGTGTGTTGAAGCAGGGTTGGAGCTAAACTGTGCAGAGCTGCGGCCCTCCAAGAACTGGAGATGACACCTGTGGTCTAAATAGTGGACATGAATTATATTTTTCAAATTATATTATAAATAATGGACACATTTTGGACAAAAATGTTTTCAATTTAGGGCTGAAATGTTAATTGAAACATAATACGTATCGTCAACAGTGCAGCTTTTAATTAAAATATATATTTGAGAATGTGTACAAACATATACTGTAAGGGACGAAAAATACATCGAGGGTAAACATTTTGGACATTGATGGAAAATATATAACATATAATATAATTTAGTGCTGGAAAGGTGTTGGTTTTTTGCAATATGTATTGTGTTTTGTTTATATATTATTGATATTTGTTTTGTGACTAAATGTACTCTGCTCTCTTAATTTATGAGGATAAAATGAGAGATTGATTGATATAATTATATGTCTATATTTGAACTGGCAATATAATCAAATGAGGAAAAATAGGAAAATAACTTATCACCTAAATGTATAAACAATGTTGGAAATATACTTATGTAAATATATTTTTAAATATATACATTATAGGTTTGACCATTTCGTGCCAAACTCCTGATAGCACAACATATCTGCCAGAACACTAAAACAGTTATTAATTTTCTAACATAAGACCATGAGTAATAAACTACGTTTCAAGAACAAGGTTTGATTGATCGACTCTAAAACTGCTCTGACTGATCTTTAGACTCTTCCAAATAAATGCACCAAATTTGGCTCTAAATTGTTTAAAGGGCTTCAGTAAACAACTATGATGCTTGATTCTGATTGGCTGATGAGCATTCAAATACGTTTTGTTACCAACAGATAAATACACAGCTAAAGCAGTTCTGGCAGGTTTTGAGTACATTACAACTCCATATCACTACACTGAATGATTTGAGCTATTTCACAGCTACAACAGTCAGAAATCACATCAAAACCCAACAGAAGGCTTTGGAGGAGATGTGTGAGAAACTAGTGCCACACACAGGAGCAGTTTGACGACAAAAACCTGACAGATGACTGAAATACAACATCTTAACAGTGGCTTTTTCTAAATCAGAGTATAAGCGGATTAATTAACTCCAGTACGTATAATTACTACAAAAATTAGCTTTAAGTTGCAGACAAAGTTGTGCATTGTTTTCTAATAACTCAACTGCCAATTACTCCTGAAAATATATACTATATATTTGGTAATTTCATGCCAAACTGCTGATAGCACAACATTTCTGTCAGAAATCCAAGACAATTGTTAATTTTCTAACGCAGGACATTATATAATAAATTATGTTTCAAGAACAAGGTTTGATTAATCGAGTCTAAAACTGCTCAGACTGATCTTCAGACTCTCCCACATAAACGCACCAAATTTGGCTCCAAATGGTTTAAAGGGCTCCAGTGGACTCAGCAGACAAAATGATCATAACAATACTTACGGTTCTGTTGACTGCTTCATTCTGATTGGCTGATGAGCATTCAAATGTGTTTAGTTATTACCAAACAAATGCACAGTTAAAGTAGTGCCGGCAGGTTTTGAGTGCATTGCAGCTCCATATCGCTACGCTGAATGATTTGAGCTATTTCACAGCTACAACAGTCAGAAATCACATCAAAACCCACCAGAAGGCTTTGGAGGAGATGTTTGAGAAACTAGTGCCACACACAGGAGCAGTCTGAGGACAAAAACCTGACAGATGACTGAAATACAACATCTTAACAGTGGCTTTTTCTGTGGAAATCAGAGTATAAGCGGATTAATTAACTCCAGTTCGTAAAATTACTACTAAAATATGCTTCAAATTGTGGACAAAGGAGTGAATTGTTTTCTAATAACTCAACTGCCAATTACTCCTTAAAATATATACTATATTTGGTAATTTCATGCCAAACTACTGATATCACAACATTTCTGTCAGAATTCCAAGACAATTGCTAATTTTCTAACACAGGACATTATATAATAAATTATGTTTCAAGAACAAGGTTTGATTGATCGAGTCTAAAACTGCTCAGACTGATCTTTAGACTCTCCCACACAAACGCACCAAATTTGGCTCCAAATGGTTTAAAGGGCTCCAGTAAACTCAGCAGAGAAAATGATAACAACAATACTTACGGTTCTGTTGATTGCTTCATTCTGATTGGCTCATGAGCATTCAAATGTGTTTGGTTATTGCCAAATAAATGCACAATTAAAGTAGTGCTGGCAGCTTTTGAGTGTATTACAGCTCCATTTCACTACGCTGAATAATTTGAGCTATTTCACAGCTACACCATCACATCAAAACCCAACAGAAGACTTTGGAGGAGACGTGTGAGAAACTAGTGCTACACACAGGAGCAGTTTGAAGACAAAAACCTGACAGATGACTGAAATACAACATCTTAACAGTGACTTTTGCTGTAGAGTATAGAACAATAACTTTGCAGAATTACTAGAAAATTACGCTTCAAGTTGTGGTCGCAAGTAAGCATTGTTTTCTAATAATTCAATGGCCTGTCAACAATTTCTCCCTATATAACGCTCCTAATGAATATGTCCATGTATTTTACCTGCGAGGCAGATTCCAGTTGTTGGTTTGTCGTTCGCTCTCCTGTCCTTCTCCATCTTCTCTCTCTGGAAGATCTGACACTGTTTGACTAAACACACAAACACTCATTTCATTTTCATTCTGCAGCTCAGAGTCAGTGGAGAAAAGTGCATACAGTAAGTGCTGTACGTACAGTTGACAGCTGGCTTTTCCATCAGAGATATCGTCACTCTGGTGCTGCACGCTTGCTCGGTATTCCTCTAAATATTCTGCAGGAACATACGTGATCCTGCACACACACACATTTTATGGTTATATTTGCATCCATAAGAATAGGCAAAACAATTAGAATCCAAACACTCTGGGAAGTCAGTTAACAACAAGACAGGTGTAAAAAGGTATACATACACTCTTACCAAGGATGCTCTGATCAGGATGATGATTGGCCGATACTGAGAAATGATTCTGATGCTTCAAGCTTTATAATGCATGAAGCAGAAGTTTCCCTCTAAGTATGATCCTTAAGTGGAGATCTCCCCTTACTTTCAAGAGTTCACACTTAGCTGAGGATTCATAATAAAGCATATTTGGCATGCTGTCCCGGGAGAGAGCCCTGAGCTCAGAATATCCTCGAGCCCAGGGCTCCCTCCTGTTTAAAGGGCGAGAGGAGAGTTTGAGCTCAGGTAAGTCTCTAGAACTCCACCACTTGTGAACGTGCTGAGATATATCTGACTAGAGTTGCCTTAAGATGCTATTTAAGAGTAGTCTATTTACTTATGTTGAATGTTGTTTGGACGGTGAGAGGAAACCGGAGGACCCGGGGAAAACCCACGCGAACAGGGGGAGAACATGCAAACTCTGCACAGAAACGTCGACTGGCTCGGGGAGAGGGCGAACCAGCGGCGTTCTTGCTGTGAGGCAACAGTGCTAACCACTGGGCCACCGTGCCGCCCTATCAGAGAAGGGGAGGAGTTGGAGTGGAAGGAGGGATTCCTCAAGACGAAGATGACTGGAGTAGAAAGCTCTGGTAATTTATAGTGTGTCAGGATTCATCTGATTGGTGCATTATGCAGAGTTGATGTGGTACCAGCTGTGTTCAATCATAAGCACGTGATCCTCTCGAAATCAATTCATAAATAAAACCCCAATAAGTGATAATAATAAATGAAGGGAGCTGTATATAATCCCTAACATGATAACTATTTAGTGTGGACATGTAATGATCAGAAGCAGCTAAAATAACAGAAAATAATAAATAAAACAGATAAAAAAAAAACTGGTAAGAAATATGACTGACAAAGCAATTTAGAAAAATTATCAGCCATGTTAAAACATCATGATCTTTCAGTTCTTTTATATGTAAAAAGGCCTAAATACATGCAAAGCCATTCCAATATGTTACTCTTCAGCCATACGCTTGGATGAGAGCATGGGGGAGATCGCTCTGCTCGCGTCACAGCAGCTCAAAACACTGGATATGCATTGGGTGCAACAATCACTCGCAACGAGTCGCACCAATAAACTGTATAAACAGTGGCCGCACCACATCTGTATGTATTTTAGCTGCTGTGTTGGGACGGCAGCGATCACCCCAGCCCCCCTACAAATCATTTACCTAATACTGCTGATGAGTGCTCATACGTCTTTCTCTGCGTGTAAACCTGTAAATAAACACCTATGATCGCTTTATGAAATCGGCCAGATTAGCGAGAACCGATCAAGTCATGAAACAGTCGGCCGATCGATCGGAGCATCCCTAACTCTTACATGTGTTTACGTTTCGACATTTAAGACCCGAGGATAGACAAAACATCTCCTTCCCCATATTTGCAGGCAGAATCATTAATCATTAATTGATTAACGGCAGTAATCGAACAGGATTTTGCTGGCAAAAATACTTGCATTTTACATTATACATTATAGGGAGCATGCAAATGACACACACACATGCACGCACAAGCAAACAGACACAAATATGCACGCACACACACGTTCACACTCATAATCTCATGATCATATTTGGCTCATCAGACCGGTCATCAACACAGGCGCGCACACAAACACACACACATAAGCTCATGATCATATCTGGCTCATCAGACCGGTCATCAACACTAATGTCATCAGCAATAATTGACAAACAATTGAAGCTCAACTAATTACTCATAATGCAAATTCACATAACTAATGCTTTAAATTGAGCTTCAACCGCACTCTAAGCAGCTCGCTGTTGTTGTTTTCGTCTGAAATGCTGAATTATGGGTAATTTGCAAAGTGCTCTATCAGTCTCTGTCCAACATGAAATAATGAAACGCTGCTGACTGTCAAACACAGCCAGGGTTTTATTGGATTGCAAATAAAAGAGGGCCTTTTTCTTTTACATTGCATAAAACAGCTCAAACCAAACAAATACAACTTAGAAATAACTCTGAATGTTTCATTTAGGGGGCAAACGTGTTTTTAACGGGATTATTTTGGAGCGTGCAGTAAATGCCTTGATTAATTCAATGCATTCTTGCTGAATAAATCAATACCCTTTGTTATTGTCAACATTAGCTGGAGATTTAGTGACTAGTAAATACAGTGCATGTGGAAAGTATTCATAGCGCTTCACTTTTTCCACATTATTTTAAATCTTACAGCCTTATTCCAAAATGGATTAAATTCATTTGTTTCCTCAACATTCAACACACAATTAGGCATGGGACGATAACTGTTTTCAAGGTATATCGTAGTATGGAATAGTCAAGGTTTTCATACCGCCACAATTTTCTGCTATACCGTTCCTGAGGTATGTGTAAAAAGTTTTATTTACATTTTTTTGGTTGTTTTTTAGGTGTAAATTGTAAAGAAATCTTTGTTTTTTAAAACAAATGAAGACAGCAGAAGTCAATGATTCACTTGAATTATTCAGCCTGACATGTTTACTGCTTCAAAATACTTTAAAATGTTTCTCAAAATAAAATATATTGTGTTCAAAGGGGAAAAAAGGTTTTGTTTTTTAGCCAGACATTTAAAAATAATATTTTTTAGAGCAGTAAACACAATACCGTCATACCGTGAAACCGTGATATTTTTATCCAAGGTTATCACACCGTCAGAATCTCATACTGGCTCATGCCTACACACAATCCCCTATAATAACAAAATTCAGCAGATTTATTAAAAATAAAACACCTGAAATATCCCATGCATCAGTATTCACAGCCTTTTCAGTGAAGCTCTGATTCAGGAGTGCCCAAACATTTTTGGCAGAAGGTATATACCAAAATACAGTATATTACATTAAAGTCGCCATGAACAATTTCCTAATTTATTTCATAAAATATTAAAATCAATAGAAAACATCCCAAACCTAAATCCTATTGAACATCTCTGGAGAGATGGCTGAACACCGTCGCTTCCCATTCCGCTGAAAATACATCATTAAAATAATAAACTACTTTTGGCCATCACGGTGGCGCAGTGAGTAGCACGATCGCCTCACAGCAAGAAGGTCACCGGTTCGAGCCAGTTGGCATTTCTGTATGGAGTTTGTATGTTCTCCCAAGTCCAAAGACATGCACTATAGGTGAATTGGGTAAGCTAAAAAGTTATGGATGTTTCCCAGAGATGGGCTGCAGCTGGAAATGCATCCACTGTGTAAAATATAAGCTGGATAAGTTGGCGGTTCATTCCGCTGTGGCGACCCTAGATTAACAAAGCGACTAAGCCAGAAAGTAAATTGAATGAATGAATGAATTTTACATTGTGTACTGTATATTTAATGAAATAAATTCAGCTTTGGTGAGCTGAATCTTATTTTAACACATTTAAATATCCTACTGACCCCAAAAGATTTGACCGGTAGTGTATATACTGTATATATTCAGCCCAGCAGCGAGCCTGCTGATTGAGTTAGAGCTTTTTCTGTTTCATTAGCTCGATCAGCTCATGGTAAGTGAAGATGACAGATCTAATGGAGGCAAATCAAACATCATTCTGAACAATTCCCTTCATGCAGGAGCAGGAATCACAACAGGGATCACAACAGTCAAACGCTCACGTTCACTTCGTTAATAAAGCGCAATCAATGGCTGGAAGTCCAACAATTGACAAGAGAAAGATGTTAATGAAAGATGAAGAACTCAAGCACATGATGTCAGTGGAGACGCAGGCCTGAAATGTTAACAGCCACTCGAGGACAGAATTCATGTTACCACGGAAACAACATCCTTCAGAAAGAGGGACGCAGCATCCTTGAGCTTGACTGGAATGTGAGAGTTTAATATCAGCTGGGTCAAAACACTGCGCGGTACAATTATGCGCCTATCGAAATTCATACGCCGGCTGAAATGACAGAGCTGAAATTGAAGAGCTCTCCTGATGGAGAAGAGCGTGACTATGAGACTATAAGAACTGTGATGGTCATTGTTTGGCTTTGGTAAAGCTCTGATGCACAACTTACACACGCCAGCTTTAAAGTTGACCTAATATTCAGTATTTTACAAGATGTAAAAGAAGTCTTTGATGTCCCTAGAGTGTGTATGTGTGAAGTTTCAGCTTAAAATACCACACAAATAATGTTTATAACTCTCTGAAACAGATCCTTTTAGGCTTTGATTGTAATTGTGGTGTTTTGGTGACTGTCTCTTTAAATGTAAATGAGATTGTGCGCTTTTTAGAAAAAGGCGGAGCTATGAATACCAATGTGTCAGCATAGTGGCAGATTCAAAAATAAGATTAAAGTCCTATGCTAATGAGGGAGAGATGGTCACTAGTGGGCGGGGCTTTCCCCCTCTGATGACACGTACAAAGGGAAAATGTCAATTAGAGATGCGCGGATGGTGGTTATATCCACAGGTGCTGCAGATAATCTGCAGGTCAGGTGGGTCACTAATTAAAAAAATACATTATGATTAACTGCAAGTAGGTTGCGGGTGGATGAGTTATTAATAATGATAATTGTTTCTTGGTATTTTTCAAACACATTCTGTAAAATACGAACGTGTTTTTAATATCCTTTTTATCAGGCAAACGGGCACTAATTTGCAGGATAATTTTAAAAATATATATACGCATGGTGGAGGAGGTCCATTTGTTAAAGCAGAAACGGAGGCGAAACCGATCCGAGAGAGACTTAAAAAGGGAGAATTAAAAACACAACAATAGGAAGGAAAGAAAAGTGCAGTGTGGAGCGTTTAGCAAAGGTTAACGAGTTTGAATCAGTGCTGGGTGTGTAATACGCAGCGGCTGTGAAGCGCTGTATGTATATGAAAGCCACCGGTACCTCATATACGAAACATCACGAGCAGAAGGGCTGCCAAAATCACTATGGACGGCTCACACCCAGCACACTGCCTCTTTGAACTTTTAGGACCCACACAGACCGCAGGTTGAGCGCCCCCTGTTGGCCTCACTAACACCACTTCCGGCAGCAACCTAGCTTTCTTATGTGGTCAAAACCCATTTTTATGGAAACAACACACTACAATAAAGTTGGAAAATATTGGAAATCTTTTCTTTTTATATCTTTTTACATTTTTCATTAAAAAAAAAAAGTTAAAGCAAATCGGCAAATCTAATTTTCTTCATTTTATTGCACTTTACAACATGGTTCCAGCTTTTTCAGAACTGTATTTGTAACTCTTTTTTGTGATTATATTAATATTTTTACTTTGCAAATCAATGGATGCCATCAGTTCTTCAAAATATATTCTATATTTCCAGCGTTTACCAGATAATGGTTAGTAAATTTTCATTTTTGGGCGAAATATCCTGTTAAATACTCACAGAAATGTACTGCACAGCAGAAATGTCAGTGCATTCAGCAGAAGAAAGAAAACCATGCAGGCTGAAACCAGACGAGGGTGAGTACAGGATGAAGGTTAAGTTAAAATAATACTGATGCCAGTTTTAGTGATTAGAGCAGAATGGAGAGCAGCATGAGGCCCAAAATCGAACACAGGCTCATTGGAAATATGTGCACAGGGCTACATGTTTGAGAACCGAGAAATATGGGCATGGGGGTACGTATGACTGCATTTAGAGACTGTATGACAGCACCGACAACTTCTGTTGACGCTCTATCAAAGTCCCCTTAAAGCAAAGGATTAGGGTTAGTCAGCTGATATCACACAGATGTGCACTAGGAGGACATTGGGAATGGGATAAATGTACACAGCACCCTCTTGTGGATTTATCCAAAAGGGCATGTTTGAGAAAATGGGCCCAGTAAAGTATGTGAGATAGTCCAAAATCTCTAGTGGCGACTTTCAATTAAATTCAATTGAAGTTTATTTATACAGCACTTCTTACAATAACTTTTGTTCAAAAGCAGCTTAATGAAAGGTGCACATTATTGCATTACAAGCAACTTCGGAAATGTTAAGGTTATTACTTACCATAACTTCATCAGCTACTAATAACTTTAATAAACTGGTAACTAATAGATTCAACAGTTAAAGTTATATTATAAACATAGTTAACCTCTTAAACTTTGTTTTTATATGCTTCATATATGACACACATGTACAAGTCATAGCTCAAATAAAAGCTCTTGCCCGTCCTTGTATGATTCTAGCGTTCCTTTACTGAATTATATTCACATATCAAACAGTTATCGAATGAATCACCGCGTTTTTTATGGCGCAGAAAAAGAAGGCGGCCCAAAAATAAGCTTTTTTTCTTGGAGCTGAGGAAGTTTTGGAGATGCTGACTTTGACTTCTTTGATATAATGTTATGATACAAATGGGAAGGAGAAATGAGAGAGTAATGGAAACGCATGTTCTTATCATGTAAGAACTTTGCAGAAGCAAATATGTCATATTTGATATGAATGATCAAAAACTTATTTTTCCAATATTCAGTTGAATTACAATAACCTTTGCATACTCTATGGTAGAGACAACATTCTTTTTCCTAGTGTTTGCTGCTATCTGCTGGTCTCAAGCAGAACTGTCTGGAGTTGTCTTATTCTTTATGGGATTATCTACACATTTTCAAAAAAGCATTTTAGAACAAAAAATAAAAAAGCGCCCAATGTTGAAGTGGTTCATCATAAAACAGAAAACATAACAAATATTATTTATTACTTTCAGCAGTTTCTTTTGTAAATTCAAATGGTTTTCTGTCCAACAACACTGGAATTTGTCATTTATACCACTGCATTTGGATATGGAAGACTTTCCAAGTTTGGTAGGCGGAAATTACATAAAAAAGGTATAGCACCTCTCATCAGATGGAATACAATAACTTTTGCATAGATTATGATAGAGGCATTTTTTGTTTTTCTTATGATTACTGACATGTGCAGGAACCACCAAACATTAATTACAGAAACCTAGACCACACAGAACCTAAAAGGTACTCTTTTAAATTTGAGTTTATAAAGAAAAAATACAGAAAGCGCCTCTTTTTTTAAGTGTTTATGATAACACAGACAAAATATACAATTATTTTTATCACTTTCAACAGTGTTTTATGAAAATTTAAAGGGTTTTCTTTAAAATGATACCACATTTTTGCATTTACTCCTCTGCATGTGGATTTAGGAAGCTTTTAAATGTTGGTAGACAAAATCCAGGCGGAAATCCCAAAATAGCACCAGAGTGTAAGAGGTTAACCTGCAGTTTTATTGCATAAGGGTGATGTCTACATGCTTAATGAAGTGTATTTGTGTATTAAGTGTATGGTTGGCATCATCCCACTGCAAGCTTGCAAACAAAAACTGCAAGCATGCGCAATAAACTGGCGCGTATTTCTCGGTTCTCAAAAATGTAGCCCTGTTCACGTATCTCAAGTGAGCCTGGGTTGTAAAACTGCAGTGGTGGACCAGAATGCTGAAGAAACGGAGTGTGAGTCGGAGAACAGACAGCGAGAATCAAGCCCAGATGAAGGCTGTACTCACACAGAGATGAGGCTGAGCTCTTCACCTGCTGCACCTGTGGATCTGGAGACGCAACAGCATTTACACACGCACAGTCACTCTTCATTGCGTCATGTCATCTCAATAATGTAACTGCACTAGATGAGCACATCAGAGAGCTCGCATTTACAGTTTTCAGCCTCTTTTTAGACCTTTTTGCTAACCCCAACGGCAGATTATTTTACTTACTGTCTTATTACCTGCCTTATATTAAGGTATTAACTGTTAATTATCACTCATGAAGTATGATCTGATTTCACATCATTAATAAGCAGCTATTTATAAGTTTATTGAGCTAAAGTACAATAATTGCATGAATTGGGCATTAAAATAAAGTGTGATCATTCCCGGATGTGTTCTACAGTGTTTCTCTCACAAGAAATTCATTTTTAAGTCCTTTTTTCCACAACGAAAAGAGGCTATTTCAGTAAAATGACCCTTTTCTAATGCAATATATTACTTCAAGTTACTAAAATGTCAATAAAAGTCTCATTTTTTAACCACAGAGATGAATTTTCAGCATCAAAACTAAACAAAGCAAGAGATAAAAGTCCCATAAAGCACTTATGTATGACTGCATAACCATAAATAAAGAGAAAACACAAAATGCAGAAACTGTTAATTAATGGCACTTATAAAGCATGATCTTATTCCACATCCCTAACGGCATTAACTATTATTAAGCAGCTAATTAGAGGTTTATAGAGCTAAAAGTCCAAAAATAGTGTGAATTGTACATTAAAATAAAGTGTGACCATTCAACAGTATCAAACAGAAGTGTTTTCTTAGACATTTAATGACTAAAATGTCAATAAACATCACTATTACTAAGATTTTAACTGTTTATTAGCCCTTATAAAGTATGATCTCATTCCACATCCCTAAACCTACCCAATGCCTACTGTACTAACTATTAATAAGCAGATAATTATAAGATTATTGAGCTAAAAGTCCAAAAATAGTGTGAATTGTACATTAAAATAAAATGTGACCATTACTGGATGTTTTTTACAGTGTTGAACAGGAGTGTTTGAAAGTTTCTCTCATTAGAAATTGTTTTTTAAGATATTATTCCACAGCGAAGGAGACCATTCCAGTAAAACGACCCTTTTCTAACGCAATATATTATTTCAAATTACTAAAATATCAATAAAAGTCACATTTTTAAACCCCAGAGATGAATTTTCAGCATCAAAACTTAACAGATCAAGAGATAAAAGTCCAATAAGGCACTTATGTATGACCGTATAACCACAAATGAAGAGAAAACAAGAAACTGTTAATTAATGGCACTTATAAAGCATGATCTTATTCCACATCTCTAATTGCATTAACTATTATTAAGCAGCTAATTAGAAGTTTATTGAGCTACAAGTCCAAAAATAGTGTGAATTGTACATTAAAATAATGTGTGACCATTACCAGAGAGTTTCTCTCACAATAAATTGTGCTTTAGTCATTTGTCCACACAGAAAGAGGGCATTTCAGTAGAATGGACAGTTTCTTATACAATATATTGATTCAAATTACTAAAATGTCATTGCAGAAAATAAATTTCAACATTTAATGTGAACAGAGCAACAGATAAAAGTCCCCTGATTCACTTACGTATGGCCGCATAACCATAAATAAGGAGAAACTATTAATTAATGGGGTGACACTTTAGCTTAAGTAACAACTCACACCATTCACTATTGGCTTATTACCTGCCTGATATTAAGATATTAACTGTTTATTAAAACTTATGGTCTTAGTATGATCTTATCATGATCTTATATTCTAGTATGTTATTATGTTTTGTTATTGCAAATCCCTAAACCTGCCCAAAACCTATTCTATGAACTATTAATAAGCAGATAATTATAAGTTTATTGAGCTAAAAGTAAACAAAAATAGCATAAATTGTTCATTAAACAATTTAGATCATGTTTTTCCAGTGTTGATGAGCAGTGTTTGAGCGTTTCTCACCCCATGTCCGGTGCGATCAGAGAGTGTCTGCGCAGCATGGCTCTGGCCTGTGCATTGGTCAGATTCCCCGTCAGCTCTCCATTGATGGCCAGAATCAGATCCCCGACCCGCAGCCGGCCGTCCCGACTGATGGAGCCGCCGTGAATGATGCTGCGGATCAACATCCCCGGACCGTCCTTCAACGCGCACACCGTCATTCCTGAAAACACCACCGCAAACATCACACGAGGGACCAGCAGGGTCATCTTGAGGAACAGCAGAGCGTGAGCGCCGTCGCTGCGATGTTTTGAATAACAAAATAAAGGAAACTTGACACTTGAACTTGAAAATTGATACCGATTTATAGCATTAAAAAAAAACAAATCAAGATAATATTGCATCGTGAGTTCAGTACCGAGATACGTATCGAATCGTGGCGTGAGTGTCTTATTACACCCCTTATTTACTAACACACTGATATTTACAAATAGCACTGAAAAGGCATGAGCAGTTTTTTTCACAGCAATGATATTAAGCAGCGGCTGAAAACAGTCCCCAGCTAGGTCTAATGTGACCACCAGCTTGCACATGGAGCGTGTGGCAGCGTAATATAATTCAAATATCATTAATATCATGGTTGATATTGATCATTATATTTATTTGATTAATTTAAATGGCATCTGTGCTTATGTTAGTCTGTTTTTTATTATTCCAGAGGTTTCCATAATCTTGGACCAGGCCGTATCCTGAGTAGCTGCTGTGGTGGTCATGGAGGAGTGGAGAGCATGAGACCGATCCCTGTGAAACCTCAGTGACCGTCGAGTCCTCGCATTGTTCCTGAAGGGCCAGCCTGTTCACCAGCCGGTGGTCCTCCCCTTTGCTGCTTTGACACAATCTACATGGTAAAAGCGCTATACAAATAAAGATGAATTTAATTGAATTACATCAGAATGAGAGTATAGTTTCTAGCCAGATCAGCCTAGAAAACAGCAACTGATCAATTTCTGTCCATCTTAGTTGACGATGTAACTACAAGCTTCATATAAGAAAAGCTTTATATAAGAAAATTATCATATTAGAGCGAGATGCTAATGGTCTAATCCAGGGATGTCAAACTCAATTTCTGGAAGGCCGCAGCTCTGCACAGTTTAGTTCCAACCCTAATTAAACACTCCTGATCAAACTAATTGAGTCCTTCAAAGGGTCACGAAACCCTGAAACACATGTGTTTGAGCTGTTGACAGTCATATGTGTCCCGCGCTGCTATAAACACTATTAGGACACATATATTTCACTAAAAAGTGAACATTGGTTGTTTTTGCGTTATTTCGAGCAAATTCATTTTTCTGGCAATGAGATCCATGCGTGTCTTCCAGCGTGGAGAGTGGACGCCTGTACCAGCGAGTGCATCATGACGTCTCTGAGTGTGCAGCATTAATTCATGAGAAAGACTTGGTTCAGACCAATCAGCGCGCTCTATTGTTTATGCGGTGCAACTTCATTAATACGCATGATAGTTTCAAAGACTGTTTATACTTGTTAAAGTGTTCAGACGGCAGAGAGATGCCACGCTATCTTGCCAAAACAAGTGGAAGAAGAATTGTTTGGAGACACAGGTCGCCAGAGTTGTGTTTATGTGCTTCAACAAAGGTTTTTTCTTCATTGAGAGCTTGCTATGCTTGCGATGAGAGCACAGCTGGACTCACGTGTGGACTACAGCGCACGCGGCAGAAATGCGTTTGTGTGGAACATGTTTTACCCGAGAGCTTTCCGCATCTGGAAATGGTGAAATCAGGATTTGCCGCTCGTCTCCTTTTAAAACAGACGCGGCTCCAGTTCATGTTGAATGTCCTGTCTCTACAGATTTGGTCAGCGAGCCAAAATGCTGCTCTCCGAGTGTAAACATGTAAACATCGCAGTCAAACTATTACTGTTGTGTAGGATTTTCACCGCATTTTGTGACAGGATAGTGTATACACACACGGCTTTCTGACGCTGCCTACTGAGAGCATCTAAGTTACGGAGAAATGCGGAGGTTTTTTTATTCTCCCATTCGCCATGCATTATCAAACACTCCATTAAAACTGCACTCCTCCAGCAGTTCCTCACATTCAATATCTCGTTTGTCACGGGGGGCTGCAGGAAATGTTCCTGAATGAAAGTGAAGTGCCAAACTGCAGTTAAAGTCGACAGATTAATAATTTGGCAAATAATTCGATGACTGATGTCCATGTAAACACAGTCACTGTCTTTCTCCCCTGCGTCTGTGTGTTTGTTTTCAGCGTGTGCCCAAATGGGAACTCCCATTTTTATGCAAAACCTTCCCTCTTTCCCTCCCCCGACACGCCCACCTAAACAAATCGGACACACCCACTTTCTTGCCCTTTTCCAAACTAGAGGTGTGAAAACACCCTGCAGAGACAGGGGGGTTTCGTGGCCCTTTAAATGGGAAAATTATCAAAATATCTTGTGGTTTTTGAGCGAGATGCTAATGATCTAATCTAATCCAATTGAATGATTTATTTATTGAGATAATATTGTATTGTGAGTTCAGTATTAAGATATTGAATCATGACTTGAGTGTATTGTTACACCCCTTATTTACTAATCACACACTGATAGACACTGAAAGAGCATTGTATCATAAGTATCGCCGAAAAAGTTGTCCCCAGATTTGGCAAATTGTAATGGTGACCACCACAGCACATGGAGCGCTGTGTAATATCATTGATATGATGGTGCGTCAGTAAAGTTCCTTGATTATTACATCAAACTATAAGTTCCTAACCGTATCAGCCTAGAAAATAGGAACTTTTCATTTTCCACTAGTCTCAGTACACGATGTAACTACAGAAAGAGTCAAGAGTCAAGCTCTAAATAAGAAAATTATCAAAATATACTTACGTTTCTGAGTGAGATGCTAATTGTCTAATCCGATTCAATTATGTATGCTAAGCTAAGCTAAAAGTGTTTTCGCCAGAAAACAGCATCGGCTGAATGGATTCATCAATGGGAAAACTCAACTCTCCAACTCTAGTGGAGCTGTAAAATGAGCCTATTTTTAAAATAAACTGGAGTGTTCTTATAAATGTAGATTAATTTGCAATCGTGTTTCAACATCTGTGATAGTAAAGCACAGTCTGGCTGTAAACGGCTGGTAAGCGTCCTCAAATGAATGTAGAAAACCCTCATATGAAATTTTAATAGCCTAATGGTGAATGCAGACGGCCTTAAACTGCTGCTCCGGGATAAAGGATCCCAAACCACTGCTCAATGATCCCGTCGCCAAATATAAATGTGAATATTTAGTTAAATGCAAAACGCTCACTGAAGACCAGCAGCCTGGGGAAACATACTGTACCTTTACATTACTAGGTGCATGAATACAGTAAGAAATATTCCCCTCATATTTATACTTTGCGTTTTAATCCAAGGCCCACAGTATTTTTGCAAGTGCCAATGCAATCTTGTAACAGTTTTCTCATATCCATCTCATATCCATTACTGATTAGATCAATTTATGCAATTAACTGACAGCGAGTTCACACTTAAGTATATACAGCATGGTTTCCGCTGTATTCATTCTTCCATGGCGGGGCGCCACATCAAAATTAACCCTGCCACTGTTACATTACTACTCATTCAAAACATTCAGTCGTTGTTGTTTATTTAAATAGCAGATTATAACCGAACCAAAATGTATTAAAAGGTCAGTGAATCATAACAGAGAGAACTATTCTGTAATCGTAGTAGTGCTGTGTGTTATTTGCTTAACCCTTTAACCCCCTCAAACCTGAATTATGATACAAGTTTCGGAAGAATGCATAAGTATGTTTTCACAGTTCTCGTGGCTCCTATAAATGACACCAAATAATAATAATAAAAATTCAACAACCTTCAAGTATATATTTTTGTCCAACTCAATGGACAACAGGTCAGAACAGTTGTTCTTCCTGAACATTATACCAACATAAAACACTAAAACAACACACATGATTGCTGGTATATAGATAAGTATATAAATATATATATTATACAGTATAATATATAAAGTTCAATCAGCATTACTGGGGATTTAAATTCAGTAACAGATTTTGAACCCGTTGAACATCCTAATGGACAGACATAATTGAAAAAATCCTGATCTAAAGCTTGTGATGTTACAAAAGATTTTTAAACTTTTAATTAGTAAGCGCAATCCCTCTTTTTTACATGCAATCTATGAAATATTGGCAAACATATCAATAAATCTGAATAAAAACATTGTAAATGTGGCTTACGGATGACAGTCGTCCACGCTCATGGACTGCAGGCTTTAAATAAGATGAAATGGGCTGACATGTGATGTCCATTATAATGGACACAGGGTCTGAAGGGTGCGTGATGCCAGCAAACACAGTTTCCATAATTAGATAATGCTTTATAATACTAATGTATAGATAATGACTTCATCTTGCTGGAGTTTATGGCGGTTTCACTTTCTTCAGGATGTATTAATGCCGCTCGGTATAGGTCTATTGCAGTGTTCCTCAACTGGTGGGTCGCGACCCAAAAGTGGGTCGCGGGAACATTTTTAGTGGGTCACGGAGTGTTTGTAAAACATAAATTTTTAACTTATTTTGCTTATACCGGACTTTTATTTTGAAATGCTTATACCGGACTTTTATTTT
>CAIGQQ010037387.1:0-10515 GCA_903798035.1 Danio albolineatus | reverse complement strand
AAACTAAACTAAACCAAACCAAACCAGAATAAAATAAAATAAAATAAAATAAAATAATAAAATAAAATAAATAACTAAGCTAAACTAAACTAAACTAAACCAAACCAAACCAGAATAAAATAAAATAAAATAATAAAATAAAATAAATAACTAAACTAAACTAAACTAAACCAAACCAGAATAAAATAAAGTAATAAAATAAAATAAAATAAAATAAAATAAAATAAAATAAAATAAAATAAAATAAAATAAAATAAAATAAAATAAAAAAATAAACTAAGCTTGGCTCAGATCCTACCTGGCCAAGTCGGCATTTCTGTGTGGAGTTTGCATGTTCTCGCCGTGTTTGTGTGGGTTTCCCCGGGCTCTCCGGTTTCCTCACACACACCAAAGAAATGTAACATAAGTAAATTGACCAACTAAATCGACATCATAGACAAGCGTAGAATTCAGCATACACTCCAGAGCCATTCATAATCTACATTTACCATTATCAAGCAGCGGAGTTTTCAAGACCTACCTGAGCTCAAACTCCCCTCTCGCCTTGCAAATGGAAGGGAGCCCCAGGCTCGAGGATCTCACGAGCTTAGGGCTCTCCTCCGGGACAGCATGCCAAACACTCTTTATAATCAATCATCAGCAAGGACGAACTCTTGAAATGACAAATGATGAACTATTCCTTCAGATTTTTTGAGATTGATGTCCATTTTTTGCATGAACAATCCCGTTAAACCTCATATTCGCCCCGAAATCCACCAAACCAGAGTCATATTGAGTATATTTGACCCACTAACACAGAATATGATTATATTCTCTGACATCCACTAGAGAAACTATAAAAAGCAGGTGATATTTCGATTGCACATGGTAGAGGTGAAATGGCTTGTGTGCAAGAGTGAGTGTATGTGTGTGCACACATGTGCATTTGCAAATGTGTGTGTGTGTGTGTTGGGTTTTTCTAACGATGTCCTGTGACAGCATATGCTAATGAGACGTTTCTGAATATCTCTCTGCATTTCAGGTGAGCTCTCGCTACTTAAACAAGCTTTATTTTAGGCTTCAGAGTATCCTTATCCATTATTTATTAAGAGCCAGAAATTAAAACCTGCATCAGCAATAACCGTTATTAATATTCATGGCAGAATCTGGAAGAATTTAGTGTGCTTTTTAACGCTGCGTTATTTGGCCACCATAAATCATTCATGACATCTGGTGACTCTTTTCAAATGAACACGTTCTGCGGTGGACTGTTAGATATACGAGTCATGAATAACTATTTAAAGGGATAGTTCACCCAAAAATGAAAATATCCGGTTAATTTAGGCTGCATTTACGCTGCAGTTTTTGATAGTTAATTCCGATTTTGTGACTGTATCCGATTTTTGATGACCACCCCCTTGACCCACATGCCGCAGTGACTTACGGTACATGACTGGACCAAGTCTGGCTTCCATACAAGGGGAAAACATATCTGGGCCATGTCTCAGCCAAGTTAGCATGGGCCATAACCGACCTGACTCTCAGCCAATTTATCACCCTTAAATGGCCCTGAACTGGGCCAAAACAGGTTTATTATTGGTACCGATTCTCAGCTATAAGTTTATCCTTTACCAGAAACCCCAAAAACTGAGCCTTAACCCACCCTAATGTTACCAAAATAATGTGAACAATCGCTACACTGATCTGGGCCACACACCTCCCATCCACAACTGGCCCAAATGTAGTTTGCCGTCATGCATGCAGTGCCATCACTGCCATGCATGGCCCACATTCAGCTGACATTATTTATGCCAGTGTCGGCAACACTCCAGCAGTGCCATAATGAGGCCACATTTGGGCATGTCGTTAGGCCTGTGGGTTAAAGCTGAGAAGTGGTACCAATAATAAACCTGTTTTGGCCCAGTTCAGGGCCAGTTAAGGGTGATAAGTTGGCTGAGATTCAGACCGGTTATGGCTCATGTGTGGCCCTTGTCTTTAATTCAGTTATGGGCCACTTCAGGACTGTCAGTCTTTGCGGTACTTGGGCCAAGGGAAAAGTTATTGTGTGGCCCGAAGCTGGGCCAGAAAACATTTGCTATGTGGGACATGCCGCAGTGAATTACGGTACATGACTGGACCGATTCAGGCTTCCATACAAGAGCCAAACATGAGCCATATCTGGACCAAGTTTCAGCCAAGTTAATAATCCTTAACTGGGCCTGAACTGGGCCAAATATGTTGGTGTGTCATGACTGCAATAAATTTAATAAACCCATAAAGCATTTCGCTTTATGGCCATGCTTTTTTTTTTTGAAGCGACCTGATTGGTAGAATTTTTTCTTTACTCAAAAATAATATAAATGTATTTTAAAAGTGGGTCAAGATAGGCCAAACTTACGTGGCCCACATATACATTCTTAACATCTGGGTCAAATATTACATTTGATATCTGGCTCAAGTGTTGAGTGCCGCCTATAAGGCGGTGCCACCTCTACCAGACCCGGGCCATGTTTATGCCACATCTGGGCCAGAATTCTTTGCTACATGGGCAGCTTACATCATCTTTTAAAAGTGACTCATATCCGATTGTCTGCATTTACACTGCTGACTAACAGCTGATAATAAATGAGCCCTCTTTTCTCCATTTCTGTATAGACCCTTTTCACATTTCCGGGTTTCTCAGTGGCGGCAGTCGTCGCACATAGCAAAATTTCTGTGGTCCAGATCTGGCCCACACAATCAGCTTTTCCTAGGCCCACATGCCACAGTGAATGACGGTACATGACTGGACTGATTCAGGCTTCCATACAAGCGCCAAACATGAACCATATCAGGGCCAAGTTTCAGCCAAGTTAATAAACCATAACTGGGCCTGAACTGGGCCAGATATGTTGATGTGTCATGACTGCAATGAATTTAATAAACCTATAAAGCATTTTGCTTTATGGCCGTGCTTTTTCTCGAAGCGACCCGATTGGTAGAATTTTTGTTTACTCAAAAATAAAATAAATGTATTTAAAAAGTGGGTCAAGACTGGCCAAACTTACATGTCCCACATATACATTCTTAACATCTGGGCCAAATACTACATTTGATATCTAGCCCAAGTCTTGAGTGCTGCCTATGAAACGGTGCCACCTCTTCCAAACCCGAGCCATGTTTATGCCAAATCTGGGCCAGAATTCTTTGCTACCTGGGCAGCTTACATCATCTTTTAAAAGTGACTCGGATCCGATTGTCTGCATTTACACAGCTGACTAACAGCTTATAATAAATGAGCCCTCTTTTCTCCATTCCTGTATAGACCCTTTTCACATTTCCGGGTTTCTCAGTAACGGAAGTCGTCGCACATAGCAAAATTTGTCTGGTTCACACAATCAGCTTTTGCTTGGCCCACATGCCACAGTGAATTACGGTGCATGACTTACATGGAGTGATTGTTTGGCTTCACAAGACCTCAGTGTGTCTTCAGGAGCCATGACTATTGAATTGGACTTGTTTGTATGTGTTTATTTTTAATAAAAAAATAAATAAATCTGTCACCTTTCAATGCCGTATATCAATCACCAAACAGCACGAATCCAGCTTAAAATCATCCTTAATGTGTTTTACAGAAGAACAAAAGTCACCTACATCATAGATAACATGTGGGTGAGTAAATTAACAGGACATTGGGAGGACTATCCCTTTAAGTTGCATGACATTCTGGCGGTTAAGAAAACTGAGAGATGAAATATGTAAAGAAGCCCATTCTTTCCAGAATATTCACAAATGGTGTGATCTTTATTCATGCACGATTAAAAGCTTCTCAGAGTTGAAATTCTGTGCACGTCGCTCTGCTTTTCCATAATAGCAAACCTCAGAGACTCCTGAAGCTCGCTGCTCTATCTGCAAAACTACTTTCATCAGCACATTTTAAAGAATTCATTAAGGTCCGTGGGTCACGCAGACTGTCATATCCCTCCTTTTTTATAGAATTTTCTGGAATCCCATTTAAATGTGTATCTATTTTCATCCTCCGTTTGTCTGTATGTGGTTAAACGATATTAGCAATTATTGTTCTGAAATTGAGCAGTTTGTGTTATTTAATGTTTCTCTCTGTAAATATTTGGTAAACAAAATGGCAAAAGTGATCTGGAGCTCTCATGAAAGCAGCAGGACTGTGAGTGTGCGGACACTGCTTTTTTCAGTCTATTTTAAAGAGAAACAATTGCACTGGTTGCGTTTCCAGGCACGGTTGCTTTACGCAAGAAAACAGGAGCTTTCAATGCACTGATTTGGTTGTGCTTTGAAATACAACATTTAAAAATTTTTGTGACAAAGCCACATTGTACAATACAGTGATGTTATGTAGTTTCAAAATACAGCATATTAACATTTTAATGTATAAAAAGGCAACGTGGGTTTCTTAAGGAGCGAAAATGCAGCATATGGGCTCTTATAGTGTTGTTGTGTCATCACTTAAATTGCAAATCATATCTCTCTGGCCCCTTATTTGGGATGCTTTTCATGAACTGGCCCCCGTGACAAACTAATTGAATAGCCCTGATATATGTGATAAGTGTATACAGCAGAAACACTGAAATAAATTAAAGAGCTATTATAGCTATTATACATTAAAAAGGGTCATATTTTGGTTTTGGGGGTCTCCAACAACAGGCATGCATGCATGGTCAAAAAACACTTTCACTGTCTTATAATTTGCATTTATTTTTACCTCATTACCCCAGCGACTCCTATATGAATCGTTCAGTGGTTCATTTGTTCCAAAACCCCTCTTTAGCGCGATGCTAAACTGCGCTGATTGGACCGATGACCCAGTCTGTTACGATTGGTCGACATCATTCAGAGCGAGAGAATGCCCACTACGGCTTATCAACATTGAAGTAGTCATAGTGTGTGTGTGAGCATATCTGCCAACACTCGTTTTTCCAGGGAGTCGCCCGTATTTCAGACACCTCACCCCCGAAACTAACCCCCCGGTCTCCCAGTATATCACTCTATTCTTAACCAGAAGTAAAAACAGCGACGCACATTCAGTATTAATGCACACAGCGGCAAAAGCTGAAGCTGTGTAGGAGAGCTGATGTAGCCACAGCAACGACAAACAGCAGTGAAACGCAGCTCAAGCTCGTTTTAATCCGTAAACAAAGCGGCACATGTCACGTTTACAACGTGCTTTTAGACGGGATATGAGAATACAAGTTAACCAGAGACACTACAAGCGGTTACAAGTTACAAAACACAATTAAATACATCATTTACAAGCTAGAGAAAACAACGAGGCGACCGTTTTAATCACGCTTACTCATACTTGTTGGATAGGAGGCCAGATTCACCACCAGGCCACCGGGAAATGTCCCACTGCTCCCTATGGCCAATCCGCCCCTGCATACATCAATAGTCTGTGTATTTCTGATCCTTCCTTTAACAAACGGTCGACGAATCCTCCGTTGTAAGCGTGTAGATTTCAAAAGCACTCCTCAGAGGGAACACAGCACAAGCCTGGGCTATAACTCTTAGGCATTTCTGCAGAAATAAACCTCAACCACTGACTCTTAACAGTCTCGTCTCTGGTTCATCTGCACACTTCCTATAATATCCAGCTGAGCACAGTGCTGTGTTGCCAGATGTAGCTGACTGATTCCAGTCCAAACCCTATCCAAAAGGTTTTTACCTGCACAATCAAATTCAAAACCTCCCAATCTGGCAACCTTTGCTCGCCGCTGTTGTGTGTGGGCGGGGTTGGGGGTTTCGAATCTCCCGGGGCTGCGCACGCACAAATGGGCGGGGCTTATGTTTTGTGTTCACGTCATGCCGAAACGGCTAAAGACTCGTAAACACTGTGATTCGTTTGAGGAACTATGAGTCGACTCTTTTATGGATGAATCAATAGTTTTAAACACTGTGCACTTTCAGATTTAAGCCTCAGCTGGACATTTCACTTCACTCAGAGCTGTGGTACACACTGCATGCAAGCTCATTTTCAAAAACACATAATAGGGGCTCTTTAAAGCATTTTGGCTTTTTACAAACCAACTATAAACGGCAGTACTACAGAAGGGTGAAGAGGCTGTACGAGTGCTGATATTGCAGAGTATCTCATTCGAGAACGAGGCAGAACTGTTGTGTATATTTAATACTATCTGCAGGGTAAGCATCGAACCAAATCTACAGCATATTAGAATTACAGTGGGTCAGTTGGCATTTCTGTGTGGAGTTTGCATGGTCTCCCCGTGTTCGCGTGGGTTTCCTCCAGGTGCTCCGGTTTCCCCCACAGTCCAAAGACATTTGGTATAGGTGAATTGGGTAGGCTAAAATTGTGCGTAGTGTATGTGTATGAATGTGTATGTATGGGTGTTTCCCAGAGATGGGTTGCAGCTGGAAGGGCATCCGCTGCGTAAAACAAATGCTGGATAAGTTGGCGGTTCATTCCGCTGTGGCGACCCCAGATTAATAAAAGGACTAAGCCGAAAAGAAAATGAATGAATGAATTAACTTTTTTTACAGTGTTTATGTAAGTTATACTTTATTTTATCTATAAATTTATAATAAAGCATCAGCTGTGTCTCGCTCGCAACATCAGTGAGGCCAATGTCTCACTGTGTGCCTGATCATCCTTTCATTCGGTATTCACCTGCTTACCTTTGCTTGTGTGAACACTAATCAGTCGTGCTGCTTTTAGAGTCTAATATCACATTTGCTCACATATTGAAATCTGAAAGTGCACCCTGTTTAAAACTATTGATTCTTTAGCGAAATAGTTGACTCAGAGTCGAATAGATGAATCGAGTTGAATTCGGATCTTTTGTTTGATCGCATCGACATCGAATGGTACGTCACCGAATATTTAGTTCCAGATCCGGTAAGATGTGAACGTGCTTTTACTTCAGACACTAGCGGAGGAGATCACGAGACTGATCATGACTGAACATGACGATCACTGACTGATGGAGATTCGGCTGTGGGGAATAAAGGGTTAAAGTTCATTTTCACAACAACACCACTGTATAGCCGGCCATGTGCTGTGTTTGCCTCTGTTGTTTTTCAGATGATTGATACAATAACATACGTTGCAATGCAGGATTCGCCGGCTGTTTGCTATTGAAGGAGCTGCAGAGAGACTGAATTTCTCAGACTTTGAAAAATGGACCAGTTTCTTCTTCCTCCGGATCAGAACATGTAAGTGTGATTAAATTTGTTGCAGTATTTTTTGTAGTTTGCAAACTATGTGTTTAATTGTGTGTTATACGTTGTAATAATCCCCGCGTGGTTTGTAATCACGTATCTATTATAGATCAGTGCTTGTACTGTATCTCTCAGGTTAAATCTTTATCAGAATTAGAATCAGAAAGAGGCAGTGTGCTGGGTGTGAGGGGTCCAGAGTGATTTTGGCAGCCCTTCTGCTCGCTCTGGATAAGTGCAGTTCTTGGAGAGTAGGGAGGGTTGTGCCAATGATTCGCTCAGCAGTCCCAACTATTCGACGTAGTCTTCGAAGATCAGATTTGATAGCTGAACTAAACCAGACAGTTATTGAAGTGCAGATGACTGATTCAATGATGGAGGTGTAGAACGGTTTCAGAAGCTTCTTTGGGAGGTTGAACTTCTTCAGCTGATGAGGAAAGTACAGCCTTTGTTGAGCTTTTTTGACAATGGAGTCAATGTGAGTGTCCCACTTCAGGTCCTGAGAGATGGTGGTGCCCAGGAACCTGAATGACTCCACTGCAGCCACAGTGCTGTCTTTATGGGGCTGTTCACATAGCGTCCAAAACCACGTTAAAAACGTGACGCGTGCTTCTTCCTTTACCGATTTAAATGCGTTTCTGAATTCAAGATCCTCTGCCATTTGTCTTTGCTATGGCCACCATCAGCTGTTCCTCACACGTGTGGTGTGGTCAATTTTCAAAATAGCTTTTGCTTTTTTAACTTTTGCCACTGTGTGGATTAATACTGAATGTGTGTCGTTTATTTCGAGGGTTAAGGTTAAGTGTGGCGTAATATGCTGGTGTTTACCTGCATTGCTTTATTGCGTTCCTGCATTGGGCTCTCACATACATGTGAGTGGTGGTGGGCGTTTCTCTCTGTCTTGCGCTGAACGCAGTCGACCAATCACAACTGACTGGGTCAAGGAGGGGTTTGGGAACAAATGGATTGCTGAACGTTTCATATGGGAGTCGCTGGGATCATTTAGGAAAAATAAATGCATATTCATGAGTTCACGCTTAGCTGATGATTGATAATAAAGCTAGTTTGGCATGCTGTCCCGGGACAGAGCCCTGAGCTCATAAGATCCTCGAGCCCGGGGCTCCCTCCCGTTTGCAGGACGAGAGGGGAGTTTGAGCTCAGGTAGATCTCGAGAACCCCCTGCCCTCCTGCTGCTTATAAATTGCTATAAGGGTATGCTGCTGTTTGGGTTTGGGTATAGTGCTGATTTGTTTAAGTCAATTTACTTATGTCTCATGTTTTGGACTGTGGGAGGAAACCGGAGGACCCTGGGAAAACCCACGCAAGCACGGGGAGAACATGAACTCCGCACAGAAATGTCAACTGGCTGGGTAGAGGCACAGTAGCCACTGGGCCACCGTGCTGCACTATAGAGGAAAAGGGGGGAGAGGGGGTGGAAGGGGGGATTCTTCAAGATGAAGATGACTAAGGTAGATTATAAGAAATAGATTATAGATTATAAGAAATTATTTTATGACTAAACTTCACTTATAAGACAATGAAAGTGTTTTATGACTGGTTGCTGGAGACCCTCAAAACCAAAATATGACCTTTTTTAATGCAAAATAGGGGCTCTTTAATGTCAAGCCCTACATTTATTATGAAACACATAATAAAGTACGTTAGCAAATAAAGCTAAACCCGTTCGCTTAAATGAGCTGGGTACATTTTTATTTATTTTTGAAAGTTTTCATCTCATTACAAGAAATGCTCATAAACGTCTATGGAAACCTACTGATTTTTCCATTTTCTTTTCCAATTTATTTGATTATGTGATCAAATGTTGTTGTTTTAACACTTTAGTGTAAGTCCGTCCTCAAAATTATTTTCTGCAATCGCTTCCTGAAAAGTACACTGTAAAAAATAATTTGTTGAGAAAACATAAAAAAACAAGGCAATTTGATGCAGTAAGAACTGTTTTTAGTGCTTCTCAGTAAAAATATTTAGTTTAGCTAACATAATTTTATTTGTTCATGCAATTTTGATTATTGTATTTGACTAATAAAGATATACTTGTCAAATAAACTGAAGCAAAAGTTATAGCTATTGAGTATATACATTTTTTTCATGATGTTTTTCAAATTTGCAAAATAAGTAATTAGTACTAGTTATCATCCTGTTAAAAAATGACACACTACTTCATTCATTTATTTTCCTTTGGCTTAGTCCCATTATTCATCAGAGGTCACCACAGTGGAATGAACCAACTTATTCGGCATATGTTTTACAAAGCGGATGCCCTTCCAGCTGCATCCCAGAACTGGGAAACACCCATTCACACTCCTGTAACGCATGTCTTTAGACTCTGGGGCAAACCTGAGCACCCGGAGGAAACGCACGTAACCAGGGACGCCAACTGATCCAGCCAGGGTTCGAACCAGCAACCTTCTTGCTGTGAGGTGGCTGTGCTACCCACTGCCCCACTTTTTAATTATTTAAATATCAACATTTCTGTTCAACACAAAAATGTTTGCCCAGAAAACTCAGTTAAACATGTCGACATAACGTTTTAGCCAATATTGCTGACATAACACATATTTTCATGTAATCAGCAGTTATTCACAATTCTTAGTATATATGACAGAACAAGTACAGTGTGCTGAACAAATGGTGATTTTATTTTTTACAGTGTGCCTTACAGAAATGTTTGTATATCTACCTGCGCATTTGCAATTCTCCAGGTTTCCAGCCAATCCCATAGTCTCTGTCTGAATTGAAAAGTGACAGACATCTGTCTGAGTTACTCTTATTGAAGGTCTGTCTAATGAAGAGGTGACTATTAGCACTTCTCCACTGAGAATCCATGAAATTGGTGTCGAAATGGAGCCAAACAAACAGCAGACGGGCGCATCAGTCAATAACACTAAGCCAATTAAAATCACTCTTCATTTAGGCGGTGATCTCTATTGATCTGCCTTTCAATTCTCATCCATCAGACCTCTGGATTTCCCCAGAAGCTTCAGCGATTGCATCTTAAGCCTCTCCCAAGCTGTGTGCATTGTTTAGACGCTTGTGTTTATGTCCCAAGGTTGTTTTCAGCTTAGGAAAACAGAAGCGAAGTGTTGTCTAAGAGTCATTCTAGTTCATTGGTCCAATTTGCCTCAACATTACTTTGCAAAGTCGCCTAACAAGGAGTTGCACAAAGTGTGTGTGCAATATAGTATTTTGCGGTACTTTCCCAAATGGTTTCCTTTAAATCGAAGTGTCTGCGCTGGATGTGTCAGTAAACACTGTACTAGATATGAACAGGAAGTGGTGCATCACAGTCCAAATATGGTTTTGCTGGGTTTGTGTGGAAAGTTAAATGCAAAA
>CAIGQQ010037386.1:0-10657 GCA_903798035.1 Danio albolineatus | reverse complement strand
ATTCAGACACTAGATGGAGACAAACAGTCAAAAACACAAAGCTGACACTAAAACAGCTGATGGAGTATATACTAACCTGTGCATTATTCAGACACAAGATGGAGCCAAACAGTCAAAAACACAAAACTGACGCTAAAACAGCTGATGGAGTATACACTAACTTGCACATTATTCAGACACAAGATGGAGACACACAGTCAATAATACAAAGCTGACAGAGACTAAAAACATATCTTATAATGTTGTGACTGACCAATCAGAGTTAAATATTTCAGAGAGCAGTGTAATAATATTTTCAATAGCGTATAACAAAAGTATGTGAGTGTATTCGACATGCGAGACTGACAGGACGTTCTGGACGGGTCACGTCTGGCCAGATTTCAGAAGAATGAAAGTGACTCAGACGGCGTGAGCTTTTATGATCTCAGTCTGACAGCCGTTTGAGCTTTGAGGATGTGAGGAAGCAGATCTGTGGAGAATCAGCCGTTCACGCTTCTCAGAGTTGAAGAAGAAAACCTTCAGATGAAAACCTGCCGTGCACAGAGACATACAGAGAAAGGTTTCAGAAAATAAAGCAACCAAATGGGAAACAGAAAATACAGAAGCCAGTGCAAATCTGATGAATAACACGAGGACGAGGGTTTATTTTTTTGCTGAAAAATTCCTTTAAAGTTGTCAAAAAACATATTCAGTGTTCTCTGAGGTCTACTCACACTGTATGGGATATCTGTTAATTAACAGTTTTGTATTTTGGGTTTATTTTCGGTTGTGAATTGCGTTATGGGATGTTGATTTTTGCTCTGTCGACTTTTTTTTGTTAAATATTCAACTCTACAGTTTAACAAAAGAGCCCCTATTATACATTGAAAAGGGTCATATTTTGGCTTGGGGGTCTCCAACAGCAGGCTGATATGCATGTGTAACGATTGTTGACCTCTGCGTCTCGTCACCAACTTAAAGCAATGAAACCCTCCAAAATCAAACCACATATCACATGAAACAGGGCAATATACTGCAGACAAAACCGTAGCAGCATCAGCCATTATCTGCTGAACTACGGTAGCTGCGCAAGGACAACACAAATAAAAACGCCTGCATGTTTTAACCACTAGGGGGCACCAAACTATCAATCATGTATACTCTTAATTTCATGTCATTCATCACAATGACTCTATTACCACTGTTACACATGCATGGTCAAAAAACACTTTCATTGTCTTATAATCTGCATTTATTTTTACCTCATTATCCCAGCAACTCTCATATGAATCGTTCAGGGATTCATTTGTTCCAAACCCCTCCTTAGCGCGATGCTAAACTGCGCTGATTGGACTGATGACCCAGTCTGTTGCGATTGGTGGACAGCGCTCAGCGTGAGAGAATGCCCACCATGGCTTATTAATATTGAAGTAGTCAGAGTGTATGCGTGAGCATACCTGCCAACACTCCCGTTTTTCCCGGGAGTCGCCCGTATTTCAGACCCATCTAACGGCACCCTAACGCCAACAATGGTATAGGATCCGATCGCAGCGCCTGAAAACACGTTTCACAGTAGTCACTAACATCACAGTACCCGGGTTCTCAATAGTGTTATTCAGACATCTCACCCCCGAAACCTAACATCCCCAATCTCTCAGCATATTACTCTATTCTTAACCAGAAGTAAAAACAGTGACACACATTCAGTATTAATGCACACAGCGGCAAAAGCTGAACCATTTTGAAACATGCGTGTAGGAGAGCTGATGTAGCCATAGCAATGACAAACAGCAGAGGAACACGAGTTCACAAACGCATTTTAATCCGTAAACAAAGCGGCACGCGTCGCGTTTTCAACGTGGCTTTAGTGCTATGGGAATGTAAGGAGTTAACCAGATACACTGCAAGCGGTTACAAGTCACAAAACACAATCAAATTCATAACTTGCAAGCTAGAGAAAACACACTTACTCACATGGAGGAAAAGGAGGAAGAAGGAGAGGTTGGATAGATGGTGCAGGCCAGATTCACAGTGGCAGGCCAGATTGGCCGTCAGGCCACTGGGAAATGTCCCGGTGCTCCCCATGGCCAGTCCGCCCTTGCATACATCAAGTCTTTTCTGATCCTTCCTTTAACAAACGGTCGACGAATCCTCTGTTGTAAGCATGTAGATTTCAGAAGCACTCCTCAGAGGGAACACAGCACAAGGCTGGGCTATAATGCTGAGGTATTTCTGCAGAAATAAACCTCAACCACTGACTCTTCACAGTCTCATCTCTGGTTCATCAGCACACTTCCAGTAATACAACACCATTTACAACAACAACCCAGACAATATTCAGTGTTTCCCCTACCACTATATTAGGGGGCACCTTCCCTTGAAGTCAAGAGTAGGGATGTAACCCCGCTGTCCTGCCCAAATTCTCTCCATCAACCCTTACCCATCATGGCCTCCCAATCATCCCCATCCACCGAATTGGCTCCATCACTGTCTCTTCACTCCCCCTAGCTGGTGTGTGGTGAGCGCACTGGCGCCGTTGTCCAGTGGCTGCCATCGCATCATCTAAGTGGATGCTGCACACTGGTGGTGGTGTGGAGAGACCCCCCTCATGATTGTGAAGCGCTTTGGGTGTGTGGCCATACGCAATCAATGCGCTATATAAATACACATTACGTTACATTACATTAAATATTACAATATCCATTCATTCATTTATTCATTCTTTTTCCTTCATTTTAGTCTCTTTTTTTCATCAGGCGGAATGAACCGCCAACTATTCCAGCACGTTTTACGCAGCTGATGCCCTTCCAGCAGCAACCCAGTACTGGGAAACAACCATTCACACTCATTCACAGACACACTCATACACTAAAGACAATTTAGTTCATCCAATTCACCTATACCACATGTGTTCCGACTGTGGGCGAAACCGGAGCACCCGGAGGAAACCCATGTCAACACAGGGAGAACATGCAAACTCCACACAGAAATGCCAACTGACCCTGCTGGGACTCGATCCAGTGACCTTCTTGCTTTAAGGCCACAGTGCTAACCACTGAGCACACCATTGTTTTCTAATATTTAACATTTTATTTATTTATTTAATTAATTATTTATTTATTTATTTATTTATTTGTTTGTTTGTTTGTTTGTTTGTAATGACTCTTGTTTTACTCAGTTTTTATTTTACCTTTATTTAGATTAATGTTTGTTCTATAATATTTAACATATATTATTTTTTTACTTGTATGACGTTTATTTTTTATTTATTATATTTATAATCACTTTAGGTTTTTATTTCATTTCATTTATTTATTTTTACTGAATTGTTTTTATTTTGTTTATTTTATTTTATTTTATTTTATTTTATTTTATTTTATTTTATTTTATTTTATTTTATTTTATTTTATTTTATTTTATTTTATTTTATTTTATTTTATTTTTTAACTTGCTTGTGATTAATCATTTCCCCAAAATAATTCCAATTCTGCACACATTCATTATGGTATCACTATGAAGAGCTTAAAAAAGAAGTAAAAGTAACAAATGACATCTGACACAGCTGGGACTCGATCCAGCGACCTTCTTGCTGTGATGCCACAGTGCTAACCACTGAGCCACCATTGTTTTAGAATATTTAACATTTTATTTATTTATTTATTGATTGATTGATTTATTTGTTTGTTTGTTATGACTCTTGTTTTATGCAGTTTTTATTTTATTTTACCTTTATTTTGATTAATGTTTGTTCTATATTATTTAACATATATTATTTATTTACTTGTATGACATTTTTTATTTATTTATTATATTTATAATGACTTTAGTTTTTTTATTTCATTTTATTTATTTATTTATTTATTTTTACTGAATTGTTTTTATTTAATTTTATTATTTTTATTTAATTTTATTTAATTTTATTTTATTTAATTTAATTTTATTTAATTTTATTTTATTTTATTTTATTTTATTTTATTTTATTTTATTTTATTTTATTTTATTTTATTTTATTTTATTTTATTTTATTTTATTTTATTTTATTTTATTTTATTTTATTTATTTATTATTATTATTTTTTTTTTAACTTGCTTGTGATTAATCATTTCCCCAAAATAATTCCAATTCTGCACACATTCACTATGGTATCACTATGAAGAGCTTAAAAAAGAAGTAAAAGTAACAAAAGTTTGCACATCTGTCAAAAACCAGAGAGTGTGTAAGAATCTGTCAGGTTGTAGTTGAATGATCTGAGCAGATATTACCATAAAGCATCAATCTGTCTTATACTTGCAGGATTAGAGCGACACAAACCCAGATACATCTGAAGATCCTGGGTATTAAAGCCGATACCAGAAATCCAGGCCTGCCGACTGGACCGCTGTAAATTCAGGATGATTGTGAGGGTTTAACAATAGCACTTATCCAGGCGAGATAAAGGACTTTTTTTTTGTTCTCCAGCTTTGAGATTAGAGGACTCTGTTTTGGCAGAGATTCAATCCGATCTGCGCTGTGTCAATATCTCAGCAGGAGGAGTATTGACTTTCACTGCCAGAGAAAGATGCTGGAGACACTTTTCAAAACACAAACAATGCTGTCAGAAATAAACATTTACAATACACCAGATTACATCATTCTCGGGAGAGTTTGGGCACTGTTCACTCTGAACAAGCTTTGCATTCAAGCCTTTCACATGTATACTGTTGAAGTCCAAATTATTCGCCTTCCTTTTTCAAATATTTCCCAAATTATGTTTAACAGAGCAAAGAATTTTTCACAGTATTTCCTATTATATTTTTTCTTCTGGATAAATTCTTATTTGTTTTATTTTGGCTAGAATCAAAGCAGTTTTAAATATTTTTAAAACCATTTAACGTCAAAATTATTAGCTTTCTTAAGCAATATTAGTTTTGGATTTTTAGACTTTCCAAAAGACATTATAATTTGAACGCATCTGCGCTTATCTTAGTCTGTTTTTTGTCATTCCCGAGGTTTCCACAATCCTGGACCAGGCTTTATCCTGAGCAGCTGCTATGGTGGTCATGGAGGAGTGGAGAGCATGAGACCGATCCCTGTAAGACCACAGTGAAAGACGAGTTCTCGCATTGTTCCTGAAGGGCCAGCCTGTTCACCAGCCGGTGACCACCCCCACCTGCGGCTTCTTCACTATGGACTGCTCAGGATACGGCCTGGTCCAGGACCTTAGGAATAATAAAAACAGAGCAGATGCCATTCAAATTATAATGTCTTTTGGGAAGTGTTCCCGGCTCCGGTTGAACTAAATAATGCAGACTAACAATCCTTTAGAGGATTTAGATTTCAGCAGCAAATTTAAAAATTATACGATGTTTATAAACAATATTTATATTTACTCCACTACTTTCCGTTACCCTGCAGTCACCACTTTATTTTTTCTTGTCTATGGGGATTAGAAAAATCAGTCCTGTGATTCTTGTTCAATCAAATCACACATAGAAGGTAAATCACATCATAATGAACTACCTCAAGACATGGGCGAATTATAACAGCAGCAAACTGTTTGAAACTATTAAAAGTGTCCAAGAAGATGTCCGAAATCTGTACACTTATTGACCCAGAGACTGTTTAGATGCATGTCACTGATGAGATGACGACAGATGTTTACTGCATGATGACCGAAATGGCCTTAAACACCCAGCAGGCACAAGACATCAACATGACGTCAGATTGACGTTGTACCCCAATGTTGTGGGGACGTTGCGTTTTGTTTGGAAATGAAAATCAGTTTGACGTCAGAACTCAACATAAGGCCGATGTCTGTGTCCAACGTCCAACCTAAAATAAACCAAATATCAACATCTAATGATATTACAGCTTGACGTTTTGTGGATGTTGCCATACCTGATGAATAAATGACGTTTTTTGACGTCATTATGACGTTCGTAGACGCTGACTAGACGTTGAATTTTGGTCACCCAACATCACGACCTAAGTCTAACCTAATATAAACGTCTTATGTCGTTGTGTGCCTGCTGGGCGGTAATTAAATGCACTGCAGAATGTTACGTTTACACACATCCACAAATTACATGTACATGCATTAGCTTTTTACAGCGTAATGCTCACTACTCCCTACTGGTACTTTTAATTAAGTATGATTTTTCAGTACTGTGTCCACTACTGGAAATAAGTTAGGAGAGGACAACAGCAAATCACATTACTTTTCTATCATTGCGTAAATGTGATTAGCTAGCATCTTCTCTAGGGTATTTGCATGGAGCGACCTAACTGGCATCTGCTTGACGATTTAAGATTCACTCAAAGTTCATGTAAATCTTTGACACTGATATCAGAAAATGTATTTCAATAATCTCAGTATTCCATCCGAGTGGTTGCACTCTGTATTGTGAAAAAAATATTTATCTATACCTAAAATAATTGTATGAGTAGAAAAAAAAAACGCATCTTGCATTTAAAATGCGTTTAGAAACTGTTGAGTTCCCCTCCCCTTCCTCACAGTGGTTTGGTCCAGTGCCTGCTTTCCCAGTTCATCTCACTAACTATGCACACACACACACTAGTCTAGTTTGGCTGCGGCTCAATTCATGTTGAACTTCAATATGGGGAGGGTATTTAAATTACTTTAAATAAAGCGATTCTCTTTAATGTAGTTGATACGGACTCATTCATAAATTAATTGCAGCAAAAATGCTGATTACCGATGTATTTACAGATTGATTATTTATTAAAATATTACCTATCTTGTTAACGTTAACTTGTTTACAGTAGCTTGTTGCAAAGTGCGCTGCAGCTAACACGCCAAAGCCGTTTCCAATGCATTGTTTTATTTGTGACGAGTTGGCATAATGTTAACTGAACATTAACGGCCACAAAGTTTTTAACTGTGGGGGCATATATTTAAAAGTACATTTTCACTGTATTATTTGTGTCCCCCTCAATAAATTGCTCATGAGAAGTTTTATAGTTATTGCCCCCTCAACCCTCCCCCCCTACTGTTAAATGAAATTACGTCCATGTCCACACTAGCACCTTTCCTATAGTTTCTGAAAGGCTCTTATTTCACACTATACCTCTGAAAACGCACATCACGTAACCGCACACACACTCTGGCGTACGCTAAAAAACTGCTTTAGCGTATTCTCTCGTCTGAACTCCAGTCAGTTAGCAGGAGCTCTGAGCAAACCTGCCCGGCTAAGAGCAGCCAAATGTTAGCCAGTCCATCCAGAATCTGCCACTGGATCATATCTCTCTGTAGTTGTTAAACGCGATCTCATCTGGTGTAGACCTATATCTAACAAATCAGTCTTTTCAATCTATCCATTTATAAGAATCTATTGAATCATGTTGGGGTGTAGGTTGACCCTGCCGATCGCAGCATACTTCTGGATAGGCTGGAAAACTGGGTTGGGCTGTCTGGGACGGTCCCCAAATGGTTCAGATCATACCTTGAAGGGAGAGGCTTCTATGTCAGTATAGGTGACCATAGGTCGAGGTGGACACCCATAACATGTGGAGTCCCACAAGGCTCAATTCTGGCAGCTCTCCTGTTCAACCTTTATATGAGCCAAATAATGAGAAAAAAGCAAATCTCCTACCACAGCTGTGCTGATGAGACTCGGATCTACATAGCCTTACTGCCTAATGACTACAATGACACCCTCTGCTAATGTATTGATGACATTAATAGTTGGATGTGCCAAAACTTTCTTCAGTTAAACAAAGAGACAACTGAAGTCATTACATTTGGGAACAGAGATGAGGTTCTCAAGGTGAATGCGTACCTCGACTCTAAGGGTCAAACAACAAAAAATAAGGTCAAGATATCTGGAGTCAGATCTGAGTTTTAACAGTCATGTCAAAGCAGTTAGTAAACCAGCATCATCTCAAAAACATTGCAAGAATTAGATGTTTTGTTTCCAGGGAAGACTTAGAGAAACTTGTTCATGCTTTAATCAGCAGCAGGGTGGATTACTGTAATGGGCTCCTCACTGGCCTTCCCAAAAAAACACAGTCAGACACATTCAGAACGCTGCACCAGGATTTTGACCAGAACCAGGAAATCAGAGCACATCACACCTGTCCTCAGGTCTTTACACTGGCTCCCAGTTACATTCAGAATAGATTTTAAAGTATTATTACTGGTCTACAAATCACTAAATGGCCTAGGACCTCAGTATATTACAGATATACTCACTGAGTACAAACCTAACAGATCACTCAGATCATTAGGATCATATAAACTAGAAACTCCAAGAGGTCAGTCAAAGCAGGGTGAATCGGATTTCAGCTACTAGCAGCGCCCCCCCGCTGCTGGAATCAGCTTCTAGAAATAGTCAGATGTGCTCCAACATTAGGCACGTTCACATCAATACTGTGCCTTTAGCTGTGCCTTTACTGAATGAGCACTGTGCTACGTCCAACAGATCACACTATTGTGTCTTTTCTTGGTCCCACCTTTATATTAAGTGGCCTTAACTACTATGTACTTGCATCAAAAAATAAATACAATGTACTTACTGTGTTCATTATGCATTTGAGAACACTTGTGGTGCTCTTGAGTTGGGATAGGGGTAGAGTTAAGGACAAGTTTAATGGTATGGGTAGGTTTAAGGGTGGGTTAAGGTGTAAGGGATGGTCAACAGTGTATTTACAAATGTAATTACAAAAATTAATTACAGATGTAATTACATACAGGTATCTAATCAAGCATAAGTACAACGTAAAAACATGTATTTACACAATAAGTAAATTGTAACGAATTATTAATTTTGGTGTAAGTACATATTAAAGGACACTTCTTTTTCATTCTTTTATAACCTGTTTTAACATAATTTAATCTGTTTTTATCTGTTTTTACTCATTTTTATTATTTATTTGTATTTTCTTATAATTTAATTTTATTTCTGTTTATGTAAAGCACTTTGAATTGCCACTTTAAACCTTTACACACTAAGTTCTATTTGTTGAAAATGAGAAATACCACTGTATTTAACAGCGTATATATTTTAACAGTGTATATTCTTTCATATTCTTTAGAGATCTATTAATTTCATTACAGAGCTGATGATGTTAGATACCATGAGAGCAATCTGAGACACAGAAATCGTTATTGAAACTCTTGAGGAGAAATGTAAGATTACAATTTTCCCTCAATTTCAGCCAAATCTTAATTGGCTCGGTCAGTAGCTGGAGGAGAAACGATGAAGACATTAAAGAGATCTCTCCCCTGCAGGAATCTTTCAATCGTAAAAGAAATCAAAAGCCATTGTTTTGAAGCAAAGTGACCCACTTCTGTGTCAGTGGTCTGCGTTTCATCCAGACGTTTTTATCCAGCGTAATTCACTGCCATACGTATATCGAGTGAAAGACGTGCTGAAAAATCTACAAGTCAGACAATTTCTTAGTGTTTCTCCGGGGAAATCACATTTCTGGATCCTTTTTTTGCTGAGCTGCTGAGCACATTAAATGTAAATCTTTCCGCTCTCCGCGTCCTCTTCTGAAGTCTTTAAATGCATGTAATTGCGTGGAGTAAAATACGCTGCTGATTGCTCCACTGTCCTCCACTTTGTCAGCACTGCCGTTTAATTGCAGGTCTGACAGAATGGATGTCCCAGCACTAAAGTTTCAGCCGTTTTGCTCACATAAGTATCCGTCTGAAATTACAACACAGAGAAACGGCCATTCAGCTGCACCTCAATAAAGAATCCCAGTGTTAAAAAAAAAAAAGTGTCAGTTTTTGAGATGATAAACATGTTTAATTCTGGCGTGCTTGACAAGATGCGGAGAATATGCATGAGTGAGTATGCATTATTAAAGGTGCTGTGCTGCTGGTTTCTCAGTGTTAATCTAGCTGCCGTTCTCTTGTGCTGACTCCAAGTAAAACACTGCGATTCGGCTCTTATATCAGGAATCGTGTGCAGCGCTTGCATATTTCATATGGCCATGAGCGAAGCTGAGACCTGGTCATCTGCTTTGATGCAAAATAAATAAATAAATAAATAAATAAAAACTACACTGGAAAAAAGATACTTTTAACTGATAAAATAAAATAAAATAAAATAAAATAAAATAAAATAAAATAAAATAAAATAAAATAAAATAAAATAAAATAAACCAGAATAGAATAAAAATAAATAAATAAATAAAATAAAATAAACAACACCAGAATAAAATAAATAAATAAATAAATAGACAAGACAAGACAAGACAAGAATAGAATAGAATAGAATAGAATAATAAAATAAATAACTAAACTAAGCTAAACTAAACTAAACCAAACCAAACCAGAATAAAATAAAATAAAATAATAAAATAAAATAAAATAAATAACTAAACTAAACTAAACTAAACTAAACCGAATCAAACCAAACCAGAATAGAATAAATTAAAATTTAATAAAATTAAAAAATAAATAAATAAAATAAAATAAAATAAAATAAAATAAAATAAAATAAAATAAAATAAAATAAAATAAAATAAACCAGAATAGAATAAAAATAAATAAATAAATAAATAAATAAAATAAAATAAACAACACCAGAATAAAATAAATAAAATAAATAAATAAACAAACAAACAAGACAAGACAAGACAAGACAAGAATAGAATAATAAAATAAATAACTAAACTAAGCTAAACTAAACTAAACCAAACCAAACCAGAATAAAATAAAATAAAATAA
>CAIGQQ010037385.1:0-15282 GCA_903798035.1 Danio albolineatus | reverse complement strand
TCAATTACTTAAGGTAGGGAACTTAGTCATTTTGGGTGTGGCTTTCACTTATTTTGGGCAGGGCTATCAATTACTTAAGGTAGGGAACTTAGTCATTTTGGGTGGGGCTATCAGTTATTTAGGGCGGGACTATCATTCCTTTAGGGAATATCAATCATTTAGGGTAGGGAACCTGGTCATTTAGGGTGGGGCTATCAGTTTTTAGGGCGGGACTATCAATCCTTTAGGGTGGGAATATCAATCATTTAGGTTAGGTAACCTGGTCATTTAGGGTAGGGCTATCAGTTATTTAGGGCGGCCTATCAATCCTTTAGGGTGGGAATATCAATCATTTAGGGTAGGTAACTTGGTCCTTTAGGTTGGGGCTATCAGTTATTTAGGGCAGGGCTATCATTCCTTTTGGGTGGGAATACCAATCATTTAGAGTAGGGAACATGGTCATTTAGAGTGGAGCTATCATTTATTTAGGGGAGGGGCTATCATTGCTTTAAGGTGGGAATATCAATCATTTAGGGTAGGGAACTTGGTCATTTAGGGTGGAGCTATAAACTATTTAGGGCAGGACTACCAGTTTTTTAGGGCGAAGTTATAATTTAGGGTAGGGTTCTTAGTTATATAGGTTGGAGCTATCAATCATTTAGGATGGGACTATCAATCATGTAGGGCAGTGTTCTCTGCCATTTAGAGTGCTTCAGAGCATGGCTATCAGTCCTTTAGGGGATGTCTATAAGTTCTTTAGGGTGGGTCTATCCGTCATTTAGGGCAGTGCTATCAGTTCTTTAGGGTGGGTCTATCCATCATTTAGGTCGGGTCTATCAGTCCTTTAGGTCAGGTCTACCGGTCATTTAGGGCAGGGCTATCAGTCTTTTAGGTTGGGTCTATCAGTCCTTATAGGGCAGGTCTGTCAGTCATTTAGAGTGAGGCAATCTGTCCTTTAGGTCGGGGCTAGCAATCATTTAGGGTGGGCTAACAGTGCATGTCCCATTTTTGCTCAGCCTTCGCTGGAGGTAGTTTTTTTTTATTAATATGATAAGATTTAGTCTGTAAAATGTAGTTCCCTGTTCCCATCATCATCAGCATTTGAAAACGTCTTTTATTTTGTTGGCAATGCCCGTCTTCCTGTAATCCAAACGATGTTCCCAATTGACACAATCATGCACCGTCCTACTTTTTTTTTCCTCATTTCACAAACCATTTCTATTAGACGTACGTTATTATATGAAAAAAAGCACAAACTTTACTTCCATCTCATGCTGACTATAAGAATAAAGCATAGCCATTTGTACATTTGAAGGGTGAATGCAAATACTCTTTATTTCAGGGCTTCAGATTCAAGAAGTGCTGACAGACGTTGCGAAACGCTCGACAAACACGGTGAAAACGCTTTGAGGAAATCAAAGCTACACTGCAAACCCTGAATGCCGCTGCCAGTGAAATGAATGCAAAGCTCAAATGCTACTGTGAACTGTTTTGCAACAAAGAGCCAACCATAAAAGACCCGAGCGCCTGCATGCCTCTTTAAACATTCATGTGCACCCAAACTTTAGCTTCAGCATCTGAGAGAAACGCTCCTGTGTTTGACTTTCTGTTTTCTTTAATTCCTGTTTTTGTAGTGCTTAAGAAGCCCTCATTAAATCTTTTTTTTTTCTTATGTGACTTTTTTCTATGGAAAGTTTGGTCACATTTTTTTAAGTCACAATTCATGCTGTTAACAAACCCAAGGCTATTAGCTCAATAAACTACTAATTAGCTGCTTATTAATAGTTTGTAATTCAAAAGTTGGGTTTAGGTTTCTGGGTAGGATTAGAGATTCATTAATTCATTTTATTATCAGCTTAGTCCCTTTATTAATCTAGGGTCGCCACAGCGGAATGAACCGCCAACTTATCCAGCGTGTGTTTTACGCAGCAGATATCCCTCAAGCCACAACCCATCACTGGGGAACATCCATACACACTCATTCCCACACATACACTACGGACAGTTTAGCTCGCCCAATTCACCTATAGCGCATGTCTTTAGACTTGTGGGGGAAACCCACCCTGAGGAAAAAGACGAAAGACGATAGACATTAAACAGCCTTGCTGAATGTTCAGCAGCTATAACTGATCGCGTTGGATAAACATAAAACAGGACATATTAACAAAAACAGTGCAAAAACTGGAGAGCTCCACACCGAGGCGGCCATCGTATTAGTCGTTTTTGATCCAGTGACACCAACGCTATCTCACAGCAATTCTCGTACGAATTAGCCACTAAACTGGCAAAACGTAAAATGCTTACGTTTTCTCGTGAGATCAGGCTGGTGACACACAGTCAGATATTCCCCCGAACAGATCAGCCACTGCTGACGCTCATAAATAATCATAAAATCCTCGTCCCACAGGAATTAGGAGGTTTGCTGAAGGTGCAGCGGTCGTGCAGCGAGGGGTTTGCGTCTTTAATAATCTACGACAGTTTACATTCATTAAACAGTAAGAATGATTAATAAATCCATATCAAACAGTCCCCAAAAGTCACGTCTCCTCTTCAGTTTCGGGCTTTGCACTCACACTGCAAGCGTACCTCATCAACGCCCAATTCAGGGCACTCACTGCCTGAGCTCAATTCAGAGCACTCACACTTCTCAAACTATCTGGGAAACGGGCCTGGACACGGTTCGGATTGTATAGTGAGTATGCCCTTAGTCTATTTCAGAGGTCGCCACAGCAGAATGAACCGCCAACTGCTCCAGCATATGTTTACACAGTGGATGCTCTTCAATCTCTAACTACTGGGAAACACCCAAACTCTCACATTCACACTCTCACCCATAGCCAATCTTTCTAATTCATGTTTTGTTTTGGTTGTGATTTTGAAAATTATTGTAAATAGCTCACTCACTGCTTAACTTGCACCGCCTGTAATAAATCACTTTATTTGTACGGCAATAAATGTTTGTGGTCATTAATTTGGTTACAATTTTCTTTGAGTGTTTTGTTTGAATCAGATCCTTGGTGAAGTGTGCAACCCCACTCTCCTAGACTGCCCAGGGGTTGTAACATTTTTGGGAGCTCGTCCGGGATATTTAACGTCCCAACATTTATTTCTGAGGATTTTGGTTCTACAGATACTCAATTTTTTTTGTACTTAAAGTAGTTTCGTGGGTTATAACTAGGGCCACACGGAATCTGCGCGCGCAGATTTCTGCAGATTTTTAGCCCATCATTGATTCTGTTTTTTTACTGGTGTAAATGTGTGTAAATTTATATTTTTTCAGTTTTTAAATTAATTTCAGTAATAATATTGACTAATGTGAAAATATTCATATGATTTATTTACAATATAGTTTGTAAAGTACCATTTTTTTGTCTTTCAGTAGATTTTTTTATACGAGAGACTTGCTTTGTTTACCAAATAAAGTGGATCTAATTGGATTCACATTATAAACGTTAAATACAAGTTAAAAAGGTGTTACTTTTATTTCACATATTAAGTTTTTAGTTATGATACTCCCAAAATCATTCCGCATAAATCCGCAGATTTTTAACAAAATACTCCGCAGAAATAGCAAAAAAATGTCAGCAGATTCCGTCTGGCCCTAGTTATAAGAGAGTGAGTTTGGTTAAGACTTGTCTGTTGCTTCTAGTTAATTTAGTGACAAAATTTGATATGGCGTCGTTCAATTTGGAAACGTTCCTTAGTAATCCTGAACATTCATTCATTCATTTTCTTGTCGGCTAGGTACCTTTGTTGATCCGGGGTCGCCACAGCGGAATGATCCGCCAACTCATCCAGCATTTATTTTACGCAGCAGATGCCCTTTCAGCCGCAACCCATCCCTGGGAAACATTCCATACATTCTCATTCACACACATACACTACGGACAATTTAGCTTACCCAATTCACCTGTACCGCATGTCTTTGGACTGTGGGGGAAACCGGAGCACCCGGAGGAAACCCACGCAACCACGGGGAGAACGTGCAAACTTCACACAGAAATGCCAACTGACCTAGCCGAGGCTCGAACCAGCGACCTTCTTGTTGTGAGGCGAACGTGCTACTCACTACGCCACCGTGGCGCCCTAATCCTGAACAAGGATGCAGAAATGCCAACTGACACAGCCCGGACTCAAACCAGCGACCTTTTTGCTGTGAGGCCACAGTGCTAACCACTGAGCCACCCCTGTACTCTGAAGTCACTTTGCGTACTAAACAATCAATCTTACATTTCTTTTTCTCGCAAATTTCTCTTTCCTTGGCACTGATAAATATTGTATTTTCTGCAGAGACTCAACGTAACCAGACTTGATGCAACCAAGTTGCAAGAGCAGCCTGGATAGAAAAAAAGAAAAAGACAAATTGAAAGATTCTGCTGCCCGAGTGCTTTTACTCTGTATTACAAAAAAATGTGTGTGGACACTCTCAAAATGAACAGCCTTTTCTGAGCCCTTTAATGTAATGAACCCCAAACCCACACCTGAACCCCAGCTTTATTCTGATCTTTAATAGGATTTCATTGGTGTGATGATCACACGTAACTCCTACACGCCTCTTTCTGTGCTCAATCTTAAATACAACCTTTTATATACACAGATTACAGCTGAAGTCAAAATTATAGAGTGGAGGAACTATGATGTCACCTTGTAGGCTAATCGGCTGCTAGCGTTAAACTGGTTCCCTCAATATAATCCCCATAGGATTTTCCCATAGGCTTTTTGAAGATCGCAAATAATGAGCTGTGTGTTCAAACACTGTTCATTACACTTACACGTTTTGTCCAGCTGGATAATCCTCACATGAAGATACATCTTTAGCACTTTTGGATGTTGAATGCAAATGCAAGATTGGTTAAGCTAACATTAGGCTATAAACGGGGCGCTCGTCTGTGACGTCAGCACTATCCTGATACAGACAACTCATTCATTCATTCATTTTCTTTTCGGCTTAGTCTCTTTATTAATCTGGGGTCGCCACCGCCGAATGAACCGCCAACTTATCCAGCATTTTGTTTTACGCAGCGGACCCCCTTCCAGCCGCAACCCGTCTCTGGGAAACATCCATACATTCTCATTCATCTTGATCCTTGGTCAAGTGTGCAACCCCACTCTCCCAGACTGCAGGGGTTTTAACATTTTTGGGGGCTCGTCCGGGATATTTAACGTCTCAACATTTATTTCTGAGGATTTTGGTTCTACGGATACTCAATTTTTTTGTACTCAAAGTAGTTTCGTGGGTTATAAGTAGGGCCACACGGAATCTGCGTGCGCAGAATTCCGCAGATTTTTAGCCCATCATCGATTCTGTTTTTTTACTTGTGTAAATGTGTGTAAATTTATATTTATTCAGTTTTTAAAATTAATTTCAGTAATAATATTGACTAATATGAAAATATTCATATGATTTATTTACAATATAGTTTGTTGAGTAATATTTTCTGTCTTTTAGTAGATTTTGTATATGAGAGACTTGCTTTGTTTACCAAATAAAGTGGATCTAATTGGATTCACATTATAAATGTTAAATACAAGTTAAAAAGGTATTACTTTTATTTCACATATTAAGTTTTTAGGTATGATACTCCCAAAATCATTCCGCATGAATCCGCAGATTTTTAACAAAATACTCCGCAGAAATAGCAAAAACACATACACTACGGACAATTTAGCCTACCCAATTCCCCTATACCACAGTCTTTGGACTGTGGGGGAAACCGGAGCACCCGGAGGAAACCCACGCAACCACGGGGAGAACATGCAAACTCCACACAGAAACTGACCCAGCTGAGGCTCGAACCAGCAACCTTCTTGCTGTGAGGCGAACGTGCTACTCACTACGCCACCGTGGCGCCAATAATAATAATAATAATAATAATAATAATTATTATTATTATTATTATTATTATTATTATTATTATTATTATTATTATTATTATTATTATTATTGTCATTATTATTATTATTATTATTATTATTATTATTATTTATAATAACTATAAACATTTTTAAACATTTCAATTCTTGTTTTGTCCATATTTTACCCAAAGTTAGGGTATAACAACATTTTTGAGAATGCACGTCTAATGGTCCTTTTCTATATTAACTAGATGTAACCTAGAGCCATACTAGAACTATACTTCTATAAAGCAATTATTTATTAGCTTGAGGGAGGAAGGGGGCGTATATGGGGCGGTTCACCCAGGGTGCCATTCAAGCTAGCACCACCTCCGATCATGGCAAAGATAAAATAAATCAGTTATTAGAAATTAATTATTCAAATTATTATGATATTCATTCATTCATTAATTTTCTTGTCGGCTTAGTCCCTTTTTTTAAAATCTGGGGTCGCCACAGCAGAATGAACCGCCAACTTATCCAGCACATGTTTTATGCAGCGGATGCCCTTTCAGCTGCAACCCATCTCTGGGAAACATCCATACACACTCATTCACTACAGACAATTTAGCCAACCCAATTCACCTATACCGCATGTCTTTGGACTTGTAGGTGAAACCGGAGCACCGGGAGAAATCCCACGCGAACGCTGGGGCTCGAACCAGCGACCTTCTTGCTGTGAGGCGAACGTGCTACTCACTACGCCACCGTGGCACTAATAATAATAATAATAATAATAATAATAATAATAATAATAATAATAATTATTATTATTATTATTATTATTATTATTATTATTATTATTATTATTATTATTTAACATAACTATAAACATTTTTAATCATTTCAATTCTTGTTTTGTTTATATTTTACCCAAAGTTAGGGTTATGGCAAAGATAAAAGAAATTAGTTACTAGAAATGAGTTATTAAAACTATTATGATTATAAATGTGTTGAAAGAATCTCTCCACTGAACAGAAATTGGGGAAGGCTAATAATTCTGACTTCAGCTCTCTGTCCGATATTTGATCCCGACCCCTCTCTGGACAAGTGAACGGTTTAACCTTTTCCCACTTGAATTATTTGAGGCACATGGATAGTCTGAAGAAATTAACCTGCTCTGACAGTGTTGCTGTAGGCATTGATCTGAAATAAACAGCCCTGAAACAAACACACTCACACTCCTGAGCGAGCGCACGTCAGATGAAAACCGGCTGCCCGCAGCGTTTAGATAACATGGCTTGCAACAATCATAAAAGGTTGTTAACAACTCACAAATTATACTTAAGAGTCATTGGTAAATATCTGACAACTGTACTTTTTACTTACATGCATGATAAGTGTAATCAAACTCAATTGTTTTCAGTTGATTTAAATCACATTATATTTATATGGGTAACACTTTAGTTTATGTAGCAATTCTCACTATTAACTACTCACCTGCCTATTATTCAATTCAAGTCATCTTTATCTGTATAGCGCTTTTACAATGTAGATAGTGTCATAACAGCTTCACATAGAAGATTACAGTAGATTGAAACAGTGTCAGTCCAGTTCAGTTCAGTTCAGTTCAGTGTGGTTTAATATTCACTGCTGAGAGTCCAAACACTGAAGAGTAATCCATCGATGCGAGCTCAGGTCCCGAACCCTGTGTGGGATTATAAATTTATTTATTCCATGGTCTGTTGAAATACTTGATTCTGATTGGCTGGAGGGTGTGCTATATTTCGTTGAAACGCACAGGTAGTTCCAGTCAGTTTTGATCACAGTTGGAAATAAATGCGCTTCTCCCAAACGTTTACAGTTACCATAGCAACTTGCATGAGCTGCACATGAAACCGATGAGGGCTATTAATGGCAGACAGGAAATCCGCAAAATTAGGAAAATACTCATCAACTATGCCACAAAATCAAGTTTTGAGAGTTTTTCAAGCGAGAATGTAGTCAAATCGGCAGTTTGTGTGCATAGATAGCGCGTCTTTAAAAATGTTGGAAGCTCCAGGCGGTCAGCGGCAGCTCCGCAAACGGCTCCCCCCGAGGGAAGCTTTATGTCGGCCAGAGAATCTCAAGACCCGCCGCTGGATCTAATCTCTTGCATCTCTGGTGTTAAAATGGGATATATAATTAAACTTTGGTGTATCTAACGGTCAGTCTTTGGACATTTTAGCCTATAATTTGTCGGTGTTTTTGACCGATCGCAAGTAAGTTTCATAATTAATATATGAGCATAAATAATGTAATATTGCACTAATCCTGCGTGCTTTTGGCTGATTGCTTTTGTTTTAAAGAAGATAAATAAAGCAGAATGTTCTCCTGTCCTGATATGTTTTTTTCATTATGCAAACTTTGCCTATATTTAACAGCAGAGATTTCTGACATGTATTTATTTGATATGGCACCTTTTATACGATTTGTATGTTTATTATGAAATCTAAATCGCGGAAATTCTGCTATAATGTACAGTAGGTATGCCAGCTTTCGCAGTATTAAAGGTAATGTTTGGGGGAAAAAAGCTATTATACAGATCCTCCCTCATCAGAGAAATGGTAGAAAGACAAAAGAAACGTGTGACTGAGAATGTGACTCAAAACACACTCCAGGTAAAATTAAATAAATAAAGCAGAATGTTCTCCTACTTGTCCCGATATGTGTTTCTTTTCCTAAATTTTCCATCATATTTAACAGCAGCGATTTCTAAAAATGGGCCCTGGCTGCTTTATCTTTATAATACATATTCCTTAAGCGTATTGATATGGTTCTTTTTATAAGTATAATAATATTAATATTGTATGTTCATTATGAAATGTAAATCATAGCTCAGCTTTCGCAGTATTAATGTAAAGAGATAAACAAACAGATCCTCCCTCATCCCCTCATCACGCAGATGCGTGCTCTCTCTCTGACTCTGTCTGCCTGTCAGTCTGTCACAGCTGATTCAGTGGAGGGACTAGAAAATATAACAATTAAAAACGGACAAAAATTTGGACAAATATTGCCCAGCAAAGAGAAAAACTAGTTTAAATATAGGCCTACCTTGGCAAATGACCATGGAAAAAGCGGGGTAATTACTTCGCGGAGGCTCCGCTGCGCGTCGTGTGGTCTTTTGCCTCCACGTCGTGCATTAAAATCCTTTAACGCACGGCAAGCCGTTGATTATCCCTTACATAATCTAGCTACAAATTAACAATAATCAATATATAACTGAAAAGTTATGTTCTTTGGTTTTTAATTTTATCATTTCATTAACAGCCCAGCCATGAGGGACATTTAGCCTTTTGTCTTTCTGACCACTGGCTGAGCCAGAGTGATGCAAATGCTATGGGCAAGGTCTTAATGACTCTAGCTTTGTCTTTAGGTGATCAAAGAAACCCCTTTTGTTGATTAACTCATGTGGTCAGGAGCTGGGCAGGTTTCTAACACCTAAATGCCAGTTATCATGCTGACTCCAATACTTAATTTGCATGCTTTGTTTAGCCATCTCCCCTCCTCCTAAGAAGACATTATAGACAGGACAACTTTGTCTCAAATTAGACTTGTGATAAAACTCGCAGACTACAGACCTCCAGTAAGCTCTGTAGATGCATGGACTTCTTGAAGACGCTGTATGACTGCAGATTAACCAACACGTCTCAATAAAAGAATTCTGCTTGTTTCGAGTCTCCTGGACTGGGTTCTCTTTCTTTCCGCTCATTTTTATTTTGACAACACATGCATTAGGATTATTATTAGGAAATTAACTATTTATTAGCAGATATAAAGTAGGATATTATTTTACATATCTAATCCTATACCAAATCCCAACTACTACTATTAATAATCAGCTGATTTGGGGTTTATTAAGCTTAGCTTATGGTTTGTTAATAGTGAGAATTATGCATTAAAGTAATGTTTGACCAAAAAATAAAGTCAAAATTGATGAGAATTGATGAGTTCCGGGGGGAAAAAAACGTGGTTTATTGAGCATTTCATTTATCTAAAAATGATTTCAGAATCATATACTTGTTTTTCCTTCATACATAAACATGCATGTTGTCCAAACACACATTATGATTAAGTGAACGTAATCCATTGAACTGTTACCGTCTGGCCGGCGCTACAGAGCCCCGAGCACAAAAACAGCCAGACACAGGAAAAGTTTCTTTCCTCAGGCCATCTACCTCATGAACAGTTAATATTTTCCTATTGTGCAATCAACGTGCAATACTTTCTCATACGCACTTGTACACAGCACCTTATAACAATATACAATGCAATACTTCTCCTTACGCATTTGTACACAGCACCTTATAACCTGTATATTTATAACAATCTGTACATACATTTAAACATCCAGATCTTGTTGGACTGACTGCATCTCTGTTTAACGTCTATCGTCGTCTTTTTTTATATTTATTCTGTGTTGTCACTTGTCACTTTATGTACACTGGAAGCTTCTGTAGCCAAAGCACTTCCTTGTGTGTGTGAAGCACACTTGGCAATAAAACTGATTCTGATTCTGACTTAAGCGGATTGAGCATAAAACAACTAAGATGTTCCATCAAAATACTTAAGAATTGTGTTGTTTTAACTCATTTTAAATAAGTAGTTTAAACATACCTCAAAAGTTACTTGATTTAAGATTTTTTAATACATATTTGGATTAAAAAAACAAGGCAAATAAAAATTAAAGCAAGAAAAGCATTTTTTTGCAGTGTGCAGCCTTGAGTAAATACATTTAAATAACCTCTTTCTGTATTATCACTTTTGCATATTTGATTCACTCTTATTTGACAGTATTTGAATGCATGCATGAAATACATAGACTTTGAAAAAGTTCTCTCGATGAATATTAAACTCCCTACTTTTGCACTTTGGATTAAAAAAAAGAGCATTATAAATAAAATGTTTTACAGAAGAGAGAAGTTCTTAGATTTCTTACTTTGACCTTTTGTCTTGCTTTAGTTTACATGTCTAAAAATTCTTAAATCAAAAAGCTTTTTATGGACAAGCAATAAATAGTCTTGTTTTCAGAAATAATCAGCCAAAATTAAGTGAGTTTTCCCTTAAAAAAAGCAAAAGATAATTCTCAAATGGTGTAAGAAATATGATCTTGTTTTTCATTTTGACATACTGTAAGATTATCTTGCCTACCCCATTGAAAGATTATTGTGCTTGTTTTAAGGAAAAACTCTCATATAATTTCTGAAAACAACACTATTTCCACTCGTCTAGAAAATGCTTCTTGTTTTGGGAATGTTTGCATATTTGGACTAGAAACGAGGCAAAAAAATCAAAGTAAAAAGCATTTTTTGCAGTGTACAGACTTGAGTAAATACATTTGAATAACCTCTTTCTGTAATAACACTTTTGCATATTTGATTCGCTCCTATTTTACAGTATTTAAATGCATGCATGAAATACTTTGAAAAAGTTCTCTCAATGAATGTTAAGCTCATTCCTTCTTTTTGCACTTTTGGTTTAAAAAAAAGAGCACAATATTAAAACAAATCCATCACTGATGCTATTATTACTAATTCTTTTTGGTTTCATTGTAAAGAAAGGTCGTATACTGCAAAAATGCTTTTCTTTACTTGGATTTTTGTCCACGTATATAGAAATCCTTAAATCAAGAAGCCTTTTCTAGACGAGCAGTAAATATGGTCTTGTTTTCAGAATCTGCCAAAATAAAGTGAGTTTTCCCTTAAAACAAGCAAAATAAGCCTCAAATGGGGTAAGAAAAATAATCTTGTTTTTCTTTTTGACATTAGATTATCTTGCCTACCCCATTGGCAGATTATTGTGCTTGTTTTAAGGAAAAACTCACATGTAATTTTTGAAATCAAGAAAATATTTTTGCTTGTGTAGAAAATGCTTCTTGATTTAAGAGTTTTAGATATCTGGACTGGAAACAAGACAACAAATCGAGGCAAGAAAAGCATTTTTCGCAGTGTACAGACTTGAGTAAATACATTTGAGTAACCTCTTACTGTAATATCACTTATGCATATTTGATTCACTCTTATTTGACAGTATTTTAATGTTTAGTTTATTAAATTTACAGAGCACTTTCAAATATAATGAAATAAAAAACAATTAATAATAATAATAATAATAATAATAATAATAATAATAATAATAATAATATAAGTAATGCTTTTTATTTATATTGTGCTTGTCTTAAACCCAAAGTGCAAAAGTAGGAATGAGTTTAACGCTCATCCAGAGAACTTTTTCGAAGTCTATGTATTTCATACAGTACATGCTCTTTAGCTTTTAAAAGGTATTAAGCTGCTGTTAATGTTTCTTATATTGTCTGCACTTACTTCATTAAGCAGTCATTGCTATTTGTATTTTCTTCACCTCTTACTGTTATTATTTGTTATTAGTAGTATTTGAATGCATGCATGAAATATATAGACTTTGAAAATGTTCTCTCGATGCACGTTAAACTCGTTCTTTTGGACTCTGGGTTTAAGAAAAGCAAATATTAAAACAAATCCATTACTGATACTATTATTTTACTAATTCTTTTTTGTTTGATTAAAAAGAAAGATTGTACACTGTAAAAAATGCTTTTCTTTACTTGGATTTTTGTCCTCATATATAGAAATCCTTAAATCAAGAAGCTTTTTCTAGACAAGCAGTAAATATGGTCTTGTTTTCAGAAATATTCAGCCAAAATAAAGTGAGTTTTCCCTTAAAACAAGTCAAATAATACTCAAATGGGGTAAGAAATATAATCTTGTTTTCCATTTTGACATAAGATTACCTTACCTACCTCATTAGCAGATTATTGTGCTTGTTTTAAGGAAAAACTCTCATATAATTTCTGAAAATGACACCATTTCTACTCGTCTAGAAAATGCTTCTTGTTTTAGGAATGTTTACATATTTGGACTAGAAACGAGGCAAAAAAATCTAAGTAAAAAGCATTTTTTGCAGTGTACAGACTTGAGTAAATACATTTGAATAACCTCTTTCTCTAATAACATATGCATATTTGGTTCACTCTTATTTGACAGTATTTGAATGCATGCATGAAATACATAGACTTCTCAAAAGTTCTCATCATTCCAACTTTTGCACGCCTCTGGATCCTAGCACACGGGAATCGTCTTACCTTGCACAGCATCAGGAGGAACTTCGCATCAGACATGCTGGTCTTTCTGAGACGTACAGACATCCCTGAACACATTCCATTCCCATCATCCTTCAGCTTTCAGGGAGATCCCGAATCACAGAGACTGGCTGCGCGTTCCTACGATGAGTCTCCGGTGTTTTCCTGCCCGGTTTCATCTCACGTGTTCCCGAGCCGTCATGAGCTCCTCGCTCCTCCGCTTTTCATGAGCCAAATATAAACAGATGAGGAAACGGCGGGTTTATATGGCCTTCTTAATTAGCCAGAGCTTCAATCGTAAAAATCAAAACACTCTTTTTTTCCATTACAGTCAAAATAAAGCCAAAATTCTCTTATGAGATATAATGTCAGTCTCAAATAAGAAAAGTTAAAAGAAAAACGAGCACTTTCTCTTCTGTTTCTGTTTTGTTTCTGCTCAATGCATGCTCCTCCTCGAGGAAAACACTTTTCTTTCCATCGCAGACTTTGAGGATTCTCAGTCTAAAGATTGTAAAGATCCAGAATTCTGTTGAGATATAAAGTCACTCTCAAATAATCAGACGCACACACAAAAATTAACAGCTTTCCCCTCTGTTTTTGCTTCTGCTCAATCCATGTGAGCTTCTGGATAATTGCGTATAAAGAAATCATCAAAATTTCCAAAGCACTTTCAAAAATTGTCCATCAGTCTTTGAGGAATCAGTCTAAAGATTCTCAGTCTACACCAAAAAAAGCCACAATCATCTTATGAGATATATAGTCACTCTCATAAAAACTCTCAATCCATGCGACTCCTTGAGAATCCGTATTGAGAAATCTTCCTCAAAATTCTTGAAAGCACTTTTGAAGACTTACCGAACAACAAGAAAGGAAGTTATTTTAAATGATCACCTTTCTTTTCTGTTTCTGTTTGTTTGTTTCTGCTCAATCCGTCTGACTCCTTGATGAAAACACTTCTCTTTCCATCAGTCTTTGAGGATTTTCAGTCTAAAGATTTTGAAGATCCAAAATTCTGTTAAGATATAAAGTCACTCTAATAAAAACTAACAGCTTTCCCCTCTGTTTTTGCTTCTACACAAATACAAAGGAAACAAATCCTCCACGTGAGCTTTCTGGAGGATTGTGTATTAAGAAATCATCAAAATTCCCAAAAGCACTTTTAAAAATTCTCCATCAGTCTTTGAGGAATCAGTCTAAAGATTCTCAGTCCTAAAAAAAGCCAAAATTCTGTTGAGATATAAAGTCACTCTCATAAAAACGAACAGCCTTCTCTTCTGTGTTTGCTTCTGCTCAATCCACGGGACTCCTTGAGAAATCCATATTAAGAAATCTTTCTCATAAAGCGCTTTTGAAGATTCGCCGAACAACAAGAAAGGAAGTTTTGTTAAAATGACCAGCTTTCTCTTCTGTTTCTGTTTGTTTGTTTCTGCTCAATCCGTCTGACTCCTTGAGGGAAACACTTCTCTTTCCATCAGTCTTTCAGGATTCTCAGTCTAAAGAGCCAAAATTCTGTTAAGATATAAAGTGACTCTAATAAAAACAAACAGCTTTCTCTTCTGTTTTGCTTCTGCTCAATCCACGTGAGCTTTCTGGAGGATTGTGTATTAAGAAATCATTAAAATTAACAAAGCACTTTTAAAAATTCTCCATCAGTCTTTGAGGATTCAGTCTAAAGATTCTCAAAAGTTCTGTTGAGGTATAAAGTCACTCTCATGAAAACGAACAGCGTTCTCTTCTGTTTTTGCTTCTGCTCAATCCACGGGACTCCTTGAGAAATCCAAATGAAGAAATCTTCCTCAAAATTCTTGAAAGCACTTTTGCAGATTTACCGAACAACAAGAAAGGAAGTTTTGTTAAAATGAACAGCTTTCTCTTCTGTTTCTCTTTGTTTGTTTCTGCTCAATCCGTCTGACACCTTGAGGAAAACACTTTTCTTTCCATCATTCTTTGAGGATTCTCAGTCTAAAGAGCCAAAATTTTGTTGAGATAGAAAGTCACTCTCATAAAAACAAACAACGTTCTCTTCTGTTTTTGCTTCTGCACGTGACTCCTTGAGAAATCCAAATTGAGAAAGCACTTTTAAAGATTTACCGAACAACAAGAAAGGAAGTTTTTTATAAGCTTTCTCTTCTGTTTCTGTTTGTTTGTTTCTGCTCAATCCATCTGACTCCTTGAGGAAAACACTTCTCTTTTCATCACAGTCTTCAAGGATACTAGAGTCTAAGATTCTGAAGATCCAAAATTCTGTTGAGATATAAAGCCACTCTCAAATAATAAAAATGATAAAAATGAACAGCTTTCTCTTCTGTTTC
>CAIGQQ010037376.1:6839-17959 GCA_903798035.1 Danio albolineatus | reverse complement strand
TACTCCTTTTTAATTCCCTAGACATATTTCCATCAAGGCACGTAACAGGGAATAAAAACATTTAGAGTTTCCTTAGCCTGCCTTTCTGAGTTTTCCATTGATTAACAGAAAGCACCGAACCAATTTAAATGCTTATTTGACTCAAAAATTGAACAATTTGTGATCATTTTCTCACCCTCTTGAGACTTTTGTTCATCTTTGGAGCGCAAAAGAAGATATTTTAATAATACCTCAAATATTTCTGCCTCTCTGCTAAAACTCTGTTTACTTAAAAGTTTAGAGCTTCAAAATGTTAGGGGAATGACTCCAGTAGTTTAGTCCCTGATGAGACGTGAAGCCTGCGCTTCCGTATAGATATACATCAAACATTCGCGAGAGAAACATGACATGTGTGTCGTCGATGCAAATCAGTTATGCATACAGAATTTATGCATAGAGTTTATGGTAATGTTGCTCGTTTACATTTTTGACTCTAAAATGGATAGTTCACACAAATCTGAAAATTCTGCCATCATTTACCAACCCTCAACTGGTTCCAAACCTTTATGAGTTTCTTTATTCTGTTGAACCCTAAAGAGGATATTTTGATAGAAAAACTAATACTATGGGAGTCAACCCACACGGAAAGAACCTATATGAACATTTATGTTTTAATATAGGTTTTGATATAGGTTTTAAATATGTGACATAGTAAATAAAATTGGCCGTTTTCCTATATAATATAGTAAAACAGCCAATTTTATATATGTCACATATATTAGAAACCTATATCAAAACCTATATTAAAACATATATGTTCATATAGGTTCTTTCCGTGTGGGCTGTCACTTATTTGCCATAGTTAAATTCCATAACATGCCAATTACATTACATACCAATTTCAAGTGTTTGCACATACATACGTTTGTATTTATTTATTTAATTTTTTTAGTTATTAGTTATTAGCTGCATCCCAAATGGCATACTATACACTATGCACTATGTACTTATGCACTTACACACTCAGCAGCATAGTATATGTATGTAGTTTTGTCCCACTTCATACATATACATACACTACAGGCTTTTTTACTAAGCGGAAGGTTAAACCGTTATGATGTTTGAAGGTTGCCAAATCAGTGAAATAAATGACCAAAGTACCAAATAATACCTGCCATGAGTTTAACCTCATTCACCTTCGGGAGTCACTGTTTATTTTGGATTGTGAAAGCAAAATTCTCCAACTCGAGTGATTATAAAGTAATCCAACATGTGCGCCCAATAGCTCTGCCCCTTCCACTACCTGAGCAAAGCTGTGATTGTTGAGTGCGTGAAGTGTCCATCATTCCACACTTCATTTTACCGGTCGAATGAGTGCATCATCCAGGCAATTAAAGTGAACTTATTATTTTTTAAGTTTTCAGTATGAACCCACTACAGACACTATTTATACTACAAAATTGCGTACATAAGTATGCGATTTGGGACGCACCTACTGTCTTGATTAATAGAAGATATGAGCTAGGCATCATGTATGACAGTTGCCAAAGTGAGATATGAGCTATATACTGTAGGAGACATATCTTGTATGTATCTATAGGGCTTATATATGGATATAGAAGCAGTACAGGAGATCTATAAGGCCTGTATGCACATATACGCACCTCAATTTTGCCTATATGTGCCATATATACGCATATTTGCAGAGTATATATTATCAAATATGTGCATATATACTGCATATAGGTTTCATAGAAGCGCATATATCCTCATATAGGGTCTTTCCATGTGGGTTACAGGTTTCCAGCTTACTTCAAAATATTATATTTTGTGTTGTATATATGAAGAAATTCATAGAGCTTTGAAAGAAGTGAAGGGTGAGTAAATGATAACGGAAATGTCAGTTTGTATTGACCTAAGAGTAAAAAAAAAACTGTGACCAGCATAACAGCTGAAAACAAACCCTAAATTCTGTTTTTTTTTTTTTGCCTTGAAACTTTATTACTTTTTCTAAAATGACCCAAACATTTTAAAAAATAGGGTACAACAATTGTCTTAGGCCTCAATTTTGACCCGGCAGCTGTAAGACCATATATACACCAAAAACCTACACGGGCACACCTGCAGACATATGGCCACTCCAGCGCACACTTGCACACACAATAAGAAACTAAGATTGTGCGCTACTGATTGTGTGTACTTGATCTCGCTTTCATCATCCCTCCATGACCCCACACAGGACTCAAGCTCAGATAAAATGAAATTGCAATAGACTGACAATAGAATTGCAGACATGTCATAAACATGGCATAAGAGCATCATTTACTTATAGGGAATGCGTATATCTTGGTGCTATAGATTGCAGCACTCCAATTGTCTTTTCTTACCAAAGTGTTTAACACTAGAAAACTTAAACCGTTGCTTTAGTTAAAATAGAGTGGTGTCCACTGATCAAATATAGATGAAATCAATATTGCTGCACACTGACAAGGGAAAAGCAAGACATTCACAGAGTATGTGATGAATGATGAGGTTGTTTCTTCATGCAAAATAGATTGGAGAATTGAAACTCAATTTAACTGCCTTTATTTTAGGTTTCGTGAAGACGTTTTTTTTTTTTTTACACTTAGGTACATCGGAATTTACTGTACAGATTGTTAAACCTCCCGAAATGCTTGCAGACATGTCAGAGCTGCTCTGACCTTATGAAACATGCTTATAATGTAACTTTTAAAAAGCTGTAGGATTATGACTTCTGTCACTATAGCCAGTGCTTGACAGTTAAACAAGCAGCTGCACAGGTCCATTGGACAGCAAAGATGGAGGATCTGCTTGTGGAAGACAACAGTATGAGCGTCTGTAGAACTTATCTGGGAAATCAACAACCATACGAACAAAGAGCACGCTAGCGAGAAAATCGGCTCAGTTTTTAACACACTGGGTAAGTGCTGAAAGCTGCTAGCATGCTTGCTAACAAATTTAAACAATACCTGCTGAAACGCCATTTTGGATCTGCAGCCTAAGATCATCTGAGGTTCTTCCTCTGGCAACTACATTTCATAATCGGTTTGCTTTTGTCAGATTGTCTGCAGGGGTGAATCGGGGATAAATCAGCCTAAAGCTCCTGTGGTTTGAGCTCGGATTAAGTCAGTGAAGACTTATTTTTTGACTTTTAGCGCACACAAAGGATTCACATTGCTTCATAAAATTGGAATGCTACCACTGGAGTCCCATAGACTACTTTTCTATCGTTTTTCTGAAGCCTGAGATTTAAAGAAGGGGTATAAATCTAAGCATACCTTTGGTTGTGTTGGTGAAAATAAATAAAATGCCTGATGGGTTTCGAAATAACATGAGGGTTAGTAAATAACGAGTACATAACGAGTTCCTTTAATATTTCCCAACATCTGGTCACCGCCATTTTCTTTTTCCTATCATTTTCCTTTCCATTATCTGATGAGGCGTACGCTCCACTGTGTAGGCACCATGAGGGTTGCACTATTAATGCATTTTCACTTTGTCCGCCTGAATAAAAAGGTCACAGTCCTCTGAGAGCACACTGTGCCTGTACCGAGAGGAGAGCGAAACAGAAGGTGGTCAGTGTATACTTGTTTACTTTAAGGTGAGTCCAATGCACCGTATTGATTTTGTGTGTAGATAGTGTGTGGCTACACAAAGCAGGCATACTTATTGTGAGTAGCCGTTCACCGCATTACTTAGGCTTGATTGGAGCAGTGAAAAAAAGAGCGTGAGGAAAGAACTAGATGTGGACAGTGGGGGAAAGAGCGAGACCAGAGGTCGGAATGAATGACAGCAAAGTGGGGATGGGTAACAAACGAAGCGCCACTGAATTCTCCCTAATGAAGACAAATCGAGGTCTGAGCCCGACGCTGATTGCAGTGGATGGCTGTGGTAACGGGGTGGCGAATGTATAATGTTGAAACATCTCCCATAAGAGCGGCAATAATAGCCCCCTGAGTCTGAAGTAACCAGGCCATGACATCATCGCCTCACATTGCATCCCTACGACAACCGCTCTCTTACAGCTGTTGCCAGGCACCGGTCACCATGGAGATGTAATATAGGCTGGGGTTAAGAGTTAGGGTAACGGACGGGTGGGGGCTCTTGACTGTTGAGGGTTTTGTATGTTTATGCTTGTGTTGCTAAGGTGTCGACACTTCAAGGTCAGGTTGTGGCAGTGGTCATGTTAATATGCAATGGAGGATGCTAATGGAGGACAACGATGGGAATGCGCACGGTATATTAATAGTAATATTGCACACTTCACCTGACTGTCAGAAAAAGAGAGAGCGAGAGAAAATGAGTGAAATTTTAGGGAAAGATAAAAGGTAATGACCAAGACAGGCAGTAAATGTGAAGTGAGAGAAAAAGAGCGGGAAAGAGTGGTGACCCTCTCTGAGTCTAATGGCTGGTCTACTGCAGAGTGACACATAGCCTTTTCCCACCCATCTCTCTAATGATGTACCAGGCATGACAAAGATGACACATACATAGTCTGTCAAAGCGGAGCTTCATGGGTCGTTCCTGTTATGAGCACTGTAATTTTTAACTGATGACTATGCTTGTGTTGTTCTTGAAGCGTTTCTTTTTAATTTAAGTGGACAGGAAATTAAATTTCAGCCTATCTGTTTTTTAATACGTTATTAATCTTATTGTGACGGTTTCACCCATGCACACTCATGAAAATGGACAGATTTACTAAAAGAATCTGTATTTAAGTGGTTTAATCCTGAGTGAATTCTACAGTTTAGTTTTGTGAAAAGGAAATTTAGGTAAAGACAGCATCATGTTTTAGCATTCAGCATCATGTCACTATTGCATGTTAATTATATGTGCGAGCTTTCATTATGTAAGGGGACAATAGGTATTGAATTAATTTACTTTATTCATTTGAGTATTAACTCATGTGAGATTATGTTTAAACATATTAAATAATCACAATGAGAATCGATCATGTTGATTTCTTTACCTAAATAAATTTAGGTGAAGACAGCATCATTGTTTTATGTAAACAGAAAACATTCTCAATAGGGTGTATGCAGAAGTATGCGGAAAACTTTTAATTTTTCAGTAACTTGGGTCAAACGCTTCCAGTGAACTGTATGCAGTTACAAAATCGGCGTGTTTAAGGTCTGTTTTCTTTAAAAATCCATGATCTTCACTGATTATTGATTTACAATATTAAGTGGGTTTCAGAATGTAAAAGAAAATCTGCATTAAATTATTTTTTTTTCCATGCCGTGTCTTTAAAATATGAACATTTATCTTACCCCAGTATATTCAATGGACTTTCTGTGCTTGCCTGCTAATCCTGACGAGCACGTGCGTGCTAACTTTTCATCTCGTTTTATGCTTGAACAACCAAATGAACGCTGAAGTCTATTTTACTAATTATAATGTAATTACATTACAGCATCGATGCTGTAAAAGGAACCATAAAAAATTGAAAAAAGTCACGTTAACCATTCACTGGAAGCTTATCAGTATGGGAAGAAACACTAGCTGTTCATTTACCCTATTGTCACTATTGCATGTGCGATTCACCATTTTATAAACTTTCTTTATGTAAGGGGACAATATATATTAATTTAATTTACTTTATTCATTTAAGTATTAACTTAAATGTTTAGGATTAAATGTATTGAATAAGCACAATGGTAATTGACATTTCGTCACCTTGAAATTATAAGGTTCTATCTGCGTTCTGAATGATTTCGAGACATTGAGCTTCAAAGTTTTTGCATTCCATAGCAAACAGTACGTGTGTAATATTTGTTTTTAAATAAAAAGCCTTAAAATGTAAACAACTTATAAAAACATCCCATTATGTAAATAAGTTGTCAGTTAATAAGAATATGTCAATACCTCAAATTTGACAAAAATGTCTGATTGAACCTTTTAAGGTGACGACTTATGTAGATGTTGATGATTTATTGAAAATAATTAGTTAGTCACTATCACACTATTTATTAAACTATTATACTATCGCTGTTGGCTTTACGTGGCCTCTTAACCTTTGACTTTTTTTGAGCTTGTAATTTTTAATCAAAATATTAAGTTATAATTAAGTGAAATAAACTTCTTTAGTGATGTATGCTAAACCTGGTCATTTAGTGTGCTTAAATTCCACCCCTTTCTTAAACTAAATAAAATACATCTCCATTTTTGGATATAACACTCATCTTAGCATCCAGTATGAATAACTGTTAATTAAGTCCCAGCCCTATATACTTTAATGATCTGTTGATGTTGATAATGTTACGTTGGGATGTACTGTGTCACAATGTGGAAGAAAACATCTGTTGCTACTTCCTTATTAACTACAAAAAAGCTTGTTAAGCTAAGATATAACCCAACATATCTTGTTAACATCCTCTTCCTGTTTTATGAACAAAATCATCAACAAAGGGACATTTCTCAAAATATCAACAAAATACTGCGCGTATTTTGTTCCACAAAACAAATTCAGTCTTACAGTTTTAGGATTATGAAGGGTGAGTAGATGATGACAGAATTTTCAATTTAGGCTGAACTATCCCTTTTGTACATTATGGGTACATAAAAATGAAACGCGTAATGGGAATGACCCAGCTGCATTTTTCTTCACCCATTTCCATTTTCTCCCACTCCCTCCATCTCCCCGGCTGCCTCGCTTAAGAGTTGAGTAATAAAGCACTTTGTACGTCTCACTGCTAAACTCCCACAGCATTTTAAGTTAGTCCAACATTCATTAAGCAACGCTGCAAATCTTTGGTAGCACAGCTAAGCAGCCTTTCTTCGTTCCACATCCCTAGCTTAGCGATTTTTGAAGCGCTGCCCTGCTGTGCCTCCACACCTGCCTTTGACAGAGGATTTATAAAGGGACCATCATGCTGTTTTATTAAAGTCCATTAAAGGAAAATGGTGCTGGATCTACTGGGGTCATTTACTGGAGCTCCCCGCACTTCGTTAGTCTAGCCATTATTAAAGAAGCGCTCCAAGCTGAGTTCGGATCACCTCATGCCATTAATATCTCTCGTTGACGCGAAAGCCATGAATATCAAAATGGCTGCTAGTGCATAGTTGGCCCCGGGTCGTCGGGGTCCTCAGGTGCTGATGGAAACATGGATCTTCGGATCGATTCTAATGTTTAGTCAGACAATAATACAAGTGCAAAACTGATCACAGCTCATCGGTGTGTTGCCTTGGCCGTTTAGCGAGTCCTTTGGCATTAGCATTAGCGCCCTGAGTTATGTACACTTGTCAGTTTAGCTCGTCCTCTTTTATTCATAGCGGAAGAGCTAATGGCTCCCAAAGCTTCCTGATAATTAGCATTCTTGCTCAGCCTCGATTATATTAACCGCTAATGTACACCGAACGCAGACCTGTTAGCGTAATGTTAGCTAGTAGCGCTAGTCTTTATTAAAATATGTTTGTTTAGGGCTGTTTCAGTGTGTGCCGTTAGAGGCATTTAACTCCCTGCTCTGTCTCAGTCTGGCGTCGTTTATTAAGAGCTTTTTCTCCCAACGCACATTTGTTTTCCTGCAGAAGCTTTTATACAAGTGTTTAAGTGGGACGTTCGTTCCCTTGGGAAGAGAGAGGCGGCGCGCACAGGTTACACTGCACAGGTGTGGTGATTTACTACAGGCCCCTACAGCGCTTCAGCAACAACTGCATCCGTCCGCAGTCTGTGTGTGTGTATGTGTGTGTGAAGGAAGCTGTTGTGGTGTCCCTCTGTCCATGAGTCTGAGCACTGCACCAAGGATTAGCATTTATTTAGCTCCCTTCCCCTCATTTATTTATTCATTCATTCGTGGGAGTTTTTTTAAGCTAATTAGTTTGTATCCAGGGGAAAACTGTAATTGTGTCCTGGGGGATCAAGGGAATGATGGAGGAAGGGGAGGGGTGAACGTATATGAGACGCATCCAGAAGTGTGGGCACTGAAAATGCAGAGAGAATTTGGGGACGGATAATAAGACCATTTTATTTTTATAGTGAGACCTGTTTTTTTACTGACGGTGAAAGTTTACAGACTCAGATGTTGAGCATTTCCACACTTTTCTACCACAGAAAAGGCATTTCTGGGTCCAAAAAATTGTTTCTATAAGCTTTTTTTTTTTGTTAAATCAATGTCTGATTACAAAAAAAACATATTCGCCTGACTAATCTAACATTTTTTAGGGCTACAAAGTTTCAGCTTTTTCCAGTCTTACAAGTTGTTATAAATGTTCCGTTAAAAAGTTTTTTAACTTCACTTTAGAAAAGTTTTCCATGGTTTAAGAACAAAATAAAAATAAAAATAAAAAATGATGTTCTATAATGTTCAGAATTACCATAATTACAAGATTCCTACTAAAGAAAATGCATTTATGTCTACATACATCAAGTAATTACAACTTGTGTACTTGGAATTTTCTTTTCAGGCATTGTCATCTTGGAATTATGGTAATTAAATGACAAGGATAACTGCTAAAATGAAAGTAATTTTTTTAAGCGACAAAGTATGGGCAAATATTGTGGATGTGTACTGGTTCATTCATAGTTTTTAGTCAGAGCCACAATTCAGCAATGTTTACAACTATCCTTTGGATATTTCTTAGTAAATTAGTCATTGGGGATGGCGTCATAGGCCCCATTTACACTAGTGCGTTTTAGTTTTAAAACGGCGTTTTAGCATGAAAACGATCCGCATCCACACTAGCGTTTCGCCCAGCGTTTCTGAACATATCTCCGTCCACACTACTCCACCAAATACGTATATCACGTGACCATTCCCGCACTCTGGGCATGCGCGTTCAAGTATAAACAGGAAGCATGTGTCTCGCTCGGCATTTGGTTATTGTTAGTCAACAAACGCTGACCCAAAACCGGCGTCCTAAATAGGGCTTATGCTGATGAAACGCGAAGGATTAGCGAGTGCTCGAACAATAGCCTGCCTCTTGCGAATATATGCAGCTGTTGTAGCAAAAAAGGCAGAGTTTAACTGCACAATAGCACCTAAAAAGGACAATAGTGCGGTCAACGACGCTCCCATTTCTGTGTCCAGCAGCCACACCTCCGTTTTCAGATGTCTCCGGTTTCCTCCATCCACACTGAGAAGGAGCAGCAGCGTTTTAGAATGAAAACGGCCTCTCCAGCGTTTCCAAAATGCTCCGTTTTCAGGGCTCGAAAACTCCGGCGTAGTGTGGACGGATAGCGTAACCGTAGCAAAACTTATGCGTTTTAAAACGAAATCGCATTAGTGTAAACGGGGTCATAGTGTCTGCTTTTATATTTAAAAGATTCATATTAGTATTTGTAGGTAGGGAAAATCTATTCGTTTGCTTTTGCTATTTATACTTTGACTTTGCATTTCGGTTTATACTTAAATTGGACTTTACGTGCATATAAAAATAGAAACTGTATATAAAGCCCACAAACATACTGACATAGGTACCATAGATTATTATACAGCAGGCCAGTAAAACTGACGCGAACATGGGGAGAACATGCAAACTCCGCACAGAAATGCCAACTAACCGAGATGGAATTCAAACCAGCAATCTTCTTGCTGTAAAGCGACAGTGCTCACCACTGAGCCACCGTGTCACCCTGCTTCCATTTTAACAAAGTTTACAAAGCAACAACAACAGTTTGCTTAGCTAGCTAATGTGCTACAGTCAGTAACAAGGCGTTCCTGAGAGTGAAACAGATAACAGATGACAGATCTTCTGTAAATATCTGAGAGAAATTAGTGAGGTTGCCAAGAATGTCAACAAACGCAGAGCCCTGTTTGGGATGTTTCGTGATAGCCTCGCCTCAGCTTTTCTCATTCCCTTTTCCCATTTCACTAGAAAGGGGAGTTTGTAAAAAAAGATAGAGATTGAAATACAGACTTGTGGAAATTGTGTAGACTTGAAGATGAGAGTATGCTGAGGCATTACACTGCGGCTTTGGGTACGGTGTGTTTCAGGTGATTTGCTTCTGCAGAGCTGCTTGTGTCGAGATTGAAATGTTTGTCAGAGATGTCAACCTTCGCCGCTAGTTTAGCTAACAGTGCGTTTTCACAGACAGCATTCTTACATCATTTACTTTCACATTCAGTTTGTGTAAGCGCACTAGAGAGAGCGAGGGATGATGGCAGTGGAGTGATAGAGTGTTTTGGCAGTCACAGATAGGGGAGAATTACAGCGAAATGAAAGTGAATAGCGAGCGGGGTGATGAATATTATTCTTCCGCTGGGGAGTTTTTACCTCCTGTCAATCTGTGTATTAATCTCAAGCCTTCCCTTTTACATCCCACACTCGTTCGTGTTTTGTCCATCACTCAAAATATCACTTTCATACCCTCAATTCTCCATACTCAAATATACATGCAGTCCCAGAAAACCAGGCGTTTAGGCAGACATCGCTTCTGCTCTTATTTTCAGATGCTAAACATATATTTTAGCAACTGAAAGAAATGCTTTAAGCTCTGATATAGCCAATGTGTTCTCATATGCGCTGGCTGTTGCTGCATCCAAAATTTTGGGGGATATTTGAAGTGCATTAAATGACAGTAGAGTGTTGGCTCCCATTTTATATTAAGGGTCCTTAACTACTTGGTGCTTAGGCCGTGCATTGCAGAACACTTCTGGTGCTCTTGAGATGGGATATGGGTAGGCTTAGAGAAAGGTTTGGTGGTATGGGCTGGTTTAAAGGGTGGTCCACTGTGATATCATATTCTAAAGTTTATTTGATGTGCAATGTAGCTGTCTGAACATAAACAACATCACTGAATGTAGTACGCTCAAAGTTCAATGCAAAGGGAGGCATTGGCTTTTACAGTGTTAGCTTAGCAAAGCCTACAGCGAACAGAATTTGGGGACTACAAAAAATACATCAGGGTTAATGAGATCATAAACACTTCAGGTTATACGCATACACCATGTGCAGTGAAGGGGCGTGGCCAAATGTGCTGTAACGTTATAGCAGATAAAGCTATAATGCCAACCAAAAGCTGCTATTTCCACAGAGCTTCTTCTCTTTTTATATTAGGACTTTCAAATGACACAACATAAAGAGAGAAGTGCTTGCAATTTATTAAAAATATTTATTGAAATATGTTCCAAAGAATTTATATATATAGAATATATATATATATATATATATATATATATATA
>CAIGQQ010037375.1:40222-55773 GCA_903798035.1 Danio albolineatus | reverse complement strand
TATAATTTTCAAAAACGTTTTCTGAATTTGTTTGAACTTGTTATTATCAGAGTTATTATATTAGAGCAATAAATCTAAAATCATATGTTTTTCTGTTCATTAAAAATAAAATAGCCAAAAATAAAATTGATAAGAACTATAGAAGCACAGATAAAAATGACAAAAACCTCAGCAAATTTGTTGTTCTTGACAGCAGAATAGTAATAATTAGATTTTGATTTACTCACAACCAGCTGATTACAGAAAACAGCATTTGTTTATTTATTCAATCAAAGTCCGGTATTCAGTCAAGTGATTGACTCGATTTGAGGTTCACTTTAAGTGTGATACAGAATTTATTGTGAAAACAATAAATCTAAAGTCATATTTTTGTATGTCAGTTTATTAAAAGTAAAATCACTAAAATAAAATGTATGAACACTATAGAAATGACAAAATATGTGTATAAAATGACAAAAACCTTCTCAAAATTGTTATTGAGAACAGTAATAATGTGACACTGACTCACAAGCTGATTACAAAAAAGGAAAAAAAATCCCATCATTTATTCATTTATTTATTCAAAGTCCAGTATTCAGTCAAGTGACTGAGGCTCACTTTTACTTGTAATGTCATTTTTTTGTGTGTGTTAGTCCCCATGTTACCGCCTGCACAGTGACCAAAGATCTGAATGAGAGATATGTAGAGAAGGAGTGGTGACATTAGTTTCTCGTCTTCTTTCATCTCTTCTTCTGTTGTCAAGGGGTCTTTTATGATGCAAGTGGGTGAAATGTTTGGCAGGATTGTGTGTTTTATCAGAGGCTGGTACAGTCGCGTGTTCAGACGTGTATGATTTGGCCACTAGTGAACCGCACAACATGTACAGCCTGAGGCCTGACAGAGGGAAAGGAGAGCAGTTTTGATTTATATATTTTTGTTAGGATTGCGGTCTTTAAAATCACCCCAGGCTTTGTTGTAAGTCTTCAGATTTTACACTCAGTGTTGATGGAGCCTAATTAAGCAAAAAGTCATTTCATTTCCTGGATAGTTTTGTGTGAAATCTCATCTTAAATTATCTTTGTTATGAAACTGACCCTGATCCCCCTCATCTGTGCTTTTTAGTGGGATTTTGTTTGCTTTGCGTGCTAATTTTACCTTTAAAGAAATCCAGCATAGTGGGCCTTGAAAGCTGTTAATTAAGAAAGTTCATCTTTGAATATGATGTATACTGTGAATATCCCACGCTTGCAGCCAAGGTTAGTTATGCAAATGTTTATTTCTTCAGATTTAACAATGCGCCATTGACCAAACTTGAACTTTAATGTGCTGATGCTGAAATTAAAGTGTTGTGCTTTTGGTAGGGATGCAGATGCACAGATGCACAGATCTCTCTTTTTTATTTTTATAAATGGGTGATTCTGATTGCTGACTATCTGCAGCCGCTTCAAATTAAAAACAACCACTGTTTTACTGAGAGACGAGTTAAGGGTGATGCAATTTTGACTGAAATTATTTAATAATTTGAGGTAAAAACAGAATGCTTGTAGCTGTGCGCAGTGATTCTACATAAAGCATACCTGCACAAAAAAATGTAGATGGATTTGATAAAAAAAATCTCATTGAATCTTGTCACCTTGTGGCTCCTCATGTAGCAGCAGCAGTATAGCATTTTCTTGTGTGCTGTGGTAAACAAAGCTGAACAACTATTCAAATATGCTTGGAACTTGCATTATTCTATGTGTCTACTTCTAGTTCCATCTGATGGCCATTGCAGTAATTCTGATCGATCATGTAAGACTTTACTAAATATGATTTTTGTCACATCATTTTTACATTCAAAGTTTCAGTCCCACTTTATATTAAGTGTCCTTAACTACTATGTACTTGCATCAAAAAAATAAATACAATGTACTTACTGTGTTCATAATGTATTTGAGAACACTTGTGGTGCTCTAGAGTTGGGATAGGGGTAGGGTTAAGGACAAGTTTGGTGGTATCGGTAGGTTTAAGGGTGGGTTAATGTGTAAGGGATGGTCAAAAGTGTATTTACAGATGTAATAACAGAAATTAACTACAGATGTAATTACATACAGGTATTAAATCAACCAGAAGTACAATGTAAAAACATGTATTTACACAATAAGTACATTGTAACAAATTATTAATGTCTGAGTAAGTACATATTAGTTAAGGCCACTTAATATAAAGTGGGACCAAAGTTTCTATTGTGATTTTAGAATTAAGCTTTGAATGTCTGTTGTCATATTTTATAATGTCATTACCCTAAAAATTCAACCTTTTTAAATATAGCCTAGAATTATGTACGTGTTAATAGACTGCCCACGAAGCTGCATGTTTCAATTTGTCCAGCAAGCGGGAAAGCAGCATTTTTTCACCGCAGTGACTTTTTTGTTTTGAAAAACATGTCTAAAATAAAGCTTTGTTGTTGTTTTTTTGCAACCAGAAAGTTTTTGTTAGCAGAAAGTTTCTAGGCAACAGAGGCACGAATATTTAAAGGTTAAGTTTGTTTTAAGTTATTAAATTCTGAAATAAAAATTGCCAAAATGACTGCCTACATAGATGCGCCAAGCGTTAAACTGTGGTAAAATAAAAATCTTATTGCAATAGAATAATACAAATACTTTAAGTAAAGTTTTTCAATTAGCAATGGCTTTTGCTCTTAAGACAATATGACTGTATATCAGCACTGCTGGGATTTACAACTTAATATTGCTTATACAGTATATGTTATTAATATTTTCATTCATTCATCCATTCATTTTCCTTTGCCATGGTCAATATATTTAGAGGTTGCCACAGCAAAATGAACCGCCAACTATTCCAGCATGTCTGGCGCAGCGGCTGCTCTTCCAACCGCAACCCAGTATTGGGAAACACCCATAAACATTTATTCACTCACACTCTCATACACAAAGGACGATTTTGTTTCAATTCAATTCACCTATAGCACATGGACTGTGGGGGAAACCGAAGCACCAGGAGGAATCCCACGCGAACACGGGGAGAACATGTAAACTCCAGACAGAAATGCCAACTGGCCCAGTCGGGACTCGAACCAACAGCCTTCTTGCTGTGAAGCGACAGTGCTAACCACTGAGCCACCGTGTCACCTTATTAATATTTAATTTGATCATTTTAATGGGCTTTTGCAGAATTAAATAATTATTTTTTTATATTCAAAATCAACCAACCAACCATTAATCAATCAATCAATCAATCAAACAGCTAACCAACAAACCAACCAATTTAATAATCCATTATTCATGACCCTTTATGTTTACATGTAAATAGTAAGAAATTCTGGAACTCATAAAACTTTTTACTGAATACTTTTATCATAATTATTATGCTGATAATGCAACACCTTTTAAAATATATAAAAATTAGACAAATATGCAAATATTTACTCCCTATGTGGAATATATTTATTAGGAAAATTTGCAAATTAGTAGGACATTCATGGCATACTTATTACATTATCAGTATTAAGAAAGCAGGACTTGGTCTGGGCAGAATTTACTCTACCTTCATATCCCAGCAGATGAATCTTCAGCCATCGGAGGAAGTGTAGACTTGAACTCGGTCAGCTTTGCATTTAAATAAGGTGTCTGCACCTTAATGATCTCAAATGACTCTAAGGCGAACCACAGACTCCCCACATAGATAACAGAAAGTGCTTTTTACTCGGCCTCCCGTTTCCTCAGCTAATCACTTAACAACATCACACAACACACACATGAGTAGCAGTGGATCAAGGCTAGGTGAAATTGCATTTCTTTTTTTTTCCTTCCTCCGAGGCACTGATAGCGAAGTGTGTTCAGACGGCCTCGGGCTGAGGAAGCCGTGGCTACTGTAACACAGAGAAACATCCGTCATGTTCCACAATTAAACCGCATGTCGAAACACCACTGCGGGTTACATGGCGAGCCTGCGATTGTTTTGCTTCATAGCGCTGTGGAATTAGCAATCAAACTACAGTCGTCCAACCTTTCTGTTCCCATCACATGTGAGTGCTCTGTTTTTCTCTCTCTCTTTTTGTTGCCACTGCAGCTGTTACTTGTGGGCTTTTGCTGCTTTTATTGATGGCAAAGTAGAGAAAGGGCAGGAAATGAAGAGGCGAAGGGGGAATATGATTGGAAAACAATGAACTCAAACTCGCGGCCGGTTCATTAATGTGTTGTCAGCAACACTGCATTCCCTGGAAGGCAAGTCAGTTCAGTCGGTGGACATTTTTGTAATGCCAGCAGACAGCTGCTTTTTAGCCAGGTTTCAGTGTTTACTTGAATGGGGATATTGTCCTAAACTCATCACAATCACATTTTAACAATATATTTTGCACTACAAATCCCCAAATTTTGCATTTTTTGGGGATCTTTTTTATATATACACAAGGGTATCATAATTAGAAAAGTATTTTGTATATATAGAGCCTTATATATTTTTTTAATGCACAGACAATGCATGTGCATATACTGCACATGGTGTCCGGACAGAACCAGGTTATATCACTATGAGTACACATGGGATCAAAAGTTTTTATGCAACTTTTTACAACTTTTATTTTATTTTAAACAAGTACAACAACGTGTTTTTTTTTTGGAAAATGTACAACCTTTATAGGCAATAATGAATCACTCTAGTGCAACAGATTTAAGTGTCTGTTTGTGCGAGCCATCAAGTGGCAGATACTTGAACAGCTGTGCATTTGACGGTCCACATATGCAGCAGCAATATGCAATAGTCACATTGCAAGATGTGCAGTGTGGATTCTGGATTACAGTTGAGCAGAAGCAATACATTCAGAAGAGTCAAAAGGTTAATGAATTATTATCATTTGCATTGCAGTTTTTATGGCCTGTGAGTGTTTTTTTAAAAGAGTTTGAAGCAAGTAGAGGCACAAGCAATTCTAAAGTTTGTAGCTTTAACAAAGATTCAGTGTATTTTTTTTTGTTAATATGATGACTACACAGTTTTTTTTTTATATTTGATAATTCAATTTCTGTACTTGAGTACTTTTAGACTCCTCATAAAGCTGTTTGTTTAATTTGTGTCTTCGCTCTGTTATATTTATCTGTGCTTGTAAGTTGTTTATTAGGTTTTATGCTGATGCACTTTCTTACGTAATCATCCCAAATCATTGTAAAATACAGAACTCTTTCCAGTCGTTCAAGTCATCTGGGGATTTATTTTTTTTGTCTATATATTTTTTTTTCTAGGTTTATCCAGGAAATAATCTATTGACTTTTCTTTTTATCTGTGAATCTTGAATACATTTGATGGTTTTCATAAAGCATTAAGTTTTATGACATTGGTAATAATAAGAAAAGTTTGTTTAGCACCAATCAGCATTATAAATAGATTTCTGAAGGACACTGAAGATAGCAATGATGCTGAAAATTTTTACCATCACAAGAAAAAATTACACTTTTGAATATATAATTAAATAATAAGAATAATTTGAATAGGAATAATCACAGTGGCGTAGTGAGTAGCACGTTCGCCTCACAGCAAGAAGGTCGCTGGTTCGAGCCTCGGCTGGGTCAGTTGGCATCTCTGTGTGGAGTTTGCATGTTCTCCCAGTGGTTGCATGGGTTTTCTCCGGGTGCTCCGGTTTCCCCCACAAGTCCAAAGACATGTGGTAGGTGAATTGGGTTGGCTAAAATTGTCTGTAGTGTATGAGTGTGAGTGAGTGTGTATGGATGTTTCCCAGAGATGGGTTGCAGCTGGAAGGGCATCTGCTGCGTGAAACAAATGCTGGATAAGTTGGTGGTTCATTCCGCTGTGGCGACCCCGGATTAATAAAGGGGCAAGCTGAAAAGAAAATGAACGAATGAATAATAATTTCAAAATACTTTGCTGCATCTCAATTTACATACTATTCATCGTAAATAGTATTTGAAAGTAGAATTAGTTTGTCCCAAACTGTAGTATGTTGAAAAGAGTATGCCAAAGTTTCCCAGATGGTCTACTATTTCCAGTAGAATCGTCCATACTATAACAGCTTTTATTGCCCATAATACATTGCACGTTGGACGTGTTTCGAACTACAAACTCAGGTAAAAAGTGTGAACAAACTACAAACAAGGTGAATGTGCGAGACCAACCGTCAAGTAGAGAAGCTTTGGTAAAATTGTTTAAATGATTAATAATTAATATTGAGCCAACTGGAAAAAATCTAGTTTTCCATGTTATATTTCATTGGCATTGTGAACTTATAAGACACGTTTGGACATTAATTTCTGATTGCGTAATTATGCAAAGACTTGAGGATATTTCTCTGCATGAAAGACTAGCGAATGACAGATTAACCTGCTGCTGCCTCTCCAATAAGGTAGGTAATTAAATATGAAAGAAATGTGGATGATGTGTTGAGATGATAGTCAGGGGTCATAACCAAGCAACATACCCTAGCAGTCCGTTAATGAGGAAGTACAGTAGTAAGTCCCAAAGCTTGCATACTCTTCTGTTACACACTCAAAATTATGCACTTTTTCGTCACAAAGAATAAGTATGCGAATTTGGATGAAGCATATTTCCAGTTGAAACGGTTTTTGATCCAATAGATGCAGTCTTGCTAATCATAAGAGACTTTTGATACCAGTGTGGCATTTTATACATTTCACAACCCAGTAAACCTGATGAAACTACCAACAGGGTTAACTCAAAGATCCAACAAAACTCAAAGTAATAATAATAATAAGAAGAAGAAGAATAAGAATAAGAAGGTCACTGGTTCAAACCCCGGCTGGGTCAGTTGGCATTTCTGTGTGGAGTTAGCATGTTCTCCCCGTGTTGGTGTGGGTTTTCTCCGGGTGCTCCAGTTTCCCCCACAAGTCCAAAGACATGTGGTATAGGTGAATTGAGTAAGCTAAATTGTCCATAGTGTATGAGTGTGTATGGATGTTTCCCAGAGATGGGTTGCAGCTGGAAGGGCATCCGTTGCGTAAAACAAATGCTGGATAAGTTGGCGGTTCATTCCACTGTGGTGACCCCAGATTAATAAAGGGACTAAGCCGAAAAGAAAATGAATGATAATAATAATAATAATAATAATAATAATAATAATAATAAATTTTATTTGTTATGTGCTTTTTTTAAACTCAAAGCGCTACAAGGCAAGATACTAACAAAACAAGGCAAGCAGAAGAGCACAACAATAAAAAAAAATAACAAATATGAACCACAAAATAGAATAAAAAGTTAACAAATTGATCATCCTACTGTAAGTTAAAAGCAGTGCTAAAAAGGTGAGTCTTAAGACAGTCAATAGGTGAGTCTTAAGACACTCTTAACAGTCAAGAGAGTCGGTATTCCTTATAATGATGGGCAGGCCCACACGGAATCTGCGCGTGCAGAATTCCGCAGATTTCCCCAGATTTTTAGCCCATCATTGATTCTGTTTATTTACTGGTGTAAATGTGTGTAAAAGTGTATTTATTCAGTTTTTAAATTTATTTCAGTAATAATATTGACTAATATGAAAATATTCATATGATTTATTTACAATACAGTTTGTAAAGTAATATTTTCTGCCTTTTAGTAGAGATTTTATACGAGACTTACTTTGTTTACCAAATAAAGTGGGTCTAATTGGATTCACTTTGTAAACATTAAATAAAAGTTAAAAAGGCATTACTTTTTGTTTCATATATTAAGTTTTTAGTTATGATACTCCCAAAATCATTCCGCATAAATGCGCAGAAATAGCAAAAAATGCCTGCAGATTCCGTCTGACCCTACTGATGGGTTGTGCATTCCACAGCTTAGGCGCACACTATGAGAAAGCTCTGCAACCCATGGTCTTGAGTTTACAGCGTGGCTGATACAGGGTAAGTCCTGATGGCGAACGAAGACTGCGGGCTGGGGTGATGAGAGTCACCAGGTCACAGAAAGTGTCTGTATTAGCTATTTGATGTCTGTCAGCGCGGTGTGATTTGGCATAAATAAAATCATCCGTTGACATGATAAATAATGAATCATCAGCTGACCGCGATTTGTAACTGAATGACCAGATATCCATTCCTACAGACTCCAAACAACGTAGTTTCCCTTTCACCTTTTTACAAGTGACCCGTCTCCTCTTTGTTTTGCTGTCTCTGACCGCACTGATGAGGAGATCAATCTACCAGCAACAGTACATCACGCAAACACTTCCTTTTCACACTCCACGAGCGTCTCTCTTAAGATGACACATGTTTCCCTCCTCTCTTTCCTCTCACCATCCTCCATTGCCTTCTCCCTTTCTCTGATTCCATTTTTCACCCAGGCTGTTCATCCGTCACACGCTCTTTCTCTGGCGGTGCTGTAGCTCTAAAGTGTACTGCTGCTGTGTGGTTGTAGGGAGATAAATCCTGATGGCCAGCAGTGCAGATCACTGGGGCTGATAGTTCAGCCGGATTGGCCCGTTAATTGGTGCTGTGAGCCGGATCTCCACTGGGACGATTTGAGATCTTGAGCCGGTCCTCTGCTTTGTCTGTTTCGCAGAGGGGGGATAAAGTCAGGGTGGTCTGCCCACGCACAGAACAACCGTATTGTATTTTAACGTCCTGTTTATGTGTGCCGCACTGCAAAATTAATGTTCAGAAAAACAAGGGAGAAATATCGCCACCATATAACGCATGAAATGACTTGTTCCCAAATAGCGAAATGGGCTTTATCAATCATTCGGCAGTTTTTTTTGCCACTTAACTAATAAGGTTGTACTCATTCCATTACCATTTGTGTGCTGAGTCGAGCTCCTAAATTTAAAACAAAAATCTGTTTGTTGAGCAACAGTGAACGTCTAATGAGCATTTGCGAAAGGAACACTGCAAAGCCAAATTAATAGCGAGGCCCTTAAAAGGCTTCTTTGCAAAAGTGACTTTGGTGACATGTTTAAAGGCGCTCCTGCAAGTTTTTTGAGTAATTGAGGTTCATTCTGCACCTGTCATGGTTTGATGGTTAATTGCAATGTTAAATGCACGTCACTCATCACCTTCTCTCTTTGAGAGCCAAAGCACAATGCCAAGGCCAATTATAGTTCGGTTAACATGCACACTGTACATACAATAATTTTAGCTGTCAGAAACAAAAAAATGGTGCAATTTTAGTCAGCCTAAAGCTTTTTAAAAAGGCAAATTATTGTTTTGCTGTGACTGAGATTTGACTTTTAAATTGCATCTGAATGTGCTTATTGACAGTATTCCTGTAGAGCAGCCCACAGAGTGCAGCGTTAGCAGCGTCAAAGTCATGGGTTTGATTCCAGTATGATCCAACTTTTTTCTTTTTCGTTTCCAGCCAGATTGACCCTAATTCAATATAATTACACACAAATCACATTTTAAAAATGGATACTGGAGCACCGGTGGAGTACAAAGCCCTGTTTACATAATAAGTAATAGTTTAACAACCAAATATTACATTATGTATATGGGAACATTTGTAGTTGAATGAGAGGTTTAGTTTGTTTGGCTTTTAAATAAGTTAGTTTTTGCTTGACTTTTATATGTTGTTTAGAAGGAATGACAATTTAATTGGTGTTATAATTTGGTACTATAATTTGAAGGTTTTTAAAATATTTGTATACTTGTTTTGCATTAAAAATGCTTAAACATCAAGGATGTGTTGTAAAAGATTTCAAGGGATTTGTTCTTGTTGTCAAAATGTTTTTTTTATCTCTCTAATACAGTACTTACCTTCACATTCCTTGACATTCTTTTCAGAAGATGTGTTTATATGTATTCCTAATACAATTATACGTGTTAAAGATGCAGATAGAAAAATGCCGCACAGTCCAATATTCAGGAACCAGCAAACAAACGATGAATGCATGCTTTGAGCAAAAAATAAACAGCAAAATGAAAGTAAGCGGCACACCTTAACAAAAACAAAACACAAACGTAAATGCCCCAGGCCTGTCCTGTCTTGTCCTTCACTGTTATCACACCTCTTTTTATCCCTTTGAAGCACCTTCATTGGACGTGTAACAGGTATGTGGCGCAGTTGACAATCATTATCATTTGCTCTGCTTTCATGGCTCTTGTTCCTTCTCAACTCATCACTTTTTTTTCATCTCTTCAGCATATTTTAAGCTTGAGTTATACTTCTTCAGGAAGTTTGTCTTGGACTCAGACCACATGTAACAAAAAAGACAAAACGTTACATTTACCAACAACAGTGAGATTTAAAAGTACCATCTACTGTAGGTAGTTTATCATTTGATGGATACTGGTATAAATGACTTCTTTTTAAAGGGCACCTATTTAAAAAAAATCTACTTTTTAAGCTGTTTGGACAGTCATATGTGTAGATATAGTGTATAGACAGTCATTTTAGGCCGATATAAACATACCCAGTCCTTTTTTTTTTCAATTTAACAGCATAAAAATGGTGGACCAATTGGAGTGGTTTTGAGACCGACCGCAACTTTATGTAGGAGTGCGGTCCCCCCCGCCCACCGAATTGATTGACAGCTGCGTATTAACATGTCTCCGTAGTAACGCGTCTAATCATATCAACAAGACAGGACGTGCGCAAAGCAACTGGGAATAAAAGGTCTGTTCAGTTCGCGAAGGTCATTAATCATCATTAAATGTGATCAAGAGTGAGTTTAAGTTTAACATGTTTAAAACAGTGCATGTCTGTAATGAACTACAGCGATTCATTTTAGCTTTACTTCATCACCACAGCCGTGTGTCAGCAAAAAATATGATTCAATCTCCGTTTGTGGATATTAAATCAGGTTTATTTTGTACATTTAACATAACAGATATCCATGCAGCAGTGGATATTAACTGGATATCCTTTCACATTTGCTTGCAAAAGCAGTGCAAAACTCAACGCGTGCGCTGTCTGTCTGTCTGTGTGTGTATGTGTGTGCGTGCGTGCGTGAACAAACTTTTTAACTACATTGTGTGTGACTCATTGTTGCAACTCCTCAACAAACACATCAAACAGTCATTGGTAAAGTTCTTACTGTTGTATTTTTTCACAAACGCAGTGAGATCTACTTCTTTTACATCTGTTCCTGTTGCGTGAAAAAATTCATTTTTATTTGTTTTACATAATGTACCAACAAGACAATAATAAAAAAAAACCATAACAACAACAGAAAACAACAAGTGAGGGACAATTAACATAAAGCAAAATTGTAAATTAACATCAGAGTAAATTCAGTCATTACTATGAAAGTAGTTGTACACTATTCTGTTTATTTGGGCAAGGGTTGCCATGCAGTTTGTAATTGCAGTTGAGACTTTGGCTCCAGGGAACGTATCCTCTCCAGTTGTATGACATAAAACAATTCACCCAACCAAGCTTTGAAACATGAGGAGTCTGAGGATGTCCAGTTTAAAAATTTTTTTTTTTTTTTTTTTTTTTTGCAAGAATCACGCCCATCAATAGAGGTCGTTGTTGGAAACTTGGAGGAGTGTTTAATGTCTCAGAATATCCAAGAATTGCAAGACAATGATCTAGGTTAACCTCCTTTAAAAAAAAAAAAGAAAAAAAAGAAAAAAAAAAGAAAAAAATGTAAATTAAATTAAATTAAAAAATAAATAAAATAAATAAAAAATAAAATAAAATAAAATAAAATAAGATAATAAAATAAAATATGGAAGTACAAAAAACTGTTTAGGACAAAACCAAAACAAGGATCCCTCATTTATTTTTTTAAGGTTAATATTAAATAAATGAACACTGTATTTATTCCAGGCAGCACGGTGGCGCAGTGGGTATCGCTGTTTCCTCACAGCAAGAACTTCGCTGGTTCAAGCCTCGGTTTGGTCAGTTGGCATTTCTGTGTGGAGTTTGCATGTTCTCTCTGTGTTCGCGTGGGTTTCCTCCAGGTGTTCCGGTTTCCCCCACAAGTCCAAAGACGTGGTACAGGTGAATTGGGTGAGCTAAATTGGCCATAGTGTATGTGTGTGAATTAGAGTGTATGGGTGTTTCCCAGTGATGGGTTGCAGCTGGAAGGGCATCCGCTGTGTAAAACATATGCTGGATAAGTTGGCGGATCATTCTGCTGTGGCGACCCCAGATTAATAAAAGGACTAATCCGAAAAGGAAATGAATGAATGCATTGGTTACCTGGTGGCTCTTGTATTGTACAAATATTGGAAGTAAAACATGATTTGGATCGTTTGCTACTGCTTGTGCATTCTTAAAACCAACAACTAGGTTAACTAAAGTGATGTCAACCCATCACTGTCATGACAACTTTGACAAGACATGTAAGTTGTGTTTTTGAGTGAACTGAAAGATTGCTATACCAAGCTTGGGTACCATCATTTAGTAAACTTTGCAAAACTGCTTGATAAAAGTGTTTTACTTATTTTATTACCAAACACTTATTCGCAACATTATCTGCAGCCTCTGCACACAACATTACACAAAATATCGTGGGAAAATATTTTCCCAGGTCATGTTTTTTTTTTGTTTGTTGATGGTTACAGAAAATAAGACAAGTGTTTGTGCTCTTGTTTCAGTAGTGACACTTGCTCCATTGGAGTTCCTGCTCTCTCGAAGCGTTGTGATTGGCTCAGCAGGGAGGACTGAGAGAGAGGTCAATGAAGTGGAAATCAAGCAAACCCAACCTCACATTTTTTTTGAACATATACACTTTCAGGAATTCACACACACAACTCGTAACTACCATGTAACTGTTCAATCCACAAAGTGTATTGCTTTGAAAATGAGGGTCAAGTTGAGCTGATGCTGAGATGCTAGAAGATTAGATGAACACGCTCCTCCCGATCCTGCGGTTAGATCTCAGTAAAGCAGGGGTGTCCGATTCTGCTCCTGGAGGGATGATGTCCTGCAGATTTTGAGCTCCAACAACACACCTAAATGGGAGTTTCTAGCAAAGCTGCTTGATGGCAAGCGTCCAAGGTTAGCCCAAAAAAAAGAAGAAAAAAGAGAGAGAAATCTTAACATTATCTACTGCAGGGAAGGAAACTGGAGAATGTTTTTTAATGGATTTCAATTAAGGAGAGGCTTCACTACACAGAATAAACTGCTTTAGTTGATAAACAGTTTATCATTTAATGAATCAACAGGCAATTGGCTCATTTTCAGCATGCTTGTTGTCTAACAGTTTTTGGACTGATCTAATATTACAGTATACATTGCAAAAGATAAGATTCATTTAACAGCACTTCTCAAGAGTGACTGACCATAGCACAATTTTACAGATATTCAGCGACATCATGGCTGTGATTGATAACCAAGACATGTGTGATCCTGGATAGATGTTACACTTTGTTCAATTGTAAAGCTATGGACTCTCATATATACTTTGATATCCATCCATCCATCCATCCATCCGAAAACTCATTCATTAATTTTCTTAGTCCCCTTTATTAAACAGGGGTCGCCACAGCGGAATGAACCGACAACTTATCAAGCACATGTTTTACGCAGCGGATGCCCTTTCAGCCACAACTTTCACACACATACACTATACAGACAATTTAGCTCACCCAGTTCACCTATAGTGCATGTCTTTGGACTTGTTGGGGAAACCAGAGCACCCGCATGAACTTTGGGAGAACATGCAAGGGGCTCAAACCAGTGACCTTCCTGTTGTGAGGTGACATCACTACCCACTGCGCCACCCTTCAGTCTAAAAACTGATAATTTAAATATTAGGAGATGGAGCTAAATGCAGGACAATGGTCCTCCAGGAACTGATTTGATAAGCATTACTGGTAGCCATTCCATTGCGGATCAATCTAGTTTTAGTCCATTTTGGTCAGACTAAATGCCAATATCTGGCTCAGTGAGATTTGTAGCAATCCATGAGCACGTTCTCGAATTGATGCATTTAACCCTATTTAAAGGAAGTAAACTGTTTGGATTAAAGGATCAATTGGTTTTATTGGGAAAATAAAACCCCAATAAAACCAATAAAAATTGGTTTTCAGTTGGTTTAATCTTGTCAGATATTTTAGAATAAGTTGATCAAATAGTAATCTGTCGTTTACTTAACAATTAAAAATAACCATAAGTCTGCCATTTGTCTTTCAGCGTGTATTTCCAAGATTTTTAAATTAAAATCCTTACTTGTACAAATAAACAATAGTAATTCAAATCTTAATGCACCTAACATTAATTCAGCTCAGAATAAATATGTTTGGTTACACTTTACAATAACATTCATTAGTTAATGCATTTACTAACATGAACTAATCATGAACAACTCTTGTACAGCATTTATTAATCATAATTGAACATTTACTAATGCATTATTAACATCCAAGTCCGTGCTTGTTAACAATAGTTACAACTGTGTTTTCATTAACTAACGTTAACAAATATAATGAAATACTGTTGTAAAATATTTCATTGTTCAAGTGTGACCTAGTAATTCTATTATATTTTTCCACAAATAATGGTGACATTTGTGTGATGGTATCATATTTCTGTGCAACAGTTAATAAAATAATTTATTTAATCACAAAACTGAACCTGAAGTGTCTTTTATAATGTACACGTCTATTGTTCCAAATTATCAGGCAAACAAAATAACTGCAAATCAAACCAGACAAATATATCTATTATAGTTATAATATTTGACATTTAAAGCTTTTACTCAAAAAAATCTGGTCAACAGTCAGTCTAAATTCTTAACTGTGTGATTTCGTGTTTGTTGTGCTTCTCAACTAGAGCCCCTTCCCTTGCTTTAAATGAAAATACAGTATGAAATACCACATTAATATGCCTCGTTCATCATTTATAGCACCTGAGCTCAAACAACCAATGGTCAAGGTCAATATCTTTAATCATTACACCTTTTTAAATATAAACCGTCATTGAAAACCGACTATACTTTTCCCTATTAAACCAGCATCAAAACTTTTTGTCACTTTTGGTCCGTTTGCAGTCCTCAGGGTCTTTATGAAGAGCCAATTTACTGTGCTTTCACTAAAGTTTGAACCCAGTTCAGTCACGCTCCCTACGGCAGCAGTCAAGTAGTGTGTGCTTCCCTTCAGAAGCCGAATCTTTAAACTCAGTCACCTTCAGTCAATTGAAGCCTGTATTGGACTTTCTCCTCCCTTGGGGACATTCAGACAGGAGAGGAGGAATGGAGGAGAGAGAACAGAGCAGAAGTGCTGCTGAGTAGATAGAAAGCAGTAAAGTTCACCCTATGAGTTTGGCCCAGCTGGAGGTAAAAAATCACAGGCTAATGTCAGCTGTACTGGCCATTCTGTGCCCCAAACTAGTTTGAAATAACTTTCCCAGAGGCGTGATGCACATTTAGACTTTGATTTTGTGGCAAAGTGGGCTTTGAACATTTTTGCAACCTGCAAAAATGTTTTCATATGTTTGAGAAGTTTTGAAATTATTTGGCAATTCCTTGATATCATAGTAGTTATATCCCCATTTGGGATTTTTAAAATAATTTAAAAGCATACAAAAACATTTTAAAAGATCAGAAATTACTTTAAATTACTGTAAAATATACAGTGACAGCTAAAAATGCTGTTACAACATTATATTAAGCATACAATTAAGTAAAAACAAACAAACAAACAATTTTTACAGTATATTTATTAAATTAAAATGTGTATATA